>JAWWEE010000074.1:11688522-11718551 GCA_035221455.1 Xenops minutus
GATAGGGTCAAGTGTTTATGACCTGATAAATAGTCAATGTTCACATCAAACTGATTGAACTGACTCAACACAGTTAATAGATTGCGTTGGGATGGTTAGTGGTGCCAGCAGTAACATAGTTACAGGGGAGACAACAGTCGTGGTTCTGTCCAGGAAAGGGTTAATTTCTGCAACAACAAAGAAGGGCACAGACAGGACTTCTTCATTTATTTGGAACTACATTATGGGAATGAGCTATTACCAGTTAAGTGAAAATCTTGTGCATTAGGCAAAAACATCTCTTCAGAACCTATTGTAAACAATTAGTCCAAAGTCTGGATGATGTTGACAGGTGCACAAGCAGAAACTCAAAAGACAATAGTATAGGTTACCAAATACTGACAGATCCTGCCACCTCAGGGGAAGACCTCAGTAAGAATCAGAAAATGTCATGCAGCCTAATTATAAATTAGTTATTTGTTCTAAGCAAGTAGAAAAGATAATATAAATGCCCCTTGGTCAACAAGTTATTCAGTACAATGCCAACAGTAGAAGGAAAATTAAAACTTAAGCAACAGAAATCTCTCAAGGGATCTGAGTGGTTTAAGACTACGTCTCCTGATGATATCTTTTTTCTTGTCATTGAATAACCCAAAGAGCTCTAGCCAGAAACTATACTGGAAAATAGAAACATCTGGTGAGAACTTAGCTCTCTTAAAAGTTACATAATTTTCTTTTGAGTAAGGCTAGTTTGGACAGTAAATCTATTCCTTATAAAATAATCCATTTTGATACATCAAGGAAGAAAATCAACTAAGAAAGAAATGCTGCATCATGGTTGTTTCATAGATAAAATATAGTTTTTCCTTCTAACATAATCAGTTTATTGGGTTTTTTTGTTTGTTTTCTTTTTTTTTTTTCATGCTAGAATAGAAATAATTTCTCCTTTTTCAGGAGACTGGAGGTCAGTAACAAGTGTGGTCTTTTGTTGCATTGCCATAGAAGCCTATAATATCAAAAGTTCCAATTTATTCCTCAAATTTAAACAAGAAAAACATCCAAAAAGTATTAGAATGAAATGAAGATCTTAAATTTTATATAACTATGTAATGGAAATTATGAAATAAACTGAAGAATTTATTTAATTATTTCTTATTTATTAGATTATTATGGCTTCTATTCATTTAACAGCATTAATTTTCATAAAGCTGTAAAAGCATGAAACCCTACTGGGTAAAATCCTGTAAATATAATGCATTTCTTAGAAGAACAATGTATTAATTTTGTTTTCTGATAGCATTAGCTGTGTAACAGATTTCCAGTGTTCTTCTAACCCCTTAGGGCGCCTAAAGAGCTCCAGGAAACAAAGGTATCTTGCAGTACCTTCTGTTGTTTCTACAAGCATTTAATATTTGATGTGATATACATGCCCTAATAGCACATGAAACACCACAGCCTAGTGTGATCACGGCGTATACCACATACACAGTGCAGCCTCCTGTTTTTTCCTATTTTGTTTTTCTATTTGGTATGCAAATCCACTCTGTGGTAACCTTATCCATGTGCTGCCTGTTCTGCTCATGAAAATCTTTGTAGATATCCTGGATTCTGATGCCATCTGCATCTGCTTACATTCCTTGCCTTTAACAAAGAATCAGGAGTTAGCTAGACAGATGGCAAAGCAAAAGTACTATCAGAGATTATCAGGAAAATATGCTATTTTAAAGACTTTTAAAATGTAATCACCCTTATTCGGGGTAGCTTTAATACAGTAACATATTGTGCAATTACTGTTAGAGTTCCACTCCTTCAGTACAGACAGCATTACAGCAGGGTGGGGAGGAGAGATATTTTACTTTTTATAACAGTCTCAATGGCCCTGTTTTACAGCAGTTCTCTTGTTGAGGGATTGCAGTGATATCCAATTGCTTTTTTTCTAATAATAACTCCACCACCTAGTTAAAATCTCTTTTTGAGAGAGAACTAAATGATGCCTAGTTGAGAGTAATTGAGCCTTACTCATTGGTTTCTACTTCTGTTAAGAGCCCCATTTCCCCACTGGTTGTTGGAAGGACAGGGCTCATCCTTACAAATGCACAGAGTAGTTGACCTGTGGTTAAATGCACTGAATGACCTGTATAGGTGAGCAGGTGCAGCTTAAATTTAAAGCTTGGGAAGAAGCCTTTCAAGACAAATCTTGTGCAGTAGGATTTGTCTTCTTTGGTATTTGATTTCTAAATGGTATATTCAAAGTCTGAGTTAGTTAGGCTTGGACCTCTGAATGGTCATTGAAAAGAAATAAGTATTTGGCATTAATGCATCAAATTTACTTCATATAACTGAATTAAAATTAGTCAATGTGGAAAAGTACTCTACTACTCTCCACTGATCATAAAAGAACCTCTGTAGACTTAATCATCTAATACTGGCCACTTTGGTAACAACTTAATGGTCTACCTGAGATAACTAACATTTTGGTATCAAGATGCATATTCATTCCATATCTAATAGAATTTCATATTGTGAAAGCCAAGAAATAAAGGCAAAGTCTTTGCTGGGGAAGTTGGAAGGGCTGGGGTAAGGCTTCCCAGACCTTACTCATAGATTACTGCATGACTTAGGGGTTCCTTTCTCTCTCCTTCCACATGAATCAGTGTTGACTCAGTTGATGCCTTGGTGTGTACAACAGGATAAAGGTGTGTAATTATCTTGTCTTGTAATTATAATTCTCAATATGATAGATGACATGTCATTTTACAGTGTTTTCATTTTTAGGCAGAAGGCTACTACAAGTTTTTCCAGAAAGTGATACATAACATGAACTAACAGTATATATCTGCCTAAACTAATAAAAGTGAAATAACACACCCCAAAGTCCATTCTCATGAAGTCTCCAGCCCGTCAAAGATGCAACAACAAAATCAAAGATATTTTCTTTGTTGGACTTTCAGCTTTTAATGTACCCTCATCCATACAATTACCCAAGTTACAAAAAACACTTAGTTGGACAGGATAAACTCAATTCAAATAAATACAATAATTCCCAGAATTGGTACAGTAATGAGAAGACAGATCAGAACTGCTGTAAGGACAGCTGTAGCCATGTGTCTTTACACAATTATAAAAAAAGTCAGATCCTGAAACTTGACTAGGAAATCACAGAAACAGGTATCAAACAACAAAAAGATTTTAAAGTTACAATATTTAAAGTTAGAATATATATTTGGATAGCTGTGTACCAGTTACCAAACTGTCAGTTGATGGATATTGATGAGTTTTATTGAAGCCAATGGCCTTACACTAATGTATCCTAACTAAAAAAACCTCTAGCTTAAATTTAATTTCAGTAATAAAAAATATTTTAGTAGTTTATGAAATTTTGTTTCTGCTTATTATTCTCCTGGTGTAGACAAGTTAACAGAAAAAAGTCGTTAGCACATGTCTTTTGGAGTTGCATTTAATTTCATTCCCCAGTGTATTTCTAAGCCCATTTTCTCTAATAGTTCTTTAGCCTTCTTTCGTTTCAAAAGTCCTGTCTCACTGTCCTTGTGCTGGCAAAGATAGCCCTCTTTGCTCTTCTTCCTCTTTACCGTCAATCATTTTCTTCTTAATTTCTCACCTCTTTCATTTTTGCTCCTCTATCCTTTTCAGCAAAATAATTATTTTTTGCATATCAAAAGTACATTTCAAATCATTTAATCCATTGTTCTTTCTTCCTAGATAGTTAAAGCCTGTTGCATAAATCCAGTGTTTGTGAACCCAGGAAACAGCATCTTTTCTTAAAAGGAGATCAGCACTCTTACAGGTTGTATTTCAAACTGTCAATTCTAGAGAAGTGGCACTAACTGTTACAGTAGATTCATGGGAACCAGTTAAGCCTTTGCTTAAATAACTTTCCCCTATCTTGGTGACTTTAATTTGGAAAAGAATTCAACTGCTACAGGTGCTGAGTTTGTATGGATTTGTCTACATTTATATCAGTTTGTATAAATTAGTACAATATTTGAATAGAGATGAAGATAAAGAAAAAAGTCCAGAGCTATTTTCTATATGTTTATTGGTGTTCAGTACTGATAGTCCCTCTGCTTTTATCTTTATTTGCTGTGAGAAGAATTTCTTGGGAGAATTATAAAGTTATGAAATTATGAAGTTATGAAATTATTAATAATTTCATTAATTCATATTCAGTCCTGTAATTTCTTATTCATAAATAAATAAATGGTAGTTCTGTCTCTTCTCAAGGGCAATGTTTCATGTTTAATATTACACCTGTTCTTCCTACACTTGTGGGTAGACTTACCTATTTTCTTTTTTTAGAAACCAAATGTTTTTAAATATCCCTGACTTTGCTAAATTTGCTACATGTCAGGTAGGTTAGCTTGTTATTTCTTATAGATTTGTAGTCATAGCACATAAGAATGCAACTCACCTCCCCAGTTTTGAACAGAAGGTGCAACACACAGAAAAATCAGCAATATATGTTTAGTTTGATTTAAGTCTGTTATTTCTATTAAATGAGCTTAAGATAACCTGTTTAGTGTTCTTCAGAATTAATATGACTTTGGCAGAATGACATCAATGTATTTTAAATTAAAATCACATTTTTTGCAATTACCCTTAAAATTTTTTTAATTGATACTCCATTTTGTTCTATCATCACTGAAGTGCTACCTCAAGAGCACTAACTCAGAGCTCTTGAGTTAGTTATCATCATCCTAAATCATATAGCTTTAGAGAACAGAATCATTCTGTTTATTAAAATAAAAAAAAAAATAAAATAAAAAAGACCTTTTCAAAATTTACAGGCAGAAAAAAATAATTACGAAAGCACAGAGGTGAGAAATGGAAAAAGACCTACCAAACATATTCTCGCTGCCTGTCACTGTAATGTTTTCACCTACAGTATTTCATTTTATCTTGTTTAGCTTTAAATCTCTTAAGGCTTTGTACTTGATTTTCATTAAGAAACTGTTTCAGTGCCAATCTTCACCTCAGGAAATTTCCTCCAGTGTTCAGCTTATGTTTATATTACATAAAATGTTGTTCAGTAAGCAACTTACATATGTTATTTTCTTAATCTTACCCAGATGTTGCTGGAAGACGTGGTGGAATTGAGGAAAAATATATTTATGAGCATGCTTACTAACACTGATTAAATTATTCCACATTTTGTATTTTGATATTTGTGGTTGGAAGATGGAATATTAGCTGACAGACAGAAGGTGAAGGGTATGAGATGGAGGAAATCAAGGATATTCAGTGTGATACACTGAGTGTCATTTTCAGCATAAATAGTTGTGTGAAGGAGTAGGCCAGACAGAAGAGGCTGATCTAGTAGGAGGCAAACCCATATGCATAATCTACTACAGCTATGCTTCATGTGCACAAGGGAAAAGTATAAAAGGATAAGGAAGTAAATGCACAAAACTGGTGGAAAAAAGGAATATTTTAGTGAAGCTTATCCTTTTTACCCTCAAAAGACTTGAAAATTCAGAAAGTTTGAAAAAATTCTAATCTTTTTCTTTCTTTGATTCATATGCCACCTAATTTCTTACTAAAAGCTGCAGGTTTTTTGTAAAACTGACAATCCAAGCAGTTAACAAAAACTGAAGAATATCTAACTTAGATTACAGGTCCTGATGAATTAGTTGTAGTTTTCAGTTCACATGAAATCCATCTTGATGGCGTATGTGATCTGATGAATTATTTAAAAGAATGCATTCATAAAAATTGTGCTAGCTGTAGCAAAAAAGGTTGCAACCCATGTGTCCATTGTTTCTCATTAATAAACTGCCCAGCTCTCTGATCAATAATGTTGCTATGCATTTCTAAAGTGATATACAGTTTACCATAAATACAGAAATTCTTGATAGATGTAACATCTAACTACAAATCCTTGCATGTAAGATACTGATATAGGTTAATATTCACGCTGTGTGCTGTTATTTCAGCATAATAGGTCATGGCTCTTAGAAGCAGGTATGCAGCACAATGCAAAGGAGCCTGATGACAACTTTCCACAGAAAAGATTTAAAGAGGAAAATGCTAAGCTTTGTGTTCTGCTTTGTGCTCTATTTTTAGGCTTTTTTAGTTAGAAGACAAAATGTACACCTGTTTTGGAAAAAAAGTCTTTGTGTAATTCTAGAGTGTAGGAAAGGAACAGCTGTGTTGACTGTACCGAAAAAAGTAGGACATACAAGAAAATTGCACGTAGATTCATGCTTCGCACTTCATTTATTTTTTGAGAGTCTGGTTCAGAAACTTCAAAGTTAAAACAATTTTAATTCTAAATAAAGCTGCCATGCAGTGTAATACTAGCAGTTATTAATATTCAGGAATGTTACAATTCTTCACATGTACTGAAAGTTGAGGAATTCATACAAAAGATGCCAAGTTTCCTATAAACTACATTAAAGGATGTTTACTTTCAAGGCAGAGACAGACTACAAATGGAAGCTGTGAGAAAATAAATCAGTGAGTCCTACAACTCCATGTCTAATTGCCCATGCTGATCTGTGACCAGTAGGTGAAGCACAGCTGGTATAAAGCGTAAAACAGATTCGTTACCAGTGGTCGGTCATTCAGTCATCTAAGGTTTCTGTAACTGAAGCAATAGTCTGTCCAGGTGACCGTCTGAAAACCTGACATTAGTTGTAGGCTAAAGAGCAAGATAAACACAAAACTTGCATAGCTGCCATTCTCAAAAATATTAGCAACAGGAAGCCTGAATTCTGGGTACTCTTCTGTACATCAAACTTTAACGTACTGTGACTAGACTGTAATGCATTACTCACCACCCTTTTTGTTTTGCTGAATTTGATCATTTGGCATGACAAATTGGCAGATATTCCATTGCTCAACCAAGAACCTAATGTACCATTCAAATTTCTATTCAAATGAGGCTGAGTTGGAAGGGGTAAGGGGCATTTCCATGGAAAGAAAAATATTCTTCCTTAGTCCTACAGCTGGCCAGAAACCACAGCTATAGTTGCCAAATGACAGAACTTTACACAGATTTCAGGAGTGCAACAGAAAACCGCTAGGTATTCCCACTTTACTGATTGGTTAGGCAGAGATACAGAAAAAGACATGAGTTACTTTTAATTTCCAGCTATTTCTCTAAAGAAATAGCCCAGTATAAGACTCGCAGGTACAATGAATGTGCTACATTCACATATCTCTCATGTCTTTGTTGCTGTTAAGTATCTAATAAACAGGTCACATAGGGAATTCCACATATGCACCAGACATCTGGTTCATCTGAAACTGGAGTATTCTGAAAGGTGTATTCACCAAGAATTTTGCATCAGTCAATTATCTTGCAACTGCTGTCTTAGTAAATCTCTTAATAAAAGAGTTTGTGCGTATTTTTCATCATGGGCATTTTGTTTCCTTTTTTTCCCCTCTGGGGCATCTTATATGATGAAATGTTCTGTTCACATGAAAGTAGACCTGACTGCAAGATTTTCCAAATTGTCCAAATACTCTTTCTAACAACAAAAAAACCTCACACACAACACACCCAAACCCAAAACCAAATAACAAAGCTGCAAAAACACACACACACACACAAAAACCCAAATAAACCTTTCAAGTAGAACAGACATGTTTTGTGTCAGTCAGATAAATTGTCTTTTGATTTTGCTAAGACTTCTGATCACATTCTCTCCTTCATTAAAACAAAATTTTCATCCTAAATTCCTGTAGAAATACCAAAGGTTGGAAGTTGGACTTTTCATATCACATATTGTTCCTCAAAAAATTTAATTATAGACCAAGTCATACCCAGGTATGATAAATCTTAGGCATAAATTGAAATAAATCATAACTTAAATATTTTAAAATCAAATAAAATGGAATATTCCTTTGTGTATTTTGTAGGTATCTCAGTGATTGCACAAGAGGGACACTTTGCGCCATTTTCTTTGGTGTGTTTCTTTTTCCTGAAGAGAGCTAGGGCTGAATGCCCATCCCACAGCTTCCTTGACCTCATAGAGCTTTGGCTTCAGCTTCTTAATCTTTCTGCTGCAAAAGCAGAAAGTCCCCTGAGAACTGGGAATCGAAAGAAAATCTTTTTTGACTCTCAATATCTTAGTTTCAGTAGATACTGTGCCTGTTTGTATGTTCTTCCTATATGGAGTAGGATTTGCAGATTCAAACTAGGTCCAATTATTTAACTATTAGAATCATATAAACTGACAGAATGCATTAGTAAAAGTCTGTGTTGCTAATCATGTTTAGTCCTTAATCTCAGTAGAGGAATAGTACCTACCGCAGCACTATTCCTATTGGTTATCACCAATGAAGATTTATTTTTACTTTTGTACTTTTAACCCTCTTAAAAGTGGTGTGAATGGATTTTTTAAATATTATGTGTATAACTAGAAAAGAATTATTACCATTGAATTTCCTCTATAAGGATGTGTTGGTCTGCCTGTTCAAAAGAAACTATACTTCCTGCCCTTCAAAGGGACCCTCTGTATGCTCTTTATCATCTCTTGTAGAAAAGGAAAAGTCTCCCTATATAGAGTAGAGAGCCAGGACCAAGTTAGTGAAAAGCCCAAGCTGGTAGATCAATTCTAACAGATGCATATATCTTCTCAGATTAATATTGTTCTAAGTTTCAAACTGTACAAAATGACAATAAAACAGCAAATGAAAACCACTTGAAGAAGAAAATACTCCGTAATGTGCTCTCTATTGCTTCTGAACTACACCAGGCAGTAGCGTCTCTTCTCTTACTATACTCTATCTTTCATAAACCCCCTTAGATCAAGTTTTTAAAGCATATTGTGTATTTAGAAGGAAGGCTTCTAAAATTTAATAAATGTTGCTAGGCTTTTTGTAAATCTAATATTATCTGTTATCTCTGCTTCAAAGGGCAGAAAAGCTGCTGTTACCAGCTGGAATCTCTGACTTTTAAAATGAAAAAGTAACTGAGCCTCCATTTCTTATACAGGTCAGGGAAACGGGGTACTATTGTAACTCTGGTTAAAAAAACATCAGAGAGGGAACTGAAGAGGCACCTAGTGAATTTGTTCTCCATTTTTTCGTTAACTGTCAAAGTGATTTGTAACAATTCAGACAATGACAGTCTTCCTCATTAAACTAAGCAGTGGACTCAGTTAAAAATACGCTGCCTTTACTATTATTCTTCTTCATGCAATGGTCATTTTTTTCCAAGTCAAAAAGTATAACTAAAACAAGGTTTTCAGGAAGAAGTAATGCCTTTTAGAAAGCCAACTGAAAAATTACAATACTTGCTCTTTCAAATCATTATGATGACTGCAGCATTTCTATCACTACTGTGGTAGTGAAAGCTACCACACAAAAGATTTCTCCCAAATGAAAGTTATAATGAAAGACCGATGACTGCTTTTAACTGAAGCATTTCACTTATTTTGTGCTTGTAGTCTGACTTTCTGGACTATAATAAAATCTGAATATGAAAAACATGATTATGTTTTACTATTCTAAAGTTTCTTCCAGATTCTTATTTAGTAGATACATTTCCACAGCCTTAGTCATGCTTTTGTTCTGACAAAGCCACGTGTTGTAATGAACTGACAAAACCACATCAGTAAATACATTTCCATGGGTCTTAGCAGTGTTTGGACTATAAACCACCTATAGCTTCCCTATTGAAGGGAGCTCCTGTGAGATGGTCCTGTGATCATCCATGTTTTCAGGGAGCGAATGGAGAATAGAGATAATGAGGATCAGTTACATTTCCACATTAATCATCAAAATGTCTCAAGATTCTTCTAACCTCTCAGGAGAAACAGGCACATCTGGAAGGCAAGTCCACAGACAGTGTCTAAGAACAGAAATAGCAGACTCTCTAGAAGTGTTTCTATCTTGTCCCACTCGTTACTGAGGAGCGTAGAGAACAAACTCAAGGATCTGATTTTAGAGGTTAATGTAAGGGAGAGAAATTCTAACCAAAGTCAAATCATTCTATCATTTCCAGTTATTTCTTTCTAAACTTATGATATATATATATATATATATAAATGCAGATTAGTTTTATACTGAAAAACTTGTTTCCATTATTTTCCTTAGGAGTCTCTTCATTATTGCTGAAGTTACAGACACCATTAAGAATTTCTCATTTTCAGCTTTTGACTGTTATTTTATCTTTACATCCTCTCTTACTATAAGAAGTAATTATTTTCCTGCAGTGCACATGAATTTCCACTAGAAAACTTGACTTAGGCTTTCAACTCTCTGCTCTTCATTTAAGCTACCTAAAGAAAAGAGAATAAAATTTGCTCAAAAAAAAAGGGTATCACACCTTTGATACTATTGAATGATGTGTTTGGCCTTTAGCCTAAGAAGTTTGGACTTCACTGTCCCAGATGTTCCCAAAAGGGGTTTGCATCCAAATGTGGACCTCATATAACCTTTCTCAGCTTGTGAATTGACAAGATTGTAGCACATGATTGTATGGTTCCTTGTAATTAATTTGCCATTATATTTCCACAGTCTTGAGAGAGAAAGAGATTTTTAGTGCTTTGTTCATTTTCTAGTATCTGCCCCTTGGCTGCAGTCCTGAAGTTAATGCTCACTAATAGTGTGTTCTTTGTCTGCCCAGTTACCAGGGTCATCGTTTTTCAAGAGGTCTCCAAAATGTAGAAATGATTATTCAATCACTGCTTTTCTTTTTAACAGAGACCCTTTTCTATGTTCCTTTTTCCTTTATAGCCTACAGCTGAGATTTTTGCTCTGCCAGTTTTTTATTTTCTGCACAATCCAATTCTTCAGTCATCAGAGAGTGAACTTCGCATTTGATTGTTTTAATAGACAAAATTACAGTAGAACTGGTATAAATTGTCCTAACCGGAGAGTATTTAGATCTGATTTTAGTTTATATGTAAACACCAAAATATTTAAGTTTTCTTCCTTCAATACAACATCACTGACCATTGCAAAGAGATTGGGATGAGTATGGGCTTAAAAAAACAGAAAAAAAAAAAAAAAGAAAAAGAAATTGTGATCAAAACTTTATCTAAAATGAGGTGTTCTGATTATCTCAGTGAAGAAGAGATATAAAGAAATATTTGTTTTCAGTAGAATTTTTTTTTCTTCTTACTCTTCTCATAAAAATAAAAAGTTACAAAAACTGGAAAATATCTTTTCTATCCAGATATAGAAATATTCTAAAATTTGTAAATGATTGGAGAATTAAAGGAGCAAGTGAACCAAAAAAAAAAAAAAAAGGGAAATTTTTTTTTAGATTTCATCAGCAGACTTTGGATTGTGTAATGGCAATCTGTGTGGTTTAATTCAACATCGTATAATGTTGGAACAAAATGAAGGGCTTGAAGTGGGATCTGAAAAAACACTAGCTGTGATAAAAAAATATTAGTTTTAATTAGACTGAGAAAAACTGTAATTCATTAATATATTTGTTAAGGAAATGCTTCCCTTTTCAAATACACTGGACTCCTTTAGCTCTCTAAAGCAGCTTTCTTTGATCCACTAAAAAATTCTGATCATCTTAAAAAAAAAACAACACCAAAAAAAAACCTACCCACAATGAGTTTTCTTAAACTCAAAATGTAGTGGATCAAAACATTTCCTTGGGCATGAGTTGTGTCTGTCATCTGGTGATGAAGAGCCCACCTGAACTTCATATTTTCAGACAATCGTGAAAGTGAAAAGACATGAATGTTTTGGAGATCAAAATTACAACTTCATAAGAAAAAGTATTTCCACATGGCAAGGACCTGAAGTCCTACTCATGGATTTCCTACTGAGATATATTCAAAAGCCTTCAGAGTACTCCATGAACTTTAAATTTCCGCTGCATCTTAGCAATAATGCTCTCGATCTTCTAAAAGCTTCTCATTCAATTTTATTATAAAACCTCACCAAACTTGATGTATCTATCCCTTCCATAAAGGCATAATTTAAAATATACACCAGGAGCCTACTAAACTCACAGAATCACAGCATCATAGAATTGTTTGTATTGGAGGGGACCTTAAAGGTCATCTAGTTTCAAACCCCCCCCCAGAGGCAGGGACACCCTCCACTAGACCAGGTTGCTCAAAATCCCATCTAAACCTGGCCTCAAACACTTTTAGGATGGGACATCCAAAAGTGATCCACAAATTCAAGTGAAATCAAGCATACTTTAGACAGAATTTAAGCAATTTTCTATAAATAAATGGGAGAAGCTTGTGTTAGACAAACATGAAACTGAGTCATGTGTTGAAGACTGCTTCAGATGCTTAGGTATTTGGCGAGCACTGTGAAATAATTTTAAATATTAATCCTGTTATATTATCAACATGTTTTACATTCAGTTCTTAGATAAAAATATACACAGGTATTCAGCCATTCAAGAGCTGGTCATCTGTTATTTCAAGTTCAATATGATTTATGTACCTTTCTAAAAGTACTAAGAAAGCCTACTTCTTCACATTCTATATTTTCCAGAGAGTTTACGGTTTATGCAGGCTGGTCACAGTTGGGTATAATATATCTATGTGTCAGAAATTGGAACAGGCAGTAGACATTATAGATGAATTGCCAGGAAATTACCCCAGTGTGCTGACTTCCCAAATTCCTTCAAATGACTTAACAGGCTTGACATGGCAGCTCAGTGTTCAGTTTGCTTAGGGGACTTTAGGAGAATCAGCGCTTCCAATCCATTGCTAAGGTTTGAGTTTTTCCCATTTACATAGCAATAAGGAGCTTAGGGAATCTGTAACTGGCAAAGAAAAAACATTTAAGGCAGTATTATTGCCAAAAATATTGTTTAAATTCATTTGCACAATTCAAATAAAAAGCCTTTATTCTTCCTAGAAAAATTAAATGGGCAGATCATATTATTATTGCTGAATTGTTGATAAGCAGCAACACCTTTGATCTGAAAGACTTTTGGATCACAGCAGTACTGGCAGTAGCAGACACTCATTTTTGATGAGACAATGAAGTGTGTAGGGGTGACAGGCTTTATGGCAAAAGGCATCACATACCTTCTACAAATCACTCATTTGTCTAGTTTACGATGGTATAATTCTGTGACCTATGAAATTAAAAGCAAAAACCTTGATTTTCTCTTTATATAGCTCCTTGCATCATCCAGAATACAGAATGACTGTCAGGCTCCCATCGCTACATGAAATTAAAGGCATTTTGCAAGTGTAGCATCATTCTGCTGGAATTACAGAATTCCCCTCTAATGTAACACATTGTGGTCTAGCATCTTGGAACTCATACATACTGCTATGAAATGGAAACAGTAAAATAAATTTTCTTGTTTATGTTAAATTTAGCCTAACTACATTTTCTGCTATTATTTCACAGACCCTTTAAATTAGCAAAAAGCTGAAGCAAATAAAGGTTGACTAGACCTAGTGAATGATGAGAATATGGCCTCCAATGAGATTCTTCTAATTTGGAAATGATCAAACTTAAGGTGTGTCAAATTGTTGTTAATGCCACAACTTAAATATTACTCATGTTGTTAGAGCTTGGCTGATTTCCAAAACAATTGTAATCTAAACATAAGAGAGAACTGAACTGAAAATTACTGAAGAATTGTACCACATTAGATAGTCTGATAAAGATACCAGGAGGTAATTGGTTTGACTAAACCAATGTCCTTTTTTTACTCTAACTGTACAGCAATTAGGTTATTCTTGTAAATGGCATGGTGACTGCAGCTGCAAAAAGACATCACTGCCATCTTCTGGTAACGTTCACTCAGCTTACCAGCATGTGGTTTTTCATTTATTTATTTCTCGTTTTATAGAACAATACACAGGCAATCAATGTTTTTTGTTTACAAGACCAGGGAAATGGAAGTATTGTGCTTTAGCATTTGGAATTTTTTTGATCAATATTTTATGATGCTCCAGAATTCCTGAACTGCCATATGACTTCTACTGCTGAAATATTTTTTGAGCCTGATTTTCCTTTGAGACTGAAGATACCATATGTCCAGAAATGTGCATTGCAAAGCACTATCTTATATCATACTTCTATCCAACAGTGTGAGCTACTGTTCAGTGTATGAAAAGAGAAATACTGTATTTCATAAGGATCAAGTTCAACTGAAAACCAAAGATGATGCTGTGATCACCCTCATTTATATTTGCTGAGGATCTAAATCTCTCTGCTTTCTGCTTCCTCCAGAAACTTCAGTGCCTCAGCTTTACCTCTGACAGCTCAGTGGATCCTGTTTATCACTGATCATCAAGCAGAAACTGAATAGCAGCAGCTTGTCTTGCTCCACGAGACGTAGCTCCATTTGTCACATGATCTTGACTCATATTTAACCTCAAACATCATTCCTACTAATAACTAATAATATTGCCATTAATAGTTCACATTTATTTGATGGTGCATTAGCAATGCCCCCTCCTGGCCATGAACTATTGCTTGTAATGTATGCAATGTAATTGCTTTATAAAACATTGCACCCGTTCCCCTAAGTATTGCTTAGAAGCCACTTGTCATAAGTTTGTAATTTCCTCAGATAGTAATTTAAAAAGTAATTTGTTTTTCTTCACACTCTAAAACCTGACAGTTACTCAGTTTACCACTAATTAATAAATACATACACAAAAATTTGGTTTGAATATAGACATGGGGCAGAAGAATATGGAATGCTTCTGAACAATGTTTCACATAAGTGAATCACCATGTCTTCATACAGAAACAGTGGAGGATTTCAGATCAATTCTTCCATGCAAAGCTTTATTTACAGTCCAGACTGTCTGGGACTATGGAGGTTCAATGGGAGCTCCATGTGGCACTAAGCAACTCCGTACTTTGGCTGTTCCAAAGTAGGCAGTGGAGATGAGAACTTGATGGCCTTGCTGGGTGTTCAGTAAAGGCAGCCAAAATGTTTGCATTGACTTCTGAATTTGCCATGCCAGTAAGAATGGTGGATTACTCTCAGGGTTCAGATGGGTCTTCAGCTTCCTTGTTTCCTTATCACTCTGCATCCTGTTGGGAATTGGACAAAATTTGAGCCAAACGTGTCTCCATATGCAAAAGGTAACTTTTATATGGATACTGCCATGATCAGCAGTAGTATCTTCTGAAGCTGGTGTCTGCAGTAAGATAGCGTTTGGTCCAGCCTGGGGTTCAGGCATGCCAACCACACAGCAGTCTTCGTTTCTAGCCTCAACTCCACATGCCACAAAACAGGGTAAGCAAATGTGGCAGATCCTGCCAAGGCATCCTCCTAGCTGTGCTGGTTTCCTCCTCACTGAGCTGCAGCTTCAGCTCCAGCACCTCTGCTCGACTGATTTTTCAGAAGGGAAAATATATTTCCCTTGTACTTCTTCTGTATTGCAAGCCTAGACTCAATTTGCAGTCTATATATTTAAGTGTAAATCTTCCATTCAAGTCCTCACAACCACTGTGAGAGTCATATCACTCTTGGAGATATTTCCCTTTCAAAGCAGCCAGTCTCAGAAGAAGAAATCTGAGATAGTAAATTTTTCTGAATCATTTTTTATTGCAAGCAGAGCTGTTCTCCATAAATGCAGGAGCCAACCATCTTTAAACCCAGAGCTGGATAGTGGGTTTTGACTGTCCATTCATGCCAGTGACAGATGTCTGGCAATCAGGAGCTGCTTGTCTGCTCCCAGACAGGAGGCATAGAACGTACACTTCTGTTAAAAGAGCAGAGAGGCTGTTGGTTAACATAAGCTTTTACGATGAATTTGGCACACGTTTTCATCCAACGTCACTCAAAACCTTTTTTCACTGCAGTGCATCCCCCAGCTGTGAGCCAGCTGGTGATTGCAAGGGAGGAAGAACTGAGGTACGGTAAAATACTTCTTCTGGTAAGCAATTTTTCAAAAATGTAGTTGCAGCTTTAAAGAGCTCTCCTAAAGCACACATCTCTTTCCCTTGCCTGCTGCCTTTTTTTTCCCTTCTTTTTATGAGTCCACTGCTGATTCGGCAATTTCTGGTTTGTTAGTATACAGGGACTTTCTGCACACTGATCTAAAAGTAAACTGAATAAATAGATGCAAATAAAGGATTATAGAATAGGCTTCCTTTTGCAGTTCATCTCTCCAAGCTAGTTTTATGTTTATTAAGCACTGCTTTCCAAGGCTTTCAGAAGACCAGCATAAAAATCATGGGGAACCCATTCTTATCATTTACCCATACACAGTGGACTAAAAGCAAATCCAGTCCCAAGAATCAACCCCTCAGCAGCAACTTGCTGTAAGTAGAAGGTTACTGTGCTTATTTGAGTGAAGATATATCAAAAACTTAAATAAACCAAATTATTTATTTTTAATTCAGTCTGATCCTGAAGTTTACAATATAATGCAGCACACTGTAATCAATAGCAGGAGAAAGAACCTGTAACATGGAAAAATCAGTAACAAAGTAACAGGAGAAATACTGGAAGGTATTCTTAGACTTTTTTTCCCTGGCTTAGCGGTCTTTATAAGTGAAAATGAAATGAAAATTATGGGTCAGCAGCACATAGGGAACTATGCAATAGAAATTACCCCTTAATGCCATTTATATTTGCCCTTTTTCCATACTCCTTTTTGGAAACTGTTTTATATCTTCATTCTGCCTAGAAGTTGAACAGGATTGCAGCACATTCCCATGAGTTCCTTAAAAAATGCAATATCTATCTTCATCATGTTAACCTTAACAACTTCTTAAAAAGTCATCTGTCTTTGGTGGTCTTCTATTTGCAACTAGTCCTAGTAGATTGACAACTGAAATACTGCATAGGAATACTAAAATTTCTGGTTTTCAGAGATATTAATCAATGAAAGCACCACTTTTAACAGTGCATTCTCGGTCTGCAGTTTTTCAGAACTTAAGACAGACTGGAAGTAGTTAAATTAATGTGGATTTGTAATGATAACATTCAGCTTTTATTTATAAGGTTTTTGTATACTGTGTTAGTTTTATTTCAAATACTGCTTTTTTTCTTGTGTTACAGTTTCTTTTTGTTTTACAATTTTCAATGGGGAAATTAATAAGAATTGGCATATAAATTAACTATTTTAATATTCATATATGACTTTGTTTATAAAAGAATCATGAAGCAAACACAATAAATTAATGTAGAGGTCTTGATGGTTCTTCCGGTTCCATGTTGTTAGTGACTCTGAAGTACTTGGAACTTTCTTTGTGAGCCAGATCACTAGGTTATGTGAACCATTGCAAGTCCAGTCTAGAATTCCTCTACTTCCATTCAGTTTGCTTTCCTTTCCTGGTTAATTCATGCATAATTCAGTGCTACACTGGTGTAAACTAGTGGCTGTTCCTCTGTATCACAGTCCAAAAAGGCACTTACGAGATTACTCATGTAGGAGCAGTTTTAATAGTTGTTTGGTTGAAAAAAAAAATAATGCTCTAAATTCCTTCTGATCTGGGTACCTATCCCCCAGACCCTGGGAAAAAAAATATAGAGATATTAGGAAGCCTTGGTGTTGACAACCATTTTAGAAGCCTTCAGAGATCCTTTTTCAGGTGACCGGCTTTTCATTTGTTTTATATATTATAAAACTTAACAAAATTTGATGTAGATGTCCTGTATCTGCAAGACAGTAGGATGGGAATTCTTAGGAGTGGACTGTGGTTTCCTTCTGCTGGGAACTGTTGCTTGCTGGTGCTGGCAAGTGTTGGAGTAGTCTGATAAAACCAGAATAGTGGGTCTTTCATTCTTCCCATAAAATATTATTCTATGGTTCATAAGATATTTTTCCTTTCCAGCATGGAATGCCAGCACCTTTCCAAAGACTGTTCAAATCTGGCATGTATGATACAGCACTGCTCTACATGTCTGGCTGCAAGAGACATGATGTCAACTTTAGTAATACCTTCCAGCCATGTTATCTTGCTGCCTTTGTATTTTACAACCAGACTTTTGGAATTACACATCAGCTATTAAAACATGGTGCTCAGATTGGAGACTCATTGATCATTTTAACTGCTTGAGTGGCCAGAAGTCACCCTTATTAATTGTTACTGACTTTAATCACTTTCATTGCACTAATTACAGGCTGATATTCTTGAACTTCTGAAAAATGCTGAATGATTGAAAGTGAAAATGACACAATGCAAACAAATTGAATCCTGAAGTTGCTTCCTTATTCAGTAAGAGGGACAAGAATGTCTAACAATCTCAATAAATTTACACCATCCTAGAAAGGTTTGCTGTAATAGATAGAAACCAGAAATAAAGAAATAAAAGTATAAATCCACACCCTGCCCCCCCACACCTTTTTTCCACCTTTTTTTTTTTTTTTTCATAATTACAAGCCTTAACATTTTTTATGGAATAAAGTATCTGGTAATGTTCCTTGTTACAGATATTTTCTTTTGAAATGCATTTTTGTGATCCTGACATTTATCTAAAAGACATAAAGATTCCAAGCCCCTCAGTACGTATACTCGCGTTTTTTCAACTTTTACAATTGCTAAGCAGATTTAGGAAGTGGAAAGTGACTACTGTTTGTTATGAACAGTATTCATAAATCTGCCTCAGATGGGCCTAAAGTAGATATGAGTAAATGACTAATGGACCTGAATTATTGAACTGTTACTTGCAGTTCATAAATAACACAGTTTTCCTTAAAGCTGCCTATATTTTGTATTGTAAGCTTAAGGTCTAAAAGCTACTGCATCAAAGTGAGTCTGAACTACAGAAGCTTTTTCAGAAACTGCCAGAGCAGGAGATGTCATATATTAAAAAGAAAGCAACATTTCTATGCCACATGGAATAGGCACATTCCTTATGACATGTTTATCTCTAAAATATAGTTCTACTGGAATTTACTGTGTCTCTTCCAGGCTTGTTTCACAAGTTCAATGGACTGAAGAAACAGTTTCAAACCATCAGGGAAGTTGGGGATGGCATACAGGGAACATTTGGCCTACAACTGACATGCAGTAGCCTCTCCAGTAAGTACTTTTATTTTTTTTTCTTTAAGAAACCCACAGTATGAAATATATCTGTGACTTATTTCTTCTTAATAACTTATTTTCTTCCTTAATAACTTAAACTTGCACAAAAAATATTTATGCAAAAACTTTTGTAAGGCTTTTTTTCCCTGTAATCTTTTATCATGTGCAAGAGTGCATAGAGGTTTAGATAATTGTTTGGTTTAGAAAAACATTTTCCTTCAAACTGTCTGTTTCAGAAACCCTTCTCCAAGTTGCAGCAAGGGTTGTTTCTCAATGCTTGTTGTTTGAACTTTGATCAGGGGAAGATTTATACTCAATTAGGTCTTAATCTAAAAGGTGAAAACACTTCTTTTAATGATGTCACTGATGCTTTCTCTGATTCTTTTTTTAACTTCTGCCTAATAATTTCTGCAAGCTCTGAGCATCACTAGCTTCCATGTGAGTAAACAGTGCCTATGAGCACTATCTTAACAACAACATTTCAAGGAATAATTTCACAAGGGAGAGTTGTGTGAGCTTTGTTCAAAACCAGGCTGCCAATGAACCATAAAAACGGAATTTTTGAAGGAGGTGTACAACTATTGAATCTGCAGCTCTGAAGAAAAGAACTCTTTTCTCCCTTTATTTTCCATGCACATTATTTCATTCCAGATATACTGTCAATGAACTTTCCAAAGGTCATTATCTCCATTTAGAGATGATGCAACTTGAAAGATGTTCTTGCACGTATATCCCATTCTCTTAATCTGGCACGTTTTCTGTATAAATCATATTTGGCTTGGCTTCATATCGCCATTTAAAGGTTCATGATTCTGTTGCCTTCTACTGCTGACATCCATTTTTATGAGCAAATAACAAAATGTTTTCTATTGGGTTCATCAAAATCCCTGATATTAATAAATAGAGGCTTAGAAATTTGCTTGAAGATGTTTCTAAAATTATATTTTGTTTCTGTCTATTTGTGGAGGTTTAGCTGAGACCCCATTTGCTAGTGGTTTTGACAGTAACTATCAAGAGAGTGAAATATACATCATGGACATTTGTAAACATTTCAAGCTCTTTTGGGGTAGGATCTGCTCTGATTTAAGGGTCAGGGTAATATTTGTATAGTGCTTATGAACTTTTTTATGACTGAGCTGATGCAAGCAGCTCTGCATATGGATAAAAATTTACCTTAGATGTTCCTCTCAGGATAACAAAAAAGTATTCTGAATGTTTTATGAGCTTATCAGAATGTCTGCTTTAAGTTTTGAAAATTTTTCATAGAATACTGTTCTATTAGAATATTTATTTAAAATTTTATTTAAAAATTAAAGCATTTTAATGTGAATCAACATTACTGTTCTTCTGTGTCTGAGGAATAGAGAAATTTCATACAATGTAACACTCTTTTCAAACTCATTTTTAAAAGGAAGATTATTTTCCTTTTTCTTTTTGAACTTATATAATGAATTTATTTAAAATCTAAAATAACTATATCTTTAAGGGTTTTTTTAGGCAAGTTGGTTAAAATCTGAATCTGAATAATTTTCCTGTCAGTGAGTTTTGAAACTTGACATTATTTCCTAATCTCAGAAGAAAAGCAAATATTAAAATCTTACTCTACTCTGCAAAAGACAGTGTCTTTTCTCTGAGCATTTAATCTACAGGTCTGGAAAGCTGTAAGTTTGGACACAAGCACTCCCTAAATATAAGCATATCTAAACAGTGTAGTTGTACCCAGAACATGCTAGAGCCCAAATGAATCCTGTTTGCTTACTCCAATGTCTCAACCTAGATCTGCTTTGTCACATGTAAGAAGATCAGGTCTTTTTGCATATGATTCCCCACAAAAGGCTAATCTGGATTTAGCACAAGAATTCAGAACATAAAAAAGTGACTAATAATTACAGACATGCAGAATATAGTACAGTGAAAAGACATGGCCAAAAGTGATATTAAGTATGTAATGCTGGTAAAGGTACTATTTGTTTTAATCTTGGCTGTGATAAACTGCAGTAAAGTTTTCCATCTGAATAAGGCTATAGTGAGTCAAAATTCAAGGAAAACTATTTTAGTTTCATTGTCAATCAGAAGCAAAATATAACAATCTCTTTTTTAACACTGAAATTTTAAAATCTAATATTGGATGGAACAGCAGACGCTCAATAAATAGGAACTATTAACAAATACAATTTTATGCCAGAATAGCTTGAGTACCAGGATTCAGAATTAAACCAGAACTAATCAAAGCCAGGATTTTCGGCACTGCACCAAGCCCCAGTGACTCAGCTAGCTGCTCTGAAAATCACGTATGAAGAAAATCTACTCTCCCAGCCTGGAGAAAATAAAAGTAAAACAGGACTATGCTGTGATAATTATTCCAGTCTAGTGTCCAGCTTTCCATTCCATGGAGACTGGTGCGTACAAACAGTTTATCTGGCTCCGTGTCTCTATTTCCCCTCACTGGCCTGCACACATGACAATAAAAATGCCTGACAGTGTAGACATGATTCAGGTTTTCTGCACAGTATTTTTCCTGGGTGCCTTGCTTTTGCTGTCATTAGTACTCTGCCAGATCTGTAGCAAAGACAAAAGTCAAAGTCTGCTAATCCTTCTTCTGGTTTTAAGGCAAAGACAATTTAGAAAACATTCTTTTTCCTTAGGAACAAGCCTAATACATCTTTATTTAACAACAAAAAAAAAAAAAAAAAAAAAAAAAGAAAAGAAAAGAAAAGACCAAACCACAAGACAGGAAATCTGTTTCCAGTATAATCTTTCTCACACACTCAGAGGTTCCCCAAAAGCTGGAGGTCTCTGTCCCGCAGTAAAGCACAGCAATGCTGCCAGGGAGGAAAGGGTAGTTGCAAGGAACAAACAGCTGGAGGAATGCTGTGAAGATGCTTAGTCACAGGGTTAAAATCTATGCACAGAGGATCCTTTCTGACCAAGTAAGTCAAATGAAAGCATTTTGACCAAATGAACATTGTGTAAAACTGTCCATGGTGCAGAGTTTAGCCTTACATTTTGCCAGAAGAGCAGCAGTGTTTACAAACATGGGGCTTTCATGTCTCTCTGCCTAAACTATGAAGTATTCAATCTTCTCCTTAATAGCTTAAGCATATTCTAAACAATTCTCTTTGATTTTGTTCAAAATTCAGAACAAAACAGCTTAATCTAGGTAACATTATTTTATATTGTTTCATTTTCTTCTGGTATCTATATTCCCCCCAGCTTCTCCTAGAGTGCTTAAATTGCTGGCCATTTTTTTCTGGAGTGAATAATGCAAGAAACTGAATCGGAAGAAAAACAAATTTGTTAGAGCCTTTGTACATGTTTCTTTTTTAAAGTTTCCTGTTGGCTTAGGCACATTGTGTTCCTCTGTATCACATCCTTTTAGAGCCATATGTGGAAGCAATAAAGTGTATCCCTGCCTTCAAAGATATGGAGCATTTGTTTAGCCAACTGACTAAGGAAAATACTATGAACTCATTAACAAATATGGTCATTTGTGGTCAATTAATCATAGAGAGCAGGCTGCAGAGTACAGCACAGGAAATATTAGTCAGCACAGGCAATGGGTAACTGTCAGTTAGTGATCCCAGGATTTCTTGCCAGAGGAAGGGAGACACCACTTTAGCAATAAAACACATCAAGTCTGCCAGCAGTTTCCATTAAGATCAGATTTCCAACCCTTGAAATGTTTGTAGATATAGGTGATGATTGCTTATGAAATCCAAAAGGAGAACTTTCTTCCTTAAACAAAAGATTCTCTCCATTACAGTGACAGCTGTGGTAGAAAAAAAAAAAATGCATAGGATCAGGAAATCTGGTTTTCCAAATGTCTTTTCCACCAATTCTGACATATAAATACATATCTTCACTCCACTTTGGAGTGTAGACCCCTCTAAGGGAAGGAAACATTTTAAAATTCCTTTTGAAATATCTGTCCATTTCCTCTCCATAATGCTTCAGTGTGCCTCGGTCAAACATGAAGTGTTTTCATTGCTGTGCAAATGTACGATATGCACTGAAGGAAGAAACCTATTTTGCAGGACTGTAAAGCGCACAGTCCTTGAACGCTTCACAATCAAAACACTTGAAGATAATACATTTTTTCTTCTTGTTAGTAAAGTAAGGATTTATGTTTTCTTGACAGATGCTGCCCCACAAGAGTAATGCCTGAGCATCATCAGGCTGCTGTCCTGATGGAGAGAGACAAAATTTAAGAGGGAAGTAAGACAAGTAATAGCCCAATTATGCTAAAGGAAGGAAAATTTAAAAGGAAGATGCCTTGTCCAGACTTGAATGAGACACAGAAACAGCATTTGAGTCTACACTTCTATTATTTTTACAAGCAAAATTAGAGTTTCATTAAACACTGAAAAGTATCAAGTTTTGTAATGTATGCTTTTTTGAGAATGGAGTTATATGACTTTGAAATATTTGCAAGTATTGGTGAATTTTTCTTTCTTGTCAGTCTATAAAATTTTGCAAAACTCAGATTTTTTCCTAAGTATTTTAATAGCTTGTGTTAAACCAACAATTTTCAAACTCTGACCTAAACCAACAGTTAGCATCACAGTAGGAACTGTCCATGTGTTCTGACTGCAGCCCCTTAACACCACTGCCTTGAGGCCCACCTTCTGGCATTGGCATTCCTGCTGTGCCACATCCCTTCAGAGGGCTGACAAGCCATACAAAACCACTGCCTGTAAAACCACAGCTTTATTTGCCTCGGAAGCTGGAATGTGTGTGGATGAGTGAATTCAGGAAGAGAAAGCTGGGTCCAACAGTCGAGTCATAAAAGTATAAACCCCATGGATTAGCTACTGTGCTCTTAAATCTCTATGTGAAGACATGGACAGTACCAAGTCTACAATTCACCTTGATATTTAAATGTGATTAATCAGACTAAACAGAGAAGTCTATAAAGTAGCTTGCCTCCACTATCAACAGAGATCTAGTCAATATAAACAGTGAAGTGTAGGACACAGGTCATTGCATTTTAAAGATGGTTAAAATTTGGCAAATTAATTAGCTTTTAATTATGCATTACCTTTTCTTCTGTTGACTATAAAGGCAGACAGCTCAAAAATGGAAATCAAAGTTTAAAAAGAATGACCAAAAATTCTAAAAATGGATGTAAGTTGGCATCTTGAAGGGATTCCCAGTATTGATATTCATTAATAGGTAAAAGTACAATTAATAGCACTTATTAATCATAGTTAATACTTTGTTTTTAATTCCCATCTTTCTCTGCCTCAATGGCTATGGGCAGCTTTATTGTAGTATGTCATAGAGGAGGCATTTCATTCACTATCCTCCATACAGGACTCAAAGCCATAATTTAATCCAAAGAATGGCACAAAGAAATGGATCATTCTGTGTCTGGGATTGTATTCAGAAGATTTGTGGTGAATATAAAAAGGTCATAGAGGTATAGCTGCCCAGGAGCAAGAGATCATCTCTCCTGAACTGAATCACGAAGGCCTTATGGAAACAAAAGCTTCATATATATAGATACATCTTTACATTTTATTTTTTTCTAAGACTTATGGTTTCCTCAGCCTCAGATGAGGATACTAACCAATTGTAATTTCATTTATTTTAACAAAGCCTTGTTATTTTTCATTACAGATTGCTTTAAGTGTGGCAAAACTGTGCTGAGTCTGAACAATGATGCATATTGCATGATATATCATTTTTCTTTGGTTGACCTTGCCTGTTCAGCTGCTGTACTTGTTCAGCTGCTGCTCTGTCACTGAAAAGGACTGTCACTGGTTCCATTATAAAGTGCAGATAGTGTGATAGAAATACATACCAGTAACTCTTCTACAAAGATTTTAAAAGATCTCATTTCTAGTATTATTTCACTCTACAAATGAAATTTTACAGATCATTAGCCCAGAATGTGACCTAGTTGTTTGACAAAATGAATTAAAAAGTCTAGGATTATTTAATGTAGAAAAGTATAATCTGCACATGTGCCATAATTATTTTCTGTAGAAATTTGTAAGCACTGTTCTATATGCAGACTTGCATTGCATAATTAAAGACTCTGTATGTGGTAGTGTATGAACATTAGTGCTATGCAGCCTAAAAGCTCTAAAGTAGCTCTTGAAACAGAATGAATATATATGGACATATGAAAGAGTTCTGCAAAAATAGAAAGCTGCTCAAACACCTGCTGTTGTCAAAATGCAGCAAGCTTCTCATGAAGAAATTTCAGCTTCTATTAAACTATACAATGTGCATGTACTGCATAAGGAAAAAGAGAAATTATCTATACAGCTATGAAATTCAATCATGAATTTCAAAATATTGATATATAGAATGAAGTATAATTTTATTTCACTAGAAGGCTTGTTATATATATTATAGAAATTTCTGTTGTTGTGAGAGAGCAAGAGGTCATTTATGGTTTCTAAATTTACCTATTGTGGTCCACTATGTTGAACTCAGTCCTAAATACATGTAACTTACAAAAGTTAATCCAACCACTCTGACTAACACAGTCCTGGTTGTTCATTTACTAATCGTTCCAAAGCAAATGAGAGATGCCATTTTGTTTTCCCATTTCTCCTTTCTCCCAACTACTGCAGTGGACATGAACTAACTAGATTTGAGTAGTGAAAACAGCTCTGCCTATTTGCCAATAGTACAGCATTCCCTTGGTCTTCTAAGGTGTGCAAAACCAAATTTTTAGTTCAAGATGAGGATACCAACTTTCTTTTAACAGTCAAAATTAAAAAAAAATAAAAAAGAGAGAGAGATTAAGAGTAACTTTCAGAAAAAAATATTTTAAACATTATCTAAATATAAAATTGTTGGATTTCTTCTCCTGTTTTCACTTTCAATACACTACTGTGGTTTTCTCTATCAAAATTCTCAGTCTGTGCCAGAAATATTTTTTTTTAAATGTTTAAAATTCCTGTTATACTATAACAAGACCTTTAGGAAATAGCACATAATTATACTCGGCTTTCTTTAAACAAAAAAAACAAAACAAAAAAAAAAAAACAGACAAAAAAACCACAAAAGACCAAAACCAAAAAAATGAATCTGCATTCTGGCTGTGATTTCTGAGAGTGAAGCATATGTGTATGTATTTGTTTTCTGAATAGGGCACTTATTAAGATTTTAATTTACTGTCAAGGACAACTTACCATATCAAGACAAAATTTTTATGATTCATTTACTAAGTGCGACAGAGGCAACTGACATTAATTTAATCTGTGGTAGTGAGCATTAGTATTCATAAAGGATCAGAACCACAAATAGAAACATTCAGTCTTTCTTTTTTCTGAAGGCATGAGGTTTATGCTGTCTGTGCAGTGAAGATGCCATTGAGTTACAGACATCTAAATATCTTTATATTAAAATAGAACTGATATAATAACGTTTGCAAAGACTCAAAGCTGCTTCTTAGAGATAGACTTGAGTGAAATATTGTAAAAAATGTATACAAGTGCATTATTTACTCCTAAAAAGAAGTGTTTAACCCCAGCAGTCCCTGTCATTTCTCATTTGGCCCAGGAATTAAATGTTTGGGGAGTTTCTACTCTTGGTTTAGAATGGATTGGGGAAGGGATGGGAAATAGTTAACATAAAGCAAACTTCCATTTTTTTTATATGCCCCCTATACTACAAAACATAAAAGCAAGATCAACTAGGTTTTGACAAATATATAAGAAAATTTATCATTCATAAAAGCAAGACAGCAATATTGCATAATACAAAAAAAACTATGTTTAGTGTTAAATTGGTCACAGGAGCATAGCTAGGCCAGATTGGAAAATAATTTTTTTTTTTATTTAGGCTTACCTAACATCTTTTCCCTAAATGGGAGTACAAAGGAAGGAAGAACATGATCAACCAAAATACTGCCTTCATTATCCATCCAGAGCTCTTTGAACTCCAGCTACCTCTGTGCTGCCAGCGAGCAAGGGAGGAAGGATGTAATGTATCTGCTCAGCACAAAACCTGACAGCCACTGGGGCTGCATCACTGTGAACCACAACAAAAGTGCTATGGCTGGCTTGTCAAAGAGAATGTGAAGGCACAGATGTCCTTGTTGATCATGTGATTTGCACATTTATATAGCACCTTTGACATTAAGATTTCTCCCGATTCCTGTAAGAGATTGGAGAAAAAAATGTGAGGCATGGAACTAGTCAAGAAAAGAGTATTTAAAACCAGAAATTTTAAAAACACACTTACTGAGGACTTTCCCCCAAAGATCCCAGGCTCTTATAGGTCTTCAAGTAAGCAGACTAATGCCCATTAAATATGCCTTCAGCTGCCAGAAGAATAAGAGATGTAACAATTCAAACAGTGGCAGAAGCAGTTACACAAGGAATGGCTAGAACCTAGAGAATTTATATATTTCAACAAGAAATACATTCAAGTATATAATGATTTAATCACTTCATATTTGATCTAAGGTTTTTCTTTTATTCCAGTACTGATTTTGCATTTCAGTCTAGACAACTTTCAGCAACTGCATGTATATTTTAAAGCTCTGGCTCACAGAATAACAGAATGATTTTGAAACTGAGCTCCCTGGGAATACAAATATTGAGGGTGGCCAGCTGTGTAAAGCAAGCTAATTAAGTAAATACTGATTCTTTAATTTCCATAGACATCATCATATGACACTAATAATAGCTTGGAGACAGGAGATAGTAGAGGAGATAGTGAAGTAGTTTCTAAGCTGAAAAGTAAAACACATGTACTTATTTAAGAGAAACTAATTTAATTGGCTGAGTGTACTTAAATAACAAAGAAAATAATTGTTTTATTTTTAGTTCTTCAAACAGAATAATACAATGAAGCTATACAATAATAGGTAAGCAGATTAATTCAATTAAAAATATTTCACAGCTAAATTAAGTTTTAACCACATTAATCCTAGAGTACAAAAAAAAAGTCTACCTTTTACAGTTCACAGTATGTAGTGAGATGTCTCTTTTTTTCCTGTATTCATCTTCATATTCCATATACCTTCTACAACTTCAGCTAAAACTCAACTCTGAATTCACAAAATAGGAAATGTGTCTTTAAGGAAAATGAGCCTAGTTAGTTATTGTGTCCTTTCCATATGTCAATACCTACAATTGTATAACATTGGTGGGGATTACAAGGAATTTATGACTTCACTTGTTGCATGAAATAGAACATATGATCTTATTGACTATCTGATTATGGTAGACCTTAAGAGAAGGGAGCAGTCCATCTCAGGAAGAACTTTTTCAATGAAACGGTTGTCAAGCATTGGAATGGGCTCCTCAGGGAAGTGGTAGAGTCACCATCCCTGGGGGATGTTCAAGAAATTACTCGCCATGGTATTTAGTGCTATGGTTCAGTTGATAAAGTGGTGGTACTTTCTTTGGTGAAAGTATTAAAGTTAAAAACAGCAGTCTACTTCATATATTTAAAGGTTTACATCCTCTTTTTTTAAGGATCATCATCCAGACTGCAATGAAATTAAGACTGAAGTGTTCTCTTGAACTGGGACCAAAATAGATTGAGCAGTAAAATTATAAAAGTGAGTGGTGTTCCTTTAAGAGTAATATCTGCTGCACAACAGTACTAAGGCACTCCAAACCACCAAATGATAGTGGTAGATTTCTTAAAAAGGATGAAGTAAGGCAGTTTCTCAATCTAATGTTGACTTAAATTTTGGGTTGGGTTTTGGCTGGTAGACTATCTTTTTTTGTTTGTTTTGGAGACATTCTACCTAAAATAAATTATCCAGTCACAAACACTGTCAAGAGCCTGGAAATTCTGGCCTGAGGTCTGACAACAATGTCTCTGCTATGTGAGGAGGGAGTGAAATCTGTCTCACAAATATCTTCAAAAACTTTTCCGTTAATGCCTCTACTATTTCTGATGGAACACTAACTGAATTTTGAATCTCAGAAATATCTGCCAAGAGTTCTGGTTTTGGAGTATTGCACATAAATAGGAAAGTGACACTGGAAAGCCCAAAACAGTTGGATGTTTTAATTTGCAGCCTTTTTTCCATAATCTTCATTGTAATGTTTTCTATAAATATTATTTGTGGAAAACAGCTTAGTGAAGTTAAAAAATAAAAAATAAGAACAGCTAAAGTAACATAATAATTTTTAGCCTCTTTTACAATGTACAAACATATCTCTATTTAAGATATTTGATTTCATGTTTCTTTATTTGAAGTAAGGACAAAGTGATTTTCTTTAATTTCTATACAGTTTTGTAGTCTTTCCAGAGCCTCAACTGAAATGTACTGAACTCGGCAGTGAGAGTCTTCAGGATTTCAAGCAAATTTTTATAATAACTTGTTGGGATTTTCACTGGATTTGACAGTTTAGCTATTTCAATAAAACCACAAGTATTAGTCATAATGAAAACATATATTTGAAATATGAACTTCCTTATGAATTGGTTGGCATTTTGTTTGCTTGTGGGGTTTGTTTGTTTATTTGTTTATAATGCTGCATATGACTAAGAAAGAGAAACCAAACATTCATGGTGGGAAATGTGGAGAAATAGTGTCTCTAAAAAAATTGAGTACTTATGTTCACTTAGTTAAAGTAAGCAGAGCATCAGCTCCCACTCTCATTTTTAAACCATATGAATAGGGTAAAATTTAAACATTTTACTTTTGTATTTAGTATTATGTTATAAAAAGATAACTGCATTTCAAGTTGTTCAGAGTAGAAGAAATGAGCATAAAAGACATAAGCAGAAAATTATGACAAGGAAAGAATCTCTGTCTAAAATATGTCCAAAAGAATGTAAAGGAAAGACTAGTTCACAGTAAGTGCTTTCTTTTGACTACAGACTGTAAGCAGTAAAGTCCAAGTTAATAATTCATATAAAAACTATGCAAATATTTCAATTTCAGAAAGAAAACTTTCTATAGACTTTCTGCAGCACAGGGCCAGAACTGCTGTGACCTTGGCTTTGATGAACATCTCAGCTATGGGACAGAGACACATTCCTCTTCCTGATCCTGTCCCAGAAACACAGCTACCTATTTTTTTCAAGGGGGCAGGGCTGGCAGGGGCATTTTATTTTTTTGTTTGTTTGTTTCCTTGTGTGCTGGTTTGAAGGTAAACCAGCAGAAGAAATGGACCCACTACCAGAGAGATTATGAGTCAGAGTTACAATTT
>JAWWEE010000074.1:11718651-11752240 GCA_035221455.1 Xenops minutus
CCCCTCCGGCTGGGTGTGGAGGTGCTAACTGCTTCCTGGGCAGCTGCTGCGAATGGTCCATTGTTCTTGGGGAATGACTAGAGGGGGTAGAATACATAGCTTTTATCACTCCCACCCAGTGATAAATGGTCCCTCCTGCTAAACTAGGACACCTTGGAATTCAAGGAACTTGAGAATCAAACATGCTGATAGGTATTTAAAAGACTGTTACAGATGTACAGCTTGAATTTTCCTGTTTCGGGGTGAAACTCGAGGTGAGGACAAAATTACTCTTTTTGGTTCACAAATCTAAATGTAGGTTCCTCATTTGGCTAAAATTCCATTTTGTAAATGTATGTTTTCTCTGGCTCTTGACAACAGCACTTTCCCAAGGTCTAGAATGATATAAGAGAATTCATAGCGAGAAAATATGAAACAGCATCTAAACACTGGCCCTGAATATGTTTACAATAAAAACAAAGCTTGCTTTTTTAACCACAAAAGAAATTTGCCTCCTAAGGAGTTTAGTAGTTGAAAATGTTCTGCCTTAGCAGTTATAGTTAGCATGTAAGACACCCAGGCTTAAAGGTAGTGTCAGGTAACAGGAAGCAGGGCTGAAACTGGCAGCTGACCAGCTTTGCAAAGATGCCAGAAGTAGTAAGATGCACAAAAAGGGACAAGAATCAAAGATGGAATAGAACTCAACTCTTGCTCTGCAAAACTTTAAAGTAGTTGAGGTGTTTAAGTATATATTTGCCCTGTTAAACTCAGCATCTTGTGGACAGGACACACGATGCTTCTCGGGCACCTCCTTGTTGGAGACATACTCAATTCAAAGAACTTAGTTCTGTGCATAACCTACACATAAAAGGTAAATAACAATTGGCACCAACCTATCTACTTGTGGATCACACAATAAAAATATTCTGTAAAACTATAATTTGCTATTCTCATGGCAGTTTTCTTCCACTGGTCTCAATTTGCCAATATGTGCGCTTCCTTTTCAGCTGGGACCAAAGCACTCTATATCATTGCCAGTGTAATCTTCCCCACTTTACACAAATTCATGCTGAGATACAAAGACAAAGCCCACATTCTAACATAAATTTCTGAAAAACAAAGCAAAATAAAAAAAAAGGAAAAAAAAAACAACCAATCAACCAAACAAACAAAAAACCACCAAAATCTTAAAGAGCAGCAGTACAAATTTTAACATAAATAAACCTGAACCCCATAACTGCACAGAGGCTGTTCTGCAATACACAAGTTGTACCAATAAGCGGATATAATTTTCAATACTTTTGTTTGTTTATGTTACACATCTGACAGTGACTGGAAATATGGAAAAAAGCCACAGTGCTGACACACTGAATTGACTGCAGTTATCAGAAAATAGAGCTTTCCCAGGTACGCCAACTAACTTCCATTTGCCATTGTTGACAACAACATTGCTGTGCAGTCAGAGGGGAGGGGTGAGTTACAATGTGGTGACTTCAGTGGTTCCTTTCCGACACTTCTGTAGTTTTTGCAGCTTGCTTTCCTGACAACAGGTTTTCATACTTCACTTCTTCAAGGAAATCAAGTGGGCCATACAAGTATGCTGTTTCATCAGGGAAGTGGATCTGGCCAAGCCTTCCTGAATCAGTTCAGAAGTCCAGACCCTTTCAACCCTGAGCCACTAAAATAATTCCCACTCATATTATTTATGTGGCAATTACAGTAAACAGTGCAATCCTGAGGAACAAAGTCTGTGGTAAATAAAATAAATCCAGCAGAATTCCAACCAGTTAGCAATTTTGCAGTTAAATCTTTTGTGCACCACTCTAACGTTCAAAGAATAAAAGCAAAATTTTCATCTCCTGATGGAAAAGTCTCAATCCCCGCACATTTCTGACAACACAGAATCTCATATTTATATATTTCCAGATAATTAAGGTTCTGAACATTATTAACTGCTAAAGCCAGACCCATGCTGAGCGAGACATGAGGAAGCATATCAGATCTGCTCATAAAACAAATGGAAATATTATTTTTAATGGAATGACAGAGGTAGAAAAGGGTAAAAATTTCTCAGTAATGAAAAAATCAGGAGAAACTGTTGGTAATAAAAGTTTAGAATACTCAAAGTTAAGTTCAAAGATGGAAAGATGAAACTGTAAGAGTAAATAAACTGAAAGAGAGCTATCAGCTTTTTCCACACAAATCTCAGGGATCGTATGACACAGCACTAAAGACATATGGGTGTAATAAGGAAACATGATGTAACTGGGATAACTGAAATTTGACCGTATTAGGAAACTAACTGGATTATATAAATACTCTAGAGTCACTAAGTTTATAGAAAGGACAGTTTATATAATGAGAAGTATTTATAGACATAGACCTCCAGGTTTTTAGAAAGAACAAGATGGAAATTATTGCAAATGTCAGCTATACCTAGTTCTTACACAAAGCAATGCAAAATTTTGTATCAGTCCAAAATATCTCCAAGTTCACTACACAAGCATGATTTCAAAGAATGCTAAGAAATTTTGTCCTGATAGTATAATTTATTTTTAACCAATATCTTAATTCTGCTTGTCAGTTTATATTTTTATTGGGTAGTTTGTTTTATTTTTTCTGAAAAGTGTAAGATTTTTATGACAATATATTGCATTACTTCCTATTTAAAAGTGCCTAGACTAACTATATAAATTTCATAAACACATGCAACACAGAGTCATAGAATCATAGAATGGTTTGGGTTGGAAGGGATTTTTAAAACCATGTAGCTCAAACCCCCTTGCCATGGGCAGGGACACCTCTCACTAGATCAGGTTACTCAGAGCCCCATCCAACCTGACCTTGAACCCTTACAGAAATGGGGCAGAGAAGTTTGTCATACTCCTGTGCCCAGCTGCCTGATGTCTGGAATAGCTGTGTTTGTGCTTACCTTGCTGTCCTAAGCTACGCACCCAGTTGTCCACCAAACCAAAGTCTGGTGTGATTGTGCCTGCACTACAATACAGTTCTGGTTTCACCTGCAGTATAGACAAATCCTTAGGTTCTGTAGAATTACCCCTTGAACTTTTGTTCATTGAGAAGCAAATTCGTATTCCTTAGGGGCTGAATGAGGGATTCTGGTGTGAAATGGGGTGATGTAGGTTAATTGCTGCCCTTTTAGACTTAAGTCTGTGTTTGCTGTGGCTTTGCTATTCAAAGCAGATCTGTTTTGTCAAGATAACATTCTCAAAAATTGTATGCAAGTGTTCAAAAATATGTAGATGTGGTGCTTAGGGACATGGCTTAATGGTGAGTTTTGCAGTGTTAGGTTAATGGGTGGATTCAATGATCTTAGACTTCTTTTCCAACTTAAATGATTCTATGACTCTATGTCCCAATGTGGCTCAAACATCTAACCAAAGTCTTAACGAAATCTAAAACTTCAAATGGAATGAAAACGTAAACTGGGCATGATTCAGCAATCCTTTACAGATGTCTTCCTATACAGAACTCCTATGTGCAACTCACCTGTCACACAAACCTTAATCCAGCGCAATTTTCCTATCCAACAAGCATGCACATACATGGTTGAGTCTCACTGAAGTCAGTACATATTAACCTTCCTGTTGAGATTGCTAAGAACTTCTTCCACACCAAGCAATGCGTTTTGTTAACCATGGTATTAGTGTTAACATTTCAATATGTTTTAAAGCAAATGAGTTTAGAGACACAGGGAAGAGAAACAATTCTCCTCTGTTATCTATAGACTGATATAGTAACAGCAACCTGCTATTGTGACGGTTATTCCACAACATATACATAAAAAATAGTCACTTTCAACTCCATTCCTAGAGTATTCACATAAAAAATACTAAAATTTCTTCTCGCTGTTTCAAAAGAAGCAGCACACAGGACAAAATAAGATTGAGTGTTACAGTGATTTTCTCCTGTGTGTGATACTAATGACTTTACCTCTAAATCTAGAAATAAACTTTACAGATTTGAAAATGCTGGAAATAATCTATTATCTAAGAAGAAAAGTTAGAAACAGTATTTTCAATGAAAAGTATGCAAATTAATTAATTAGCCAGCTTTTGTTAATTTTGGTAATCATATTTATACTGACGGAAACAAAAGCTTGTGATCAAAGGTGATACACAGCTTCTTCCTCATTGTGGCACAACAGTGGTAATTCAAATGCTGGGGTGATTTTCCAGCAACTGTAGCTGTTGGCATGTCCAGTCCTGACAGTTCAATGCAACTAGATGAACTTTTCAAAATAAAGCAGTAACATTGTCAATGAAAACTTTCTGAATTCTATATACTTTGGAAAATAAAAGATGAAAGAGACAAGTTGTCCAGCAGTTAGGGTCACTGGCAAATATGGAAAATAATGCCATATATTGACATCAATCATATGTTTTCTGAAATATCCTGGCATAGAGAAACTGACTAGGATAAGGGATAGAAACAGCGGCTCAAGATTTTCTTCAGAATAATACTTGAACAAACTCATTGTATAAAACAAAAAAAGAAATCATTTCCCATTAATGAAGCTAATAGCTTTGACTTTTATGCTTTAGAATTCATGTGCTAGAATTTAAAATATAAGAAATTTAAAATATAAGGAGGAGAAATGTCGAGAAAAGCCTTCAAAAAGCATCTATGTGAAAGGAATTGCATACTTTTCTATTCTTGTTTATAAAGACTATTATAATTAGTTCAGATTGGGGTGGAAATGAAGGAATGAAGTTAGGAGGGGAGGGTTTACAATTAATTTCCTGCTGATATAACTCTGCTGGCAAGATATAATCAATCTCAATCACATTTGAGATTCTGTCTCCACAGGGCATTTAAGTAGTCCAGCATATGGTTAACATTTGTCTGCATTTATAAAATATCCACAAAATCTTCCAAAATTTCATGGACCGTCAGTCACATCAAACTTAGCTGAAGTTTTCATGACAAATTTATAATGTGGGACAAATGGCTTATAAATTGTACATGTTTTGAGTAGTCTTGTAAAAATGAGAAACAGAAATGAAAGTTTCAGTGATTGCATGCCAAATTCTGAACAGACACCTGAAAACTAAAAAGGCAAATTCCATCCAAGAAAGCTTTTGGTGACATTAGCTGAAAGGATGAACTTATATTATAGAGACAGGTGGATGTTGCAGGTTATAACCAAAGATGGGGTTAAGAAATCCTAGTTTTCTAATAATAAACTGGTCAGTGGATCCAAGTAGATTGGAAAATATGCAATTCAAACCTCTCAGACAATGACAATCTTGCTATGACCATCTGGATTTAAAGTCAAGAGATTTTGGCCTTCCTGTCCAAATCCTATTTACATCCACTGTCCATCCTGCCACTCTTAGGGGCTTTTGAGATATTTAAAAACTAATGGAATTAGCATGATCCAAAGAAAACATCCTCCACCCTTTTTTCATAATCAGTACAGACAATTTTTCTGTGTATGTGTTCTATATTTGTTAATATCTCTGCTCTTAGCAAAAAACCTCCAACTGTTCTACCCACAGTATCTGTGACTTGATAACGAAGAAAGTAAATTCAAGGGGTTTCCTGCTGTCAGATGCTCTGTTACTTTGCATGAAAGGATGGAGACAATAACACCTGAAAATAAGATGTCATACAAAGCAAATGTAATTGCCAGGCACCACAGGGCAAGTGGAGCCCTTAGTTCTCAAAGCAGCTCTTACTCATAAATTAACATTGCCAAATGTCTGCACACTCCTCAGGTTTCTGGCTGTTGGCAGTAGAAGTGTGGATAGTTCAGGGATAAATTCACTATTTTTTGGCTCAATACTTTGAAGCATTTGATTCCAAAGTACTAAAACATATCTCCCAAGGCTGAAATAGCTACATCAGTTCAAATAAGATTTACAGGGTAGGTCAGTTTGAGATGGAATGGGTCAAAATCAGATGCCAAGATTAGTTCATTTTGAGAATAAAAAAGCTGTTACATTCTTTCACCCACATCTTTCCACAAAAACTGTCAGCGCTCAGTCACAAAATGAAAAAAAAAGAATAAACTAGAAGAAAATCCACACAAGAGAAAGAAAGATACCGTGTGGAAAGGCAGCAAGGAGAAGGCATAATTAAAAAAATACTACTAAGGGATCATCTGAGGCTTTGTAAAGAAGGAATCTATTTTGCCTGAAGACTTTTCTTTACAGATTGAAAGCTAAAATTTTGCATTCAAATAAATCAATGGGGTTAGGATCTAAGAAGGAGATTGAAGAGACCTTAATATATTTAAACTGGTTCCTTCTTTTTAGTTTGTTTTTTTTTTTTTTTTTAGGTTTTCTCGGTGTAACTGACTTGGTTATATTGTACACATAGGATACAAGCTAAAGATAGAAAAGAAAAAATCTATTCTTATATTTTCTCTTTTTCATTTATTATTATTAATAGTATAAGTAATAGTCTAAAAATATATTTGTGAGGCTAACAGAAACCAGTCCAACTCTGTTGGATCCAGTGGTAAAATGTCTAATCTGTAGGACTTTATTTTAAACAACAGTGAATATGAAAACCTTGGAAGGGGATGGAAGAAAGGAGGAATTAAAGTGAAAGAGCAATAAGTATGTTTTGTTTTGTTTTGTTGTGTTTTGTTTTGTTTTGTTTTGTTTTAAATGAGTTTAAGACAAACAACCATTATTTAAACAAATGTCAGTAGAAGCAGAATGCCATTGTGGCACTGAGGAAACAGGACTAAAAACAATAAACTTCTCACAGGGTTTGGTTCAGCAAGTTTCCTTTTTGTCAATCGAAGTTAAATAAGAGGACTTGATTAAGAAGCATTTGTGGGATATTTATTTTACACGAGAGCCAATGTTTAGAAATAATATGTGTGAAGTAACTACATTAGGCATGTTAGCATGTGCTTTTCTGGCAAACATAGCTGCGGTGGAGGGAAAGCAAACAAACAAATAAAAAGAATGCCTACAAGTGCTCAGGGACAGCGTTAGCAGCTTGAGAGATCTTTTTTAGCCATAACCAATGGTGTAAAAATGTGAATGTCACTCTTTTGCCTATATGTGCTACAACCATAACAACACATCAAAAGGTGTGGAGGGGTTGGGGCAGGGAGGGGAATCAGGAAAAAATTATGGTGTGTCCTAGTAAGTGTTTCATGTGCATGAGTACAAGGGGGCGGAGATTTCTAACACAACAGCAAAATAAAAAAATATCTTCTCAAATTAAGTTTGTTGTGTGTTCAGATGACTGAAGAGAAAATAAATGGTGTTTTTAGTCAAAGACTACAAAGTCAAAGAGAGCAGTTAATCCTCACTAGTCTATAATAGCTGGTAGAGCTGGTGTTTTATTTCTTCCTGGTATTCTATAGGCTTTTATAATTTAATTTAATTTCTCAAATTTTCTGCAGTTCTTATTTGCATGATGAAAAAGAAAATATATCAGTTTTATATATTCTCTAGTTCTTGCCCCATTTCCCCTGCTTTGCAAGTCCAGCTTTCCTTCTCATTTTATTAATTATTCATTTTCCTGGTAGGCCAGACACCAAGAATTGAATAAAAGCTGTAGCATTTGGTATCTATTTTCAGCACTTGGATGCAGCAGGTAACTTTGTAAAAACACAGTGTGAATGTGACAGACATTTACTAAGAATAGCTGTGGCAAAGAAATGGCAGCATTACTTTCATGACGGGCACCCAAAAAGCTCCATACATATCTCCATAGAGACATGAAGAGGGACACAGAAGGTCCAGCTCAGTAATCTGTCTCTCAACACAGCCTAAAGGGACTCCTAGGGATGACTGAAGCGGAAGAGATAGGACTGGTGACATTTCCCTTAACCTATTTATTTCCTGTATAAATCTCCACACATGGCAAATAACGTAAGGAATAAAATATTGCTACTTTCACTCTACCTCCCTGCATCAGCTCTCACTTGTGCAAAGCTTATAAACTAAGAAAAGATACTCCCATCTCACCCTCTCTGCATTAATTCTAGTTAAATTCCCGTTCCTTTTCTCCAATGGTCACTGAGTCTGTGTTTTTGCCTTCAGAATTATTATAAAGTTCGCTACACATTAAGTGTTATTTTTCTTTAACTAAAGTAGTTCAGAGCAGTCATTGTTTTCCAATGGAATTACTGCTTCCAAAGAATACTCCAAATTAAAGATAAATCTTGACTGTAGTTCTCCATGTTTGTGCTGTTTAATAAGTAACTCAGTGGCTTTGCACCTGCCTTGTCAAAAATTGTATGTTGGAATTCCCTAAGGAAAAATCTTTCCTGAATATTTGAGCATCTTGATATACAACTGCCTTTATCTGTCCCACACTGTTCCTCTACTGAATAACCCAAGGGATGCTACAGTCTGCCACACTAGTGGTGGGACTACTCTGAAATGTGCAGTGCTGGGCTGAGAAATGTGTCAGGAAAAGAGCTCTGAAAGGATAGCCCCATGCTAAAGGATTCATTACGATAAAGCCAGCAAGCTGATGTGATCTTCTAAATTAAAATTACTACAAAAGCCTGCTCCCAGCAGACTGGAAAGTGAATGCCAAGTCATACTTTGCAAAGAAAGAAACACTGTTCCAATGTCACACAAATATAATCCAACCCATTGTAAATGAGTTTCATTTTCAAAGTCTGAAACATTTTCAGACAAATTAGAGTGCTTGGATTTGTTTAGGGTTTTCCCCTTTTTTTTTTAGGGGAAATTCACTCAATGATTTTATCTCATTCCCTGCTTTCTGTCCTGTGTAGCTAAACATCATCAAGTCATGGACAATCAAATAGACCTTTGATTCCTGTTCCTTAGTACACTGTTCACAGCTGGAAATCAGAACTGAGCTAGTTTTATCTCAAAATGAACACTGTCAGGTTCTAGAAGCTTCACAGACTGGGTATTTCAGTGGGAGTCAGGCTTTACAGACTGCACTGCTAATTCACTAAGACCTGGCCTAGTTTTCAGCACTGGATTCAAAGGAATTTCTTTGCAGAAGAAGCTACAGAATTCCAAGCTTACTGCTCAGATTACTTACATCTTCTTTCTCCAAATCTCTCATATTTAACAAAAAGAAAAATGAACTGACTCCAAATAACTATATATACACTTCTTTCCATTTAAGCCAGTCTATCTAAATCAAATACCTTCTAATCACTACTGTTCTTTTCTTTTTTTCTATTTTTAAAGACACCATAGCCAAGAATATGAAGCACAAAAAAACAGTCTTGTGTTTTGCCATCCTATATTGCTGTGCCCAACATATATTTGATTGCAAAATTTAAAACAAGGGAATAAATCTGGAAAAGGAAAGAGTTGAGGTTCAGCTGAGGGATCTGAACACAACTGACTTACAGTAGGTGAAAACTGGTTAACAGTTTCATCTGTGGAAACTGCTGGTTAAATGACCTAAAAATGAGACTCATGACCAGGTAACAGAGGATTCAACTGTTGTCAACAGAGACAGAGTATTTCTCTGTCAAGAATGTGCACATTCTTGGCTGGTGACAGCTGTGAAAAAGTGCAATTTAGGCTAGCCTTCAGGGAAGGAGGGCTGAGTTACGTTTCCATATTTTCTGCCATTATTAGTGTGCATATGTGGATTTACAGGGGTTCAGATGTCACCCACATGCTCTGCAAAGCTTCTGGTCTTTGATTCTTCATCTACAGACTGATTTCCTGAAAAGCATTTCAAATAACAAATGGAAAAACATTGGCATAACTTAATGTAATGAACAAGTGAAAAAGGTAGTTTTAATACTGTGGAATTTGGAGGGGGTTTGCCCACTGGGAATGTGTTATGTAAACAGAAAAGGAAAAATAAAGCTGAAAAGTGTCTCCCATCAGTATTCTACATCTATGGGAGATATGTGTCGTGTGACAGCCAACAGTAATGGAATGTGATCACTGATGTGCCACGGGAATAATGAATTCTGTCACTTCCCTTGTTGTGCAAGGGCCACAGCTCATTTCTATTCTCTCTGCATTCAGGGGGTATATATCCAGAATCAGCACACACTGGGGGAAAAAAATAAATAAATAAAAAAAAAGCATAATTTGTGTCTCATTGGGCCAGAGGTTGTGTTTGCTGCATTAAAACTTGATTATACCAACAAATTCAATATATTAAAGTATCTTTGTGTTTATACACTGATAAAAAATGCTATTTGGAGGGCAGTTAATATATTCTCAAAAGTTTGTTTTGTGGGGGTTTTTTGCTTGTTTGTTTTGGTTTTGATTTTGGTTTGTTTTGTTTTTCCTAAAAATCACAGTCAATTTTCACTTATACAACCTGGAAAAGTTCTGCCAAAATATTTTTCAAGTTACTTTATGTAATTATTGAAATATGAAATAGATGTGTAGACATATTTGGACAGAAATCTGTCTGTAATATACTTTATTATGGAAGAAATATATTTAATTAATAGATCTCACAACCCAACATCATGATCAATTTATTTAACATTAAATAAGTGCTATAAAAAACATGATTCAACTGGATTTCAAGTAGGAGGAATATAATTTTCTAAAAAGCCACAAGAGGGAGTAAAGAGAAAATTAAAGCTTGTAAAACTGTATGAGCATGTATCCAGCACACGGTGAGCAGCAAAAGTAACACAGGCAGAACTGGAAGGTGACTCTAGGAATTTTCAGTGTTACGTGGCTTAAGAACATCTTTCAGTGCTCTAATGGCACTTGTGAAACTGAGACATATGAATTATTCAGCTGATTTTTCCTCTTTATTCTGTTTTTATATAGTGAGAGAAACAGCTTAAATCTATACAGATATTTTTTTATTCAATTTTAGCAATAGCTTTTAAAGATGTCTATCTGTGTAAGGTCACATTTTGTGTGCTTCTACATTGAAAAGCTTTTGGTTTGTCTGCACTGAAACATCATGACAATGCAACCTATATAACAGCTGAATCTACATGTTCAGTACATGTTCAAACTTCTCTATAGGACAAGTAAACTAGATTTTGTAGTCTCAATGACTTTGGAGCAACACTCTGTGGTGATTACCAAGAGTTTGGTCCAGTTCTGCGAAGTGATTCCTCAGGGGTTTGGTAAGGGTAGGAGGGGGTTCTGCCAGGATCTTTTCAGTCTCTGAGCTTGAAGCCTCTGCTCCCTACAGGGACTGCTTCAAAGCATAGAAGCACTGGGCTCAGCACCACCAGCCCAGCACCACCCGCACCTTCAGTCTTCTTCCCTGCAACCTAGACAGGGAGCAGGGGTGCATACAAACACCAGTGAGGTCACTGTGTCATAGGCAAGCAGGTCCTTGGCAAATCCCTGGCGGTGTTCACAAAGTGCAACAGGGATACAGCAGTCAGGCAGGTGCCAGCAGATGAAGAGAGAAATGAGAAAGCAACATATGGGCTGTGTATGCAGCACTGCCTCAGAACTACCAGGAGACTTCCTGCAGCTCTTGCCACAGGCTAGGCAAGGACAGTAGCACAGAGGGAGAGACATTAGTATCACAGTCCCCAAAAGACAATTTTTCTCACTCTGTTTCCCACCACTGCCTGGAATGATCTGGCAGAACTAGTGCTATACTAACCAGACTTCATGGCCCCACTTCAGGGATGTGAAACATTCAAAATTCTTCATCTCTCCATTTGCCTTTCTTATATATGGTGTTCTTTCAGTGAGTTTGTTATTTCTATCTTTTTTTACTGAAAGTCTGAATTTTCCTATAGATATTGGAATGGTCGGTCGCATGGCATGATGTGTTGCCATGAATAGGTGTGTTCTGTGGTACTGCTGCTCTGAACAATCAAGGTGTCTTCACCTGATGTTGTCCTGACCTCAACCAGAGGAGTGGGAAATAGATTTACTTTTCATTGCAGATCTACGTTGGTCAATTTCTGGTTTTTTAATATAAGAAAGAAAAAGTAACTGATAAAGTCAAATGTGTTTATCTTCTAGGTAATTGTTCTCCCTTTCAGATTTATTTTATTTTATTTTCATTTGTTATTTGGTAGGCAGTGTAATTATGATTGAGGGGTTGTTTCAGTCTTGGTGCAGTCCTGAATGCAATTTTGTTTTTCTATACATTTGCTTTAGCAGTAAAATAGTTGTTCTGCCTTTGTTCACAGTCAAATCTGAAATAAGTGTTTCCATGATAGGTAGGAAAACAGGCTAGAGTGTCTCTCTGGTGGAACTGCTAAATCTCTACGGATGACAACAGCTGTTCTCAGAGCAATTGTTACTCCTAGATCAGCACCTCTCAAGTCCCGATGACATTTCTGCAGGCTATGTAATATTTTTTTTCTGCTGACTGTGTTTGGGAGCCCAGCTGTGAACGTGTGAGAGAAAGCAATGCTATTGTGTTTCCACATCCTCCTCATCAACAAGCAAGGCCTGTGTCAGACCCCACTGGTATGCTGCAGTCTGGGAAGGAAATCAAATTTTCAGCACTAAGGTTTCCTAAGGTGATTATGCAAAGCTTGGCTAAGACTACTCAGGAAAAGGGGAAAAAAATTATCACTGTATAGAAGCAGCAGATGATTATCATTAATTGAATGCATGTATTTGGCAAAAAGGAAAGATAGTACATACTGTGCTATAACATACCAGATGGTTTCCCAGAGAGACTCTTCTGAACATATTAATATGTCGGGAACAATACCAGACTAAGCAAACACAGAGACATTTTCTCAAGACTTACCGAAAGTTAAATATCCTCATATTAAATTTCTTAACTCTCAAAAATTGTCTTAAACCCTGCTAAGTCCTAAAATGCTTTTCTAGCGTGCTTGTTTGATAAAGGTGTCCTGTACCCACAGCCTGGAGTATTAAGGTCACCTGCAAGAGTGCTTTCAAGAACAGGCTGGAAATCAGCCCAGGAAAGAAGAAGGAAGATTGCACCAGTGAGTGCTTGAGAAATGTAGACAATTCAGTTTAAACAGTATCATCAAAGCAACAGGTTTATTAGGCATGCTGTTTGGGTTTTTTCTGAAGGTGATTAACATGGACTTATCTTGGCAAAAAGTAAGTCCATGACTGATGAGGAAGGCTTCTGTTTTTAAATCTGTCATGCAAAGATGGTCTTGGCTAAAAACTTAGGACCATTATACTGCAGCTAACTCATGCCCATTGTATGAGATCAAAAAGGAATCAGATTCGTGGGTCTCAGACTGGAAACTGAAAGATGGAAAAACCTGAAGATGCCATCATGAGAGTTAATGGAGTCCCTTGAAGGAGTCCTTGAAACTCTTAGAGGAACAACTCTCAAGAGAGACACAATTTCATACAAGCTGGTCATGATAAAGCCTGAGGGTAGACTGCCTCCTTTGCATTTTGTTTCTTACTTATAAAAGGTGCAATATTTTTCTTTATCTTAATTAGTTTAAGTGGTAGAGAGGAAATAATCTGAAGTGGCAGAGTGGATGTTTAGTGCTTCCAGACATGGCCATTCCCACCCTTCCTCACACATCTACATGTTAATGCTAATGCCTTGTAACCTTACTCCTCTATGGGTATCATGCATTTACAGGGAAGTGATTTGCTTTCAAAACCTGTTCACTATTCTTTTGGCCTTAATTCTGAAGTACTTAAAATTGCTGATGGAAGAGAGAAGGACTCCCCAGAGAGCAGTTCAGAAGAGGTTTTACATTAGTTATCTAAAAGTTCACATCTAATGCGTACTAAATTTAACAGAAATATTCTCACATGTAACTTTGCATCATTGTCTCTTTTTGACTACAGGAGAACTATAGGCTTTAGAGCTTCAGGTTTATCGTTACATAAGAAATATTTTGGAAATATAGGGTTTCCCACTTTAAATCCAATACCGATAGACTTATACTATAATAGAATTACAAAATATTTGAATTGGAAGTGGCCTTTCAAAGAACATCTTGTCCAACCTCCCTGTTATGGGCAGGGACATCTTCAACTAGATAAGATTGCTCAGAGCCCCATCCAATATGACCTTAAATGTTTCCAGGAATGGGACATCCACAGCTTCTCTGGGTAACCTGGTCCAGTGTTGTATCACCATCATCGTAAAAGACTTCTTATATCTGATCTAAAACTACTCTCTTTCAGTTTAAAGCCTTGTCCTGTCACTACACGCCCTTGTAAAAAGTCCTTCTTCAGGTTTCCTGGACTTACTTAAGTAGGTCCATGTCCTTCCTGTACTGAGGACCCCAGAGCTGGATGCAGCACTCCAGGTGAGATCTCATGAGAGTGGAGTAGAAGGGTAAAGGTCACTTTCCCATAAATTAAGGAGGAAAGAATAAATTTTTCATAGGATCAGTTAGAAATAGTGACTTTAAAGAACTCATGAAGATCATAGTTCTAGGGCTTGCCATATAAGCAATCAGGTTAATACAGAAATTTTTCATATTGTGCCATTTTTGCAGGTAATCTACTTCCATGTTTTCCTGTTGTATAATCAGAAATAAAAACAAGGAGAAACTGAATCCACACATGCAATAAAAAGAAATTATTTCCAAGAAAAGCACTATAAAAGAGTTCCCTTTAGTTTTGCTTGTAATGGTTTTCCTGTTGAAATTTGCTAGTACTCCAAGTGGAAATGACTGAAATAATTTTGATCTAGTTTTTTAGCCCACCAGTGCCTGGAGATTTAAATGCAGTGCTTGGAGCACTGACTTTTCAAAGACACCCTATTTATTTGTAGTTCAGTGCTGTATGTATGATCCAAAATTGCAGAGTTATAGGATTTGTCACAAGCTTTTATTCTGCTTTAATAGTAAGTAAAATGTATGGGGAGATAGGAAAAGGAAATTTAGGAAATTTCCTATGTAAGAGTCTGTGAGTGACATAAAAAGGGCCTTATATATGCTCAGCACCACCTAGTTCTTAGCTTATTTTGCCATAGAGGACATGTTAGAACATAGTGTTATGAATTCTGGTGGTATTTTACAAGTGTAACAAACCGCATAGAATTGTATTAAGTTTTGAGTTGCCAATATGGTCTTCTGCTGTTATAAGACTTAGATGTTGCAAACACAGTAAAGATAAGTTTATCTGAGTACTTTTAAAAATAAGGCTAGGATAATATGATTAACACCTAATATTCCTTGCAAATATTTCCATTCAGGATTTTGGTTCTCTGTGAGGAAAAAAAAAAAAAAAAAAAAAAAAAAAGTAAAGTTTGATCCAAAAGCAAAATCATTTTCCACTGAAACCCATTTTTCACTGGTACATAAAAGGAGAGGACAAATCCCAAAACCTCATGAGCTAAGGAAAAGAATCTAGTTGCTAAACTTTGTATTCAGCTCCTACAGGATATTAAGGATCTTTTTATCACCTGTGTTTGATGATTATACTTACTTTTGACTTTAATTCTACACCAGCCATATGAAGCAAAATAGCCCCACATTTTTACTTTGTCTGCTTATTTCTGTGTAGTATGATGTAGAACTACTATGGCAAAGTACTTAAAACCCTATCAAGATAGTTACAACCTAAAAGTTACAGGGAATTAGCTGTATTGATTAGGGAATTATTTTTCTCGGGAAACAGCATGGTGCATAGCTAATAGTGCTCAATGTTTATTGAAATGTTACCAATGTAATCCCTCTGAATCAACACCTGGGACCATTCCCAAATGCTGAGGGGAAAAGCAGTGATAATGTAGTACCATGAAGAACTGCTCATCTCTTAACCTTTAGGTTTCAAATATGCTCATCATAATAGGCCATAAATATGTGCATTGTTCCCTGCCACCGGCTCCTAGCCACAAGATTTAATCCTGTGCACCTCACATTTTAGGGAGAAAGAGGCAAGGTACCAAAATCTGCTGTATCCAGAATCCATTTAGTTCCTTGCAACATAGGTTTTGCCATATCTTAAAGGGTGCACCCCAGACAGCTGGGGAAATGCTTGTACTATGCAAGAGCAAATGGTGACCACCAGATATTATTTCACAGAACCTCTTCAGGAGATACTCAGTGTAGGCAGGAGCTGTTCTGCCTCTGTCTCTTGCAGAAATTGACTTCCATGGCACAGATGGAAAGTGTTCAACTGATCTCTGCTACAGGTTCCTCTTGCTCCTAAAGTAATTTCAAAGCTCTCATGTAAATAAGAAATGTTTTCTGAGTGAAGCAGTCACATCAATAGTGGGAAAAAAATACTGTTTAGTCAATATGCCACCTTAAATTATAATCTGTGGGATAATAGTGACAAAGAGAAGCAGGCTTGTTTGGTGTGGGTAAAATGGCAGCGTTTATATTAGGTGTTGAAAAAGAAAAAGAATCAGAAGAATCAGAGTTCCATGTTCTCTTTAGCCATTTCTAAAAAAAAAAATAAATAAATAAAAAAAAAATATTTTATTTATAAGAGATTTTATTTTGACCCTATTTATTCACAGTACATAAGAGTATACTTCCTGAAATGTACTATTTTATTGGGGTTGTGTGAAGCTACGTTCCGAGAAAAACACAGTTTTCTTGACAGAATCACATTTCAAAGTGCGTTCATAAAGCAGAATCAAGTGCTATATTCAACAACAACAACAAAGGTAAAAACTCCAGTAAAACTCATAAGAAACTTGTTTTTACGATTCTTATCATAAAGATACGGTGATACTTTCCCCTCACATAGTCAGCAGTAGGCGAATGCAGACAGTGCATTCAGAAACCGTACGGCTCAGACACCACTAGATGGCACTAAATACCTGTCAATAGAGCCAGGTGCGCCACAAGTGATGTCATACCTGACGTCACCTGCAGGAAGGACTGAAGGGGCTTGTGATGTCGGTATGAAACACTCCTCTCTCATACTGATGTTCTCGTTTACTTTTTTCTTTTCTTTCCATTTTTTCTGATTCAGATTAATGACGTTCAGCAGTTTTGAACTATTCAAGAAATTTTTTGTCAATCCAGTGGTATGGGTTGTTGTATGAATAAATTAGTATATATTACACACTAGGTTAAAAATCCAACCTTAAATATAAACTAGGGGCGAAATACCTGTGAAAGGCACTTCTATGAAATAGTAGTTTCTTCCATCCTAGTTGATCAAAAAGAAATTATTGTTGACTAAAAGTATGACTCCGTGTTTTTATTTTCTGAACCCTTTGATACAGCTTGTTATGATCAGTCCCCAAGGAAAACCCTGGTTCTGCCTCTCATAAAAACATTCAGGCATTTTGGAGGATTATTTGAAAGGAAAAAATCATATGATAGCAAAGAACAAGGTCAATAGCTTCTCTCAAGGTGAATGAACAGCAATTAAGAAGGAAGTGTTTTATGCCATTTGTGTGAGAATTCTCCCATAGTGGAGCACCATGTGAAGGCCACATTTCCTTTTCTATGACCCAGCACAAGGTGCCAAGAACAGAGAAAAGTTCAACTTAAATTAAACAAAGTGGCTGCACAAGGTGAAACAGATTTGCCAGGTTGACTACACCACATACCTATGTATGTCATAGTCTGATGTTTATAGGTAGACTCAGACAAAGAGAAGAAGTAACTGCTTCTCTATTGCAGCTGTGTTTGGGTTTGACACCAGACAAAGTAACTATGAGAGATTCAAAAGCATAGTATTAGACTTATTTTTTACTACCAAAAGTAGTATGAACTCATTTTAATGCTAAAATGTTTATATGTTGTTGTTTGTTTTTTTTCTGAAGAAAGTTCTGATTCAGCTCAAAAAGGGCAGGTCTTCCTATCAAAAAAAAAAAACCAAACCCTGTGAGAATGCTGATTCTTGCACTGGGAATTAAGATGTATTTTATTGAACATATAAAATGACAACATAATGACAATTCCAGCTTCCTAATTCCCCAATATAAAAGAGGCAGGTTAACTGTCTCCAGAACTGACTGATTTTATATATATATTTCCCCCCCACCTCTCCCCCAGGAGACATGGTTGATTGTTCAACTCATCCTGTTGACTGAAAAAGAATCCCTTCTGATTTCTATTCCTGGAGAAGAGGAACAACTACCTAACTGTTAAAGTACTTTGCCAAGTGGCTGGTGTTTAGGTTCCAAACCGGTTACAATCAGAAGCTTCAAATTTCATAGGCATCTTCTGGGTTTGCAGCAGAAAGCAACACAGCCACAACCAAGTAGAAATTTCAAGCATTCTCTGCAAAAAGACTTTTCAAAACATGTTTTCTGGCTGGTTGAAAACAGTAGATGGAAATAAGAGATGGTTTACTGTGGTCTTTTTTGAAAATGCATATGGCAGGTCTATAATTTCCTTTACAGCTTATTAATGGGCTGATACCAAACTATTTCAAAGGGGTTGTTTTTATTGCTGCAACAGTTATAGTAGATCCCAAGTTTTACACTGGTGTCAGTAATAGACAGAAAGTCAGAATTTTCCCCCTCTCTCCCCATGCCCAGATCTGTGCTCTAGCCTCTCACCTGGTTTGTTCCTGTGTTGCTGCTTATCTTAAACATTTTTCTTCTCTGTAATAACAACTGACTCCTCCAATGATATTCAAAGACTGAAATGTGGAGAGAGAGCCAGGGCAGTATTATGGCAATACGTGAAATGTGTGACATTTTGAAAACAAAATAAAAAAAAAGTACAGACAAAGAACTGCCACTTACATTTTGGCCAAAACAGACAAGTAAGGAAATAACACTTAGTTGAGGTACATATAATTCAAATGGGAGCCTTTGTATTTGCTGATAAAAAAAGCTTAGCAGCATCCAGACCCCTTGTGGGACCGCAGCAGGAGCAGCTGTAGATTCTTTACTTTGGCTGTTTAATTAATATCTCCCTACCTTTGGTTTATTTGCACAGCAGCAAATCTTTAAAAGAAGTGTGTTGCTGCTTCAGCATTTAGTGAAGGCTGAAATCCATTTTCTTGGACCATATTGACCTTTACCTTTGGGTATGACATACATTTACCTATATAAAAAGTTTAACCTCTTTCCAAAGCAGCTTCTTAAAAAGATTAAGAGTTTAGAGTTTCTGGGTGGAGGGGATGTATAGGATATGTCTGTATTTTTTCCTGTTCCTTAATCTGTTAATGAAACACTTGGGCACACTCAGTCAATATTGTATTGAGACATTTGGGGACTCACAGCCAGCTTCTTGTTGGCTGGATCAATATCAAAGGCAAATCTGAAGCAAGGCAGACTTTGTTAGGCCAGAGGAGACTGTAGGATAGAAAGAACCAAATGCAGAGAAATGAGACCACAGAACTGCAGGGCTTTCTTTCAATTAGTCATGTTGAACCACTTAAACATATTTTTTACTAACTCTACATACTTTAGTTTTTTTCCCTTTCAACAGGATAGTGTAGCCAAATTAAATAGAAATTACCATACTTATTAAATGGCAATTAGGGTTTGTTTGCTGCATTGCATTTCTTCCAAATTAATTTACTATTGCTATATCGGGGAACAGTTAAACCATTTGATATGGTTGAATGTGCACATTAATATAATTTAAAGAGCATAATGATTACCCATTTTATTACTTCTGTATTGTACTGCTGAATTAATTTATGCCAGTTATAGTTGATTATTATGGTTATTAACATCAGTAAGTGCTCTTTAACAATCAGTCGAGATCTAACACTAACTGCCTTGTTAGAGCTAAATTAAATGCTGGAGACACTCTGCTCACTCTGTAACCCTATCCAGTTTCACTGCAGTTTTCTTCCTTTTACCTAGTAACCTCAGAAGCTGGATTAACTGCAGCAATTATATGCCTCATTAGCAATAAACAATACTAGCTGGCTGCTGGTGGCTATTGTGCCACAGGTGCACGTAGCCATTACAGCTGTCTCAGCAGACAGAGGGGGATACAGCAAACCCTCTTCTCTCTGGAGTGGCTAATCTCGAGGAAATAGAAGGTGTTTTAGCCTGCTAATGACAAGGAATGAGGGACAATGTTGACATGCTCCATAAAGCTGCAGAACAAGGCAAAATAAGAAAAAAAAAAAAGTGGCTGCTGCCTCTCTATGACTAGCTAAAGAATCATGGTTTATACTTTTTAAAATTTCTATATGAACAAACTGCAATGCCTACAGTTAATGTAAAATACATTGAAATAATATTTTCATTGTTCTTGACTTCTACCTATACTAAATAGCTTCCTGTGAATAAATATTTCCTCTTCCAGCTACATAATTTTTACCAGAAAATCAAGGGTAAGGCCATAATTTTAAAATCATGCTAAACCTTGAAATATTTTTCTTCATTTCAGGAAACAGTAGATGTGTTCTGGTCCCTTCTCCAAATCTTTGTTTCCTTAATTTTCCATGTTGAATTCCTAATGAGAAATAAAAATAAAGTCTGAGACAATACAGATAAAGTATTTTTCTTTAAGATCCTTTGATTAAGGTGGTGCCACGGGAGATGTTGCAGAGACAATAGCAGGACAAAAAAATTTCATGTGACCCCACAGGTTCCATACACCTTGGTAAAGGCATACCAGTAACCTGCTGTCTGCCCAAGACCCTTGAAGGAAACAATTCCCTTGCAACAGGTGAAAAAGTCCAAAATTATACCAGTTTATTTACTAGTACAAATTCTAAATAAACTTTGTTCATTGGAAATGCTGAATAAGGATATAAAACTCGGGGGAGCTCTTGCCATTTGTTTATAAAATAGACCAATGTAGAAAATATTGTATATATTATGTTTCATATAGCCTGAATAATTGGGAATTAATGCAGGGCTTTATGTGGTTGAAACTTCACACAGTGTTTGTACATCTGATTGGTGTACTATAAAGATTTAAGCAGTCTCTTCACATCTGTATCCCAGGTCTCATGGTCCACTTTATTTGTATCTGTATCTTTTCTACGTGTGTATCTGGTTACCTTTAAACAGACATACAGGTATGTTGCTAGCATGAGATGTTGATAACATACAAGATGGCAAGTGGACAAAGGTATACAGAGCAACGGCAGAGAAACCAAATAGTAACCACATGGTCATTTCAACTAGATCTCACTTTGAAGTGATAGGTACTGGCACTTTCTGAGCCTGGTTCAGCTAAATAACCCTGTAAATTTATATCCTTCCTTTTTTGTCATTTAAAGAGGAAAAGCTGCAGAACTTTAGAGCAAGGAATGAACAATAGTGCAATGTACTAGGAACAAGAGTAGTTTCTTTGGTGATATCCCCCTTCTGCAGCCTCGTTGTCTAGGATCACACACCCAGAGCACACCCCTGGGATGGCTGGAGAATGAATCCAGATATTCCCTTCCACTTCAGCCTGAAATCTAATAATTCTATGCACCAGTGTATTGCCAGAAGAATAAGAAAAAATGCACAAAAAACAGCTGCAGGAAAGCAATCACCATCTCCAGACTAGAGCAGAAGAGAGTGTCTTATCTCAGACCACTCTCATCCCAAATAAAAATTGCTTTATGAACTGCTGTCAAACCCCTATGTAATAGTGGCCACAGTATAATTGCATTTGACAAGGGGAGCAGCATATGCCAAAATTAATCAGGATGCCAGACTGTGTAAAAGAGAATGGCCTAGAAGGTCCAAAGAAATCTTACACTAATTAGAAGCAAGAATATCAATTGATCCCTGTATATAGTGTGGAGGCAATTCCTGTGTGGGATAAGAGATCCCCAGAAACCATGTCTAACCTTGCAAGGAGGAAGATGTGAAAGTATTCACTACTGTTCTTAATAGCAATGGCATGCAGGGTGCCTGAGCCATTGGGCAGAAATGCTTCAAAAACTGGAAACATGGTTTAGTAAAAGACAGTAAAATACAAGTCAAATTCTTACAAATAAAAGTGGAGAAAAAAATACTCATGCCAAGAAAAAGAAAATAGTAAACATACCTATTTAAATACAGAGACCTTGTCTTCTCAATTCTTTGAACCAGAAGTAGGAAATTGGGTAATGAGAGGAGAAACCAAGAAGGGGAGAAAAGGTTTATGGAAAACACACTGACATCGTTTTTTCATGACAGGATGTGAAGTAGGTTTTATTTAAGGTGATAAAGATGATCAAGGGGAAAAATCCCTGGTTTATGAATTTTCTTAGGAAGAAGTCATGGAAGATTTGAGACTAAAAGTTTGGATGTACCACCTCCTGCCACTACAAGCACAGAGGAACCCTTTCATTCTGTATGCAGCTTCCAGACTCAGACCTGTCAAAACTGGCAGGTCCACAGGCAGTAGGTTTTATGTGTCTCATTTTTGGACATATCATAGATGCTCAGTAGGTCTGCACGTACGTGACAAGCCTGCCATATCGCAGACAGGTCTGGACTGTGCAAAGCAGAACAGCTTTCTCCTTGGTGTGCAGGAGAGCTGCTCTTTATAGACACCATGATCATTTGTCTGGGATTTTTGAACATCTGGTAGCCCGGGCTTCTAGCCATCCTGAAATCTAGCAGTCTACCATCAAGACCCAGAAAGCTGAAACATTTTTCCTTTTCTTCTATATGTGAGAGTTTTTCACACAACTCTTAAAATACAGCAGTCCTTTCTGGCCTCTGAACATCTGCTCTCAGCTGGAGCAGAGGGGACACCAGACTGCTACTACAGGGCATTTAATTGAGGTATAGAATTCCCTTTTGGAGAGAGTGTGCTGGCAGGCAGCTGTTGCTTGGTACCCTCCTGAGTTATGTTTTTACACGCACCATATTCACAGAGTTCTTTACCCTCCAGTATTTGTCCAGGATTCAAATATGACTCGGATCCATCCTGGACCCACTGAGAGTATTCTGCAGTGTCTTCCTCTGAGAATCTGCCCAGATTTAATTTTTAACTGTCTAAACCCACCTGAATATCATGTATCTTCCAGTTATTATGTGAACTCCAGATGCTTCAATGAAGAGGAAAACCTTGTTTGACAGACTATTGCCACTGTATCTTGCTTTACTGGTTGCTTTTTGTTATGTAAGCTACTTCTTTAATATGTGATGAAGAGATATAACTTACTGGGTCAGATGATCAGATTCATACTGATATCAGTGAACAGAAAACAGGTCATTTTACCTCTCTTATGTGTCAGCCTCCTCCTCCTGCTCCTTTCTTTTTGTTTCTTATTTTATGGAAGCAATTGCAGGCTTCAGCTGAGATGAGGCTCTCAGTATATTAAGCATAATAGTAAAGCATAAAAAAGACTACCACTCTTCCAGAAAGAGTGGATCTGTGTTCAGATAGTCTAATTACACCAAATTCTTCATGTCCAATTATTTCAGCTGCTTGTTTCTCAGATATAGTTGTTTGTTTAGACTAAGAAGCAGAAAGTGAAATACCTAGCATCCTCTAATAGTTCTGTGGCAGGGCACAGTTTAGAAATGTTTCCTACTTTGAGATTTAATTCCCATGCAGTTTTATGTGTATTCCCCACTTTAATCCAAGGATATTAATATTTCCATGTGAAAACTATATGATTTTCTTTACTCCTTGGGGGGGGGAGGGGGGGACGAGAGGGAACGACAGTGTTTACAAATGTCTCCCTACCAGCTTGCAAGCTTGCTGCATTTCCAATGTCAACGGAAAAAAAAAAAAAAAATTGAACGAGAAGAAGGACTTTGAGCAAAACCTGGCTGGCAGACACTGTGCACTCCACGTTCCCTCATATATACACTGCGGGTCTTCCTGCAAGCTGCCTGCCTGACAGGTTCCTGCAGCTTTGGAGACAATCAAGGAAAGAGAATGAGAGAGACACATTCAGAAGTAGTTGTATTTAGCGTGTCAGAAATAAAAACAGCCCTTGAAACCTCATTCGGGATGGAGGGGACTGGGAAGCAAACTCTGGTATGGAACAGCTGAAACTTCATCCCTTCCTTTCTCTCTCTCTACATGTAGCACCCTTATATTTCAATGCTAAGTGCTTTTTAAATTCCTCCTGGGGTGACTATTTACATATTATAATGTGAAGTAATGAAGGGAAAGGGATGTTATGCAAAGCAATTGCCTCTCGTCCTTCTCTCCTGAGTGCAAGGGCCAAGCACATTTCCTGCCATCTGTTTAACTCCATCTCCTGATGCTCATAATGAACCTGGCAGTGCTGGGCAGATGGAAATCACTGGCAGGCATAGCTGTTTACTTGTAAAGGCAGGCCTAATTTGTTAGACTTGCCAGGCAAGTCCCCAGTGGTCAGATTTTTCATAGTGATGGAGGGTTATTAAAAGAGCTCAGGTGAAGAAAGCTCTTCCCAGCATATGGGCCTGAGCTGAAGGCTGAGTTTTGCCACTGTGCCAGAACAGCAGCAGAGCTCAGTGCTGCTATTAGCCGAATTGGGGCCAGGCTCCCTGACCTTGTCTGGTGACAGTTCTCACTGTGTTCCACACTGACCTGGGCTTCGTTAGCTGTGCAGCCATCTGCCACAGATCATATTTATCTCAACTTAAGACCTCACTAAAGAACAAGAGGAGAAATGTGATTGGGCTTTTGTGTGTTAGCTGCAAGGCCATTTGCCTGGTGAAAGGCACATAGGCAGATACTGCAGTGAAAAAGAAAATAAAAGGATAACTGAATAAAATGTGGATGTTATGAGAACACTCTAGGGACTGCTGGTTGATTTCTTTTTCTAAATAATTCATACCTTTTCCTTTCTCCTCCTCATGCCACTCCCTCCAACATGACGTTAGAGATGAGAAAATGAGAGAAATAAATATTTACTGTAACACAAGTTGGTTCATCACTAAAAAAAAAAAAAAAAGCAGAGAGGGGATTAAAGAAATGCAAATCTTAGAGTCATTTAATACATGGGACCTAAAGGAGAAATTCTGTTCCTATTACAGGATTACTTTCTCATTTCTAAAATTTACCAATTATATTACATGTGTGGCCAATTTTTGACAGCCTCATCAAATGTGGGGTGGAGTGTAGTTCAAATGAAAAATAAAACATAAAGTTTTTACAGAAGTAATTCATATTTTCCAGAAACGTCTGACTGATCTCATATCTTCCAGCCAACTGAGCATTTTAAAATAGTATTTTAAAATATTTTGCATAAGATGGACATTTTGTTTAGAAGAGAAGACCAAGTGTATATACAGATGCTTTTGGATTTTTCAGCTTTGAAGCTTGTATTTCACCATTCAAGCTATGTAGATGCATATTTTCTCCTTCTGCCAACACATTTGCCATTCCCTACATTGAACTGTGGCTTCTTTCCACACAAACACTCCTTGAAATTACCATTTCTTTAGGTTTGCTTGAAACACAGAAGGTGAGGGGGAAAAAAAGGGTTGCATCATTTACTTTAAAAATGAAAGTATTTTGTGGTATCTCTACGTAAGTCAGCCACATGGTCATCATCGGCCCAACTCAGCATCCAGCAAAAGCAACGTGCTGAATCAGTAGGGGTTGGTTGGATAAATTAATCAGCAAGTAACTCTGAACCCGTATGATAAAACATGAGCTTGACAGAATTGATGTGGTGGAGAGACAGTATCCATCATAGCTCTACTATAAATTATTGTCTAAGAATAGCTCTTTCCTTTTGTTCTTTGTCCTATTGTTTCCTGTAATGTCACATTGCATGCATAATGCCAATATACTTCATCCAAACAAAACCTTACTAATTATTTTTTTAGGAAGACTGAGTTAATCTTGGACAGAATAAAGCAGGATAAGTTTCATTGTGATTTGCTCCAAAACAAGAACCCACACAGGGAAAAAGTATGATTTATTTCTCTTTTTATAGAAAGCAAGTCTCCATATTTTATGACTGTTCTAAGACATTAAAGAAAATTTTAGACCTGAAGATTACTATTCATCTAATTTAAAATGTTCAAATGTGATACAATTGTAATTTAGATGTAATAGGCTGTGATCCTGCTGACAGTTTCGTATCATTAACTGTTTGAAACATATAGTAGTTTATGTAAAAGCAGAAATTGACTATGGTTTCTTACTTTTACATCAAATGAGTTCCCCAATACATCACCTTGAAAACACATATCAAAACCTTTGCTAGAATGACAAATGCCCATAATTCCCACTAGATTTAAGGACCACCTTCTCTTAGCTTCCATGTCATGTCTGCTTCAATCTGTGCATGAATTTTCACCAGTCAGCTTATATTAACATCATAGATTTCAGAAAGCAATGAAGACTAAAGGAGAAATATCAAATAGATAATATTTTTTTCTCTGGTTTTTGTTTGTTTTGGTTTTTTTGATTGGTTTGTTGGTTGGTTGGTTGGGTTTGGTTTGGTTTTTTTCCCCCTCAATACCTTGGCAAATTAGTTATTCCTTTGGGGAAATATAATACTGTAACTTCATGGTCATTTCCATAGTAAGTTAAAGAGGACTTTCGATTTAGCAGAAAAATAAGTCAACTGGAACCCACTGTTTCTGCTCTGGTAGAGCATCACCTTGAAAAAGCAAAGCAGCTTTTTAAACAGAAATAAAATTTTGCATTGTAAGGCATTGATATAATTTCTGTTACTTTTTTTTTTTTGGGGGGGGGGAAGAAAACAAAACCACAAACCCCCTCAAAACAAAATAAAACAAAGAACCCCCAACCAATAAACAAAGCCGACAAATCACAAAGAACCTAAATTTAAGTTACAGATGTCAGAATTTTGGCATGCCAGAAGTAATACATTTACTTAACATCTGATCTTTGCCATGCACTTTTGATATTTCTGAATATAGTATAGGGGAGAAACGCCTTTTTGGCACTCCAAGCTGCTGTGTCTGTGACTGCAGAGCAAGAAAAATTCTGCTGTTGATTTTTTTTCCCTTTCAGTATAAGGCTATTCATGGTGCAAGATGACTAAATAACAAGCTTTTCATTAGTAAGTTTCACAGAAATCAGCCCCAGTGCACTCATTTTGAATAAATATCAATCTAGCAAAGTTCCTTTCACCAGTTTTCAAATGAGCCAGGAGGTTTTCAAGACACTCTGTGTATTGAAACACAACACATTTTGGTCAGTGCTTGAGATCTAATCTTTCTGTAAATGTCTGCTTTTGTCCTAAAGATGTAGAAAAATTCTGAACTTCTTTTTCTGTGCATTGTACTAGATCAACTAGGAAGTGTAATAGCTTTAACATTCATGCTCGTTTAATTAGTCATCACTTTTAAATTGGAATCTCTGTTAATTTTAAGTTTGCACTAAAATACAAATATCATATGTTTTTAAATAACCATCGATTGCAACGGTGAATAAAGATGAGAGTTCCTAAAAGAGAATCTTCATATTTCCAAAAGATTAAATTAAAAAAAAAAAAAAAAAAAAAAAAAAGGAGAGAAAGCAGTTTGGCATTAAGACTAAGACCACTGCAGTATCATATGACTGAGTGCCTTTAGGACATTTCTTTATTGGACCTTCAGGTGTTATTCCAAGGTCAAGAATCTTTCTATGGCAAATATACAGCTAAATGTTACAGTAAAAAACACAGCAAAAATGATAATAGGCAGTTTTGACAAGTATGGAGAATGTCTCTCACATTCTTAAAGGAAAAAAATCATCAAAAAACCCAGAAAAACCTGGCCACTGCTGAGTGTTTTCCCAGAGGTGAAAGATTTTTGAATTTGGAATATTTGTCTTGTATTGTATTACATACTATAAACAGTGAATGCTACTTAAAGAGAAGCAGATTTTTCCATTAACAATGTCTGCAAATATAGGAGTTTTCATTTCTTTGTTTTAATTTGTTACTTCACCACTTAAAACAGTGTCACTCGGGCAAGGACCTGGTTTCAAGCATCAAGTTAGCTTTGCATCACAGAGGAATATTGTGAAAAGATTACTTAAGACTGAGCTATCCAAAGGAAATGGCCTGTCATTCAAGGTAAAGTACTTTATGAATTACTTCATTAATTTTATTGCAGGCTGGTCAGATTTATGTTTACATCTCTGTATGTCAATTATTTTTAAAAAGCAAACATTTTTCTTCATTTCCAATTCAGATTTTGAAACATTTCTGTCAAATTTCATGTATTATCACTATATATATATATATATAGGTGAAATTATTAGTAGATTTTTCAGGATATTGTGATAATAACAGGAGGGTGGCTTTCTTTGTGACTCGATGATATTTGCTTGCACAGTACATACAAACTGTTTCTCATGTGACTGAGCACAGCTTTATTAGCCTAACACAGCCTGCTGGTTTTGGTTGGAGTAGAGTTAATTTTCATCATAGTAGTTAATATGGGGATGTGTTTTGGATTTGTGCTGGAAATAGTGTTGGTTTGGGCATGTTTTGATTACTGCTGAGGTACAGAGTGAGCTACACTACTATTGAGTCACACAGGGTCCAGGCCTTTTCTGCCTCTCACCCAAGTGAGGAGGATGAGGATTCCCAGGTGACTGGGAGGGGATGGAGCTGGGACAGCTGGTCCCAACTGACCAAAGGGATACCCCACACCATACAGCTTCCTGATCACTACATAAAGCTGGGGAAAGAAGAAGGAAGGGGTGTGTATGTGTGTGTGTGTGTTCATGTGTTCAGAATGTTGGTGTTCATCATCCCAAGTCAGCACTACGTGTGATGGAGCCCTGCTGTCCTGGAGATGGCTGAACACCTGCCTGGCCATGGAAAATGGTGAATGAATTCCTTGTTTTGTTTTGCTTGTGTGCACACCTTTTTCTTTACCTGTTAAATTGCCTTTACCTCAGTCCAGCTGTTTTCTCACTTTTATGCTTTCAGTTCACTCCCCTGTCCCACCCATGGGGAGGGAGAGAGTGGCTGTGTGAGGCTGGGATTAAGCCATAACACTCAGTGAAACTAGTCATTAAACAGTAAAAGCAAATAAATTTTCAAGACTTGTGAGGAAACTCAGTAGATACCGAAAGGTGTTTATAAAAGAAAACTTAATAACCCATTCATTTACAAAATTGTAGCAATATTCAATTATTTTTGGTATTCCCATAAAATACATTGGTCCAGAGAACAAAGAAGTGGACGCTAAGCATGGAAAAACTATTCATACCCATAAAGTTCATACTCTCTTTCACGCTTTTGTTGATTAACCTGAGGTGGGCACAATATCACGTACAGTACTATATAAATGTGTTTCAGTGCAATGTAGTTCTACTCAAACTCCTATTGCTTGAGCATTCACTTAACATAGATAATAAGGATGTGTACACCACTATTTAAAAATACATTGACAGCATTTCCATAAATTGTCTCTTTTTCTAAAAAGGAAAAGAAGCACCTATCTGTTCTTAACTTTAAGAACCATAAATATTTTTTTTTTCAAATTCGCTCAGCACTTTTCTTTCCAAAAAATAGCAAGAAGCACATTTTAAATAATTTCTACATGGGTGTTCTTACTTTTCATTCCTGTTAACACCTTCACACCATTTGTCACATAGCATGGAAAAATGATAGGACAACTTGAATGACCAAAGAGAAAGCCAATAGTTAAATATCTTTTATTTTCTTTTCCATGCTTTTCTTCTCTGTAGGGATTTGAACAACAGAATAGAACTGGATGTCAAACCTTTAATAGCTTCCTTATTTCACTGAATGCTGTTTTCCTAAGTATTCCAAATCAGCTGTTCTGTAGGAACATCTTCACTCCCACATACAATGAAGAGGAAGGCAATGATTCTAAATATAACCTAAAAATCTAGGTGAAAAAAGTATATATCCTTCATCACAGGAAGTGATTGCAAGACGCTGTGAAAACATGGAATCAGAAGGCAGAGAAAGAGAGAAAAGTAAGGTAGATGCCCTCTGGATAAATCCAAGTGGCCAGTCATATCTCAAAGCATATTGACATCTCCCTCCGACTTTGCAGTCTGAGTGCCCATGTATTGATAGTGATATCTTGCATGCCCAGAGAGACATACTTACCTTGAAGAGGTCCTCTCCCTTAACAGATTTGTAAGAAAGCAGAATCTTAATTCACATACAGCACCATTGGTCTTAAGAACACCAAAATATCAATTTAAGAGATAGGCTCAGGATTTATCTCAGGTATCAGAGGATAAAAAAGAAACTATTCCATACTTGTAGATCTTTTTGATGTTTTCCTTTTGTCACCTTTTCCTGGCTAAGCTAGTCCACAAGTCTCTCAGTGTGCACTTAATATGATCAAAGATCGAGTTTCCAGCTCTGATTGTGGTATTTATTTTTCAGTCACATATCCCAGTGTCATACTTGGTAGGGCTGTTTTCCAATACAATGCCATTGCTACTTTGGTGTAATATGATAAATTAATGTAACAGTGGCAAGCAGGCTCAAACAAGTAATAATTTAAAAAAGAAGGCTCATCTTAGACTGCTTTCTTAAAATGCAGCCTCATTACTCAAGCCTGGAGCTACCTGTAGGGTAATCCCAAAAGCTCCTAAGATGAAGAATGGAAATATTCTTTGTAAGTAGGATCTATCAAGAGCTGCTAAATTTAGGCTATTCTTATAAGTTTAGTGCAGCTCTAGGGTTGAATTAGTCTTAATTAATTTTATCTGTCTAAAATTCAGGACTCCAGTGTTAGTCACTTGTTCTATAGTCAATGGAAAAAAGTTTCCTCCCAGAAGATACTTCATCCTATCTAATTTGGACTTGTATCTAAAGAGGTATGATTCACCAGATATCTGTATCTTCCTTAGTCAGGGCACCCTAAACTCCTCAAAAAACCCCATAATCTTCCAGTTTCAAGGTAATTAATTCATAGATTGAATCACACATAACAATACCTAAGCACAGTTATCTTGAGGAACGTAACTATGAATTGAGCCTTTTGAGAGCTTGTGTGGCATTAATGGCAAAGTTGGGTTTGGGGAACTGATTCAGAACTGCAGTGGACAATGCAGTAACAAAAGCCCAGTTGCTCTCAAGAAAAAAATAATAAAAAAAAAATCAATATTTAGAGCTAACATGAATATTATAATGTTGATTATCTGTATCATAAAATGGAAAGCATATTGTAATTTCCTTTGGCAGTGTGCTTAGCATAGGAGGAGTAATCTCGAAGGAACAGTGTTCTGTCTGACCATATGCATGAATAGATGGCTGTCAAGTTTATACTGCATTGTCTTCAGGCTGGCATCATGCCAGCCCTCAGGCAGGCAGGAGGAAGATATATGTGGAAAGAGGTAGTCAAATTGCTTCCCTATGGCTGCTTTATAAACATACATATGTTAAACACATTTATTAGGGCAATCAGCAGCAGCAAGTGCAAGGGCCCTTCTTCTCCCTCATGAGGGGTAGTTGTTGCTTACATAGGAGTGAGAAGTTGGAAGCTGGCCCAGAAATCTGGAAAGCATATTATGCTGGATTCCCCATGGAGGATCACTTTGCTGCCAGCGTATCTTGCTCTGGGGTTTCGACACGCCATCAATCTGGAACCTGGCAGTCACCATTCCCCAGCTCACCTCCGCTCATGCAGCGAGCAGACACAGTGCAACTATTTGTCTCAGATTGCAGCCCAGCTACTCATGGAAGAGAAGGAGGAGGGAGGGAAACAAAACCCCTCTGGTGGAGCTGTGATCTGGGTTGTGCAGCTCCAGCAAGTTGCTTGTTGCAGCAACAGGGCCGTTTGACATGCTTGCTGCTTTTTTGTGGGACCACAAGCCATGGCAAGTGTTGCTGCTTGCACAGAGATGTGGCTCTGAGAGAGGAGGAGGAGGAGGGGAAGGGGGAGGGGGACGGGGACGAGGACGAGGAGGAGGAGGAGGAGCCTGACTGGAGCTTTCAGACAAAGTGCTGTCAATTACTTCTCAGCATAAGCTGTGCTAATAGTTTTCAGACTCTGGAGAATTTTACAAAACTCAATTAAATCTCAAATGACTTCTACTTATGAGTGCAGCTGTTGTTCAGAGAGCATTACACTCCTTGTGGGAAGTAAGTTGCTGATTTCTTATCCTGGAGACCTTGACAAATGTGAAGGGAATATCAATGATCCCCATTACATTGGCCAGGGACAGTAGATACAGTCAGCACATTCCCAGTGTGGTCAGCCCTGCCCACATTCACATAGTGGTGGGATGCTTACAGCCCTCAATGGAGGTCAGGGTGCCTGTTTTCCCCTTGCTCCCCTCATCCTTACTCTATTTCCATGACATATTTCCAGGAACATAAAAAAGAACCTGAAGTAATCAAGAGAGCTAAAATTCTAGGTCTAAGAGCCAGTGATTCCTGATTTTCCTCCTCTTCCTCTGCAGCAGCTGATTATGTTCCTCATTTTGGTTGTTTTTACTACTTCTGTTTGACCCTCCCAAGTCTAAAGCCCCTGGCAGTATAATTATAAGTTCAGTGGAGAACTGCTATCCAGTCTTTAGTACAGTTGCAAATACTTGTTTTAGGTTTAGTGCAAGCCACTTGAATTAATGCATTAAAATGCATTGAAATTTTTCTTTACCTTAAGTCAAGTCATTACAGCTGTCCTCCACTTGAAATAAACCCGTTCTGTCTCTCAGTTCACACCACATCTAGATTTTGAGAATTACGCACAGAAATAAGCACTGGCTGTGCAATGCAGTTATAAGATTGGCCAAAGTTTGTACTTCCACTTAATTTAAAACAAAAAGTGGGAAGTGCTATGTTGGACACCAAGTGCTGTTCCACCTAAGCAACACCGAGGTATTTTTATATCTTTGTAGTTTACTTAGATTTTTACACTCCTAATTTCACACTGTGAATTGGAGCGTAAATCTGGAGGCAAAGTTATGCTGGAGGCTTATGGCAGGGCAACGTGCAGGCAGAGCACAGTCCTCTGTCCATTCTTTGAGACAGATGGGTGTGAGATAGCTCCAGTTTGAAGTCCATCCAGTTGCATTAACTCATGCTGTGATTGAGCTAATTAGTTCTACTAAAAGCTTGAATCTGACAGTGCCCAGCTGGGGAGTCATGGCCTGAGAAAGGTGGGTCCAGCTCAACCCCCAAAGCTGTATAGAATTCAAATGGACATTGTTTTTTTTATATAAAATACAAACCTAGGAATCAGACCTGTAGTAGGGCACAATGATTTAAATCTGGTGCCTGCTGCAATAAACAGACTGCTCCCAGTGGGCATCTGGACAAAAGAGAAAAAGCTAAATGAAAACAAAAAAATTCCTGATGTGTGACTGATTAAACGTATAAAAAGTGGGGGATCCCCCCCCCCCTTTTGTTACTAGATATCACCAGTGAACTACCTAATTTTGATATATGTGTGGTTTGTAGCCATAGGCTCTGTCTGACATTTTAAAATGGTTTCATTTTATAACATATGCTATGGACAGGAATCTTCTCATGTAACATATGGCTTACATGAACACAGGAAAATAGTGGGGTTTTATGGGAATTCTGTTTTAAAATTGGGAATTGCCTTCACCTCCCACACTACCTTGAGTATGTAATACGTAACTCATTTGTTCTGTTTGTCAATTAAGTCTATAAAAAATTTGAAATACACAAAAAATAAAGTTGTCTTCACTTAGTCAGTTGCCAGTATATCCAGATATTTGTCTTGCTTATTGTCACTTACAAATATGTGAGGGAAAATTAATGGAAATGCAGAATCCTGAGAAACATTTAAGTCTCTTGTTTTTTATCTTTTTCTCTGCCTAAGTACACACACGCACATTTGATAATGTATGGGTAACAGAAGTGGGAAAAAGAGAGCTTTTAAGTAAAATTTGAGTTTGCTTTCTACATTTGCATTTGGGATTCATGTCTGAACGACAAAGATTCTTTTCACCCTATCTTTTGGTTCCAGGTGTGTAGTTTGAATAATTGACCTTTCCTTTCCTTTCCTTTCCTTTCCTTTCCTTTCCTTTCCTTTCCTTTCCTTTCCTTTCCTTTCCTTTCCTTTC
>JAWWEE010000074.1:11752340-11794660 GCA_035221455.1 Xenops minutus
TCCCCCTCCCCGGCCCCGTCCCCTTCCCCGTCCCCTTCTCCTTTTTTAAGGAAATTCACATTTTCTGTAATAAAGTCTAAAGAATGAAAATATGCAGAGAAGATCTTAGAAACTAGCCATGGCTATATTTGGAAGTTTTAAATGCAGGTTGGATTTGATAGAGACACTTTTGAATTAGAAATGAAAGGCTTACGATGGAACTGAGTGACATCCACGCAAGTCTTACAGTAATGATTATTCTTACTTTATTTCTTGTTTAGAACAAAATGAGTTTCTTGTAATGAGATGTGTGGGAATTTCAGAGTTCAATTTCAGTTAAATTCCTGCCAGATGAAAACTATAAAATTTGAAGTTTAAAATTACAGGATAAAAATGCTTCTGTAGAGGCCAAGCTTTATCTTGAAATTGATATGTGCAGTGAGCCAAAAAATTCTTACATTTTGTTTATACCTGATAATAAGCAGGAGTAATGAGTCTTCAGTTAAAGATGAATTTTATCTTCCCATACCATTCTGAAGGTGAAATTCCGCCTTCCAAAAAAAAACAAAACAACAACCCAAACAAATAAACAAACAAAAAACCCAACCAGATGCTTGTAAAGAAGCAAATGCCCTTGAAATGTTTAGAGGACACATCTTACCTGAGAGAAGAAGATTCTTTTCTCTTTGAAACTTGAAGATATGAATAATAGTAAAGGTATAAGACCAGGCCCTTCATTCCTGCTGTTTCTTATAATTTCACTAAGTTCAGGTCATCTCTGCTAATTTACATTAAAAAATGTTTTATATGATGTTTCAAATAATCCCTATGACACTGAACTTTAGAAGAGTCCATGGGTTCTTTTGGTTCTTAAAATAGTTTGCCCTTAAAATGCAAAACAATTTTATGTCAGTAAGGTTTATAAAGAACCTATTATTCATCTTTGGTGTAAGAGTTTTTATGTCTGTTTTCTTAAAGAAATCTTGAAATGGAAGCTTAATTATAACTGACTTAATGTTGGCATGTTGTATGTTACAGCTTATAAAAAATCCTGAAGATAGTATTAATAAGAAACAGCTGTACAGTTGATTTCTTTTTCATACTTTCATGCCATCCAGAAACCTATTTTTCAATTTTTGTCATATATAGAATTCACGGAATTGACAGAACTGCTTTTGAGAGTTGTTCCCCAAGCATTTCTAGAAATTTCAGGCTCTGTGTGGGAGGCACATCCAGACACTGAATGAACATCCAGGTTGTCCAGGCTAGTTTCATGTAAGGTATGCAGTGATGTACCACTGAGAGGTGTATATAATATACCAGTCTATCTGCCATTTGCAGCTTTCTGCCCAGATCTATGCATCTTGCTCTGGAGAGTTCTTTTGCGATGTCTTTGTTTGGTAATTATATTTTTATTTTTTTCTTCTCATAGAACTATCAGAGAAAAAGCAACATTTTTTTTAGTATCTTTCCAAGACAGACATAAAAAAGTTTCTTCTGTCTCAGCATCTGCCTCAGTCCTAGAGACCAGCTCACTTTCTTCTTCCTCCCTGAGAGAAGAAACTGGTTCCCTCCAAGCCGCAGGGAGGCCCCCTTGCCTCTGTGACTTCAACTTTACATTACAAATAAGCTCAACAACTTTTCATTGCCAAAAATATTTCTGTCGCTCTTTCCTTCCTAGCTGTTCCTTTCTTCATCTCTTCCTGCCAGAGGAAATTAACAGTAACCCAATTCCTGGTTTTTATATATTCCACTGCATCAGTTTTTCTCAAACAGACCAAATTTTCACATCCAAACCGCACAACTGATGCTGAATTCAGACCTTCATTTAGACTTTGGTGATTTTGACACGTCCTTCTTCCAAAAGTCCTGTTGGATCTTAACATCATTGATGTCATTCTACCCAGTTTCTCCATCTGTGATTCAAATGGTTCTCCCTATGCAGACCTTGAATGCTTTAATTCCTCCTTTCACTACAGACTGCCACACAAGACTCTTGTTAGGGACTCTTTCTCATAGTACACACCTCCTTGGATTATTCAATATACAAATTTGATTTCCATCTCTGTGCTGACAATCTGTAGAGACACATCTCTCATTCAGACTGCCTCCTGAAAGTGCAAAGTCTGAGACTATCTCTGATAGCTCATCCTAGCTATTTAGCTATGAACTCAGGCACAGCAGGGCTAAAAATGTTCTCCTCCAAGCCCTCACTCTGGGTGATTTCTGCTTGATTATGCTAAATAGCGGTGAACTGTCCTGCAACTTACTGCAGTCTGGAAAACTTCTCCAGCAGATTTTCCCTTAGATCCTCTTACCAGAGTTTGCTTAATACTCAAATATTTGTTTCTAAATAACTTCTCAAAGACATAGGATTTCATATCCTCTCATTTTCAACCAGGCTCTCACTTTCTCCCTTCTCAGTGACCTTAGTGTTTTCCCTCAGACATTCACACACAGGCTATGCCTCTGCATACCAATCTGGGATGATTTTGCAAAGATTATTTTCCTGCTGTACTGCTTTTTTTCCATCCTCCCATTTCAATTTTTGCATCTACCATATCTCCAGCCTGCCTTGCATCAGATCTGAGCCATTTGTCCTCAAGTCCTCACAAAATACCGGTATCCTAAAAATATTTTTCAACCTTTAACCCCAAAAGACATTGTTCTGGCTTTGGCTTTTTTTCAATTTTTTCGAAACTTCTTTGAAAACATCTGTCCCACCTCCTTGTATTTACTGTTTGGGTGTAATGGTCTCGCAACTTAATACACAGAAGTTGTGTAAGCATCACTGAGGTCACAAGCTGACAGATTTTTATCTTTTGTGGGTATGTTTTTAACAAACTGTCCTTCTGAATCACCTATATCCCACAAAAAGGGAGAGAAATAAAGCACCCATGTTGACTGGCGCAGTTTACATATGTTTATTTTTAAGGCAGGAATGCCTGATTTCTTTTGAGGATAGATTTACACAACCAGATAAAAATATGTCAGCATATATTCAAACAGAATAAACATTCTAGTCATAGACAATTACAATTACTTTTTTAATATATGAAACATTTCATTTCAAATTTTCTAGAAAGGTAATTGCCTGTACAGAGAGATTCAGTTGCCTCCCTTTTACCATGGACACAGGAATTCTGGAAGGTCTTGTTCCTGAATTTCTTTAGTTCACTTAGTTAAGGGCCTACAATTAGGTGAATAACCTTAGATCTTACAGATTTCATTGGAACTGGCATCAAACATTATTTTTCTTTGCTTTTTGTGAAACAAATAAAATATTTTCTAAATAACTTAATATGCAGATCTACTTTTTTGTTTTTCCTAGACAGAAGTCTCTCCATACAGGACTCTTGGTAGTGTGTTGCTTGAGTTTTAATCAGAGATGGTTCAGTGTCTGCTTGGTGCTGTTTATCCATAATTTTATGTTCACACTGGGTTTGTAAATATCTGCATTTGTACAGCATTTCCCCTCTCTTTCTCTCTCTCTATAAAATCACAGTACTACCTTTTTTTTTTGCCTAGAAATTTTGGCTTTAGCTAAAGTGAAACTTCTGTGATAGTCTAATTCTTTCAACATTCAGTTAACTGTATTATTTATTATTGTGAGTTTGAATGAAAAAAACTTTTGAAAATAGCTTTCCTTTAGTAATGAACAAAAGTGTTTCCATTTAGGTGTCTCCTGGTCTTGATAATTAATGTAACTTCAGGTATCAAATATTCAAACATTAGGAAAAAACTTGAAAATATACCAAAACTAATTATTTTCTTTCCTCTTCATCCCAAACCCTGAACTTTTTTCTGTTTTTTATGTTGCACATGCCTGTATATATGTATTTTAAATGCCATTTTAGAAAATACAAGTTATAGGCTGCTTCTTTTAATATTCTGCAGTATTTATGCTGCCAGATTAGAGACAAGAGAATTATAAAATATACATAACCAATCATGTTCAGAAAGAAAGATTCTTTTTCTGTGTGTATATGTCCTTTTTCATTTAATTATGTGTCTGCATTTTCAGTCATGACTAGAAATGCTGAATTACCCCAAGAGAAGAGAGCTTGCTTTGCAGTCATGACTAGAAGTGCTGAATTATCCCTGGAGAAGAAAACTCACTTTTGTCAGTATTCCAGTCCAATTTTGCAAACACGAAAGGAGATAATCACTCAAATGTGCATGTGTGCTTACTGGAACGGAGTCCAAATTCTGAATCTTTTGAGGTTTGCCCATCTGTATTATGGGCCTTATTAGTTAAAATTGCACATAGCAGCTTGAGAAAGCATTTTTATGTCCTCTGGCTAGGAGTAACTCAGTTAGCACACACTCATATGACTAAGTAGTTACTGAAGTTGCAGGATCGCTAACCTTAGTGATTTTTTCATTAAGCATTCAGCTCTTCCAGTAAACACTCATCTTTTTTTTATTATTTTTTTAATAATTCTCTGCTTCATATGGCCATGAACGCAAAAACAGGACTCTTGTTGTTATAGGAAATGTGTGTTCCAAACATTATAAATCTCTTAAATTCTGTTGCTGCACTCTACTTTCCTAATAATTAGTCATGCTTACAGTTCAGTAAAGGCCACTTCAATCAGTCAGCCAGCCAGCAAGACTGCAACACGAAGTTTCCTGGCAATGAGTGACTAAAGGGTAAATCACCATTAGAGTGAAATTTAGACCTGCACATAAAACCAATTGTAAGACTAAATTACCTTTCATTTTAAAACCATAAGAAATAAAATAAAGAGTATTTACTAGCATATGGTTTTGGAGTCTCTACACTGATAACAATCTTCATTTCAAATCAGTTTTCATTATTCAGGGCAGGGATTAATCCAATTTTATTGCTTTAGAATTTTACTCACAGTGTGATAATTCACCTATTAACACAGCAACAGAAGAAAGTTTATCCTGACCTGGGCAGGGGAACATAAGCCTCTTCAAAGTTTGTGACTCACAGACCTGGGAGACCAGCTATGGAGATTATTAATCCTTTTTTGGTTTACATTAATCCCTAAGGCTGTACAGACACCTAATAAGGTCGAGTTTCTGCCCTTATGAGAGGCACTGTGTTATTCTTATGCATTTCTAGGTATAGGAATCAAGATTCAAGGAGATCTTGCTTGGAAAATATTTCCTTTAAGCTTTTTTTTTTTTTTTTTTTTTTTCCCCCCAAAGGAAAACAGTTCTGGCCTTATCACCTGGCAGTAGAATATGCCATATGTTGACTACTCCTTTCCAGAAATTTAGGCCTGCCAAATCATTGCCAACCCAAGAATTTTCTCTTAGAACTCTGATACATCCATCCAGAACGGCAGCTTTTATTTTTCAATATTGTACCTTGTTCAGATGGAGAGGTTGCCTTGGTTTCCTTTCTGACTAGAAAATCGCAGTTTGAAATCCAACATAAATAATTCTAACTTGAAGGATTAATTGAACATCTTATGTCTTTTAGAGCATGGGGCTACATGAAGTGCTATAAAATTTCTGCCAGGTACCTAACAAGACATTTAATGATGTAGCACCTAAAGGTTCCTGTGGTGTCACACCTGTGACATACAGGACTTTTGCCAAAATACTTAAGAACATTTTGTCTTTGTATGTTTGGAATTATCTATTAGCATAAAACTATTCACAGGTTAGTCTTTGGGTGACCACAGAAAAAGGCAACAGCAGCACTTCAAATTGACTAAAGATTTACTCTTTGGTTTAGCATGGGTTTACTCTTCCGTTTAGCCTGGGCTTCTAAAGATCACTCTAAGCTGGAGAGTTTTCTTTTCAAGTAGGTAAAAAAATTCATAAGTATTTATATTTTAATTTATAATTATATTTTTCTCTGACAATGGAATTACTTGATATTTCTAGCACAGAGAAGATAATAATAACCACTGACTGTGGAGAGGATCAATGGTGTTCACCAAAACCAAGAAACAGCTCTAGTCATTCTCTGTGTTCAGGGAGACTGAAAATGAAATAGAAGTTTTCCAGTCTGACCAAAACACTTTTACAAATGTGTTAGTCAAGGTTCAGCAATCATCTTTGCCTTCAAGTAAACCCCCCCACACTGATGCCCTACTATACATTTCCAATGAATTGCACTGTTTTTATTCCCTTGCACAGACATTTTATCAATGAAAAGTTGATATAAATTTACTGATTTACACTCATGAGTTGTCTAAGTTAAGTAATCAATTCTGTCTTTTTTAAGGTCAACACATATTAAAGAGTTAATTGTTTAGAAATGCATTTTTATTTTGGAATTTTGTCACTAGAAGCCAGTGGTTTGCAGTGGGTTTGTTTCTTGTTGAACCAGGGAGGGGGGCGGTTAGAGGGTAGCGCAGAGGGGAGTTTTTTCTAAATAAAAATTGCAATCCTGTAGCAGCTGAAAACTAAGAATGAGACCCAGTATAATCCTAAAATAGGTTTGAATACAGACTGCTTAAGATAAATATGTTTCATTACTTTTCTTGGTTGGGTTTTTTTCAGCCTTAGAGACAAATTTACTTTATATTCACAAACAATTTACACTTGCATGATGTCTAAAACATAACAGATTTTTGTTTAAAAAAGTGAGGAGTATCATGAAATTACACAGTTCCAAGAAATGATTGCTTAAGAGAAGCACTATAAACTCATGACAAAGCCAGAAGAGTTAGCAGCAATACATACAAGTTCTCTTAATAAATCACTGAAGCACCTCATTGCTTAAACCAAGAGAAAACTTCTGTCTTTCCCTTGCACATAACTCAGAAGGCTTAGAATAAATTAGAACTGATTTTATACACAACTTATCGCTTAACACTGAAAGGCAGCAACCATGATTTCTGTATCAAGAGTATGAAAATGTTCAGATGGGGATGTTTTTGACCTCTTCTCAAAGAAATGGAAAGGAAAACTATTTTTTTAAAGTTGTAAAATTTTCAGTGGAAGACCAAAGTCATCATTTGGTTTTCAATATTTAAACAACAAGTTTCTCAAACAGTAGATGTTTATGCAAAAAACCTTTTTCAGTTCAAGAGGAACATTAACTTCTAGGGGAACTGTTAAAGAAGATAAGAATGTACCAAATCCTTGCTCTCAAGCCTGCTTTGAGCTGTATGTGGGTACAGTTTCTATTCCACAGTGAAGGAGTTTGGCCTATATTTTTTAATGTATGCAAATGATAGTGGGAGAGTCAATATAATATTTGGCAAGTTTCCCATGAACATAGAAACAACTGAGGCAGAGGCTTTCAAGATAATTTTCAGTATGAAATAGTAAAATCAAGCTGGTCGGACAATTTACGCTTATTTTTACTGCAGCAATAAACTTATACAGCTTGTTCCTGTTGAGGAATTGAGCAGTGTGTGGCTTATTGCACTGTCTTGTAAAAAGTGATGAAGACAACAAAGCTTTCTTCTGAGACACAACTGATTGTAATGATGCACAAACAACATATGTGAGACCAGTCTACCTGCAAAGGTAGACACTAAAGAATAGCCCACTCAGTTGGCACTGCTCCATTTTTTAACATGTCAGTAGTCACAGACTGCAGAAGAAGAAGCCATGATGCATGTACAACACTTATCTAGTGATTTCTCTATCGATTGTAGTAGATATTTCGAGCTGCTACAATACTTTAGAGTACAACAGAAAAGTTTAAACCATAGTTCAGTTCAAGTTCTGTGATTGCTTTAACACACCTCTCAAAGGAAGAACTTGAGGCCCATAAAGTCAGAAATGCTTGGTTCCTCAGAGTGAAAGCAGAAAATTATAGATCTGGAGAAAACAAGACAGAGTGGAAAGGATGAGTCCCCCTGACCCTCTCAGCACTGGGGCGCCTGTGGCCAGTACAGCTGGGCCAAGTCCAAGGGTCTGTCTGAGGGCACAGCTGTGCTGACCCAGGGGATGCACAGCCACCGCTGCTCCCCAGCTGTGCAGTGCTTTATGCCGAAAACTGCATCCCCTCTTCACATTTCTTTATTCTGACAGTTTGAGGGGTGGAGGGAAACAATAAAATACAAATGGAGAGAGGGTCAGGTGTCCCCTTCCAACTCAGCATTCTGGTTCGGTGATTCTGCCCTATTCAGGTGCAAGCTGCTGCTGGGACAAGGAGGGAGGGGGCAGTGTGTGCATGTGAGTGACACGAATACATAAGTGAAAACAAAACGGGGGCGGGGGGATGTCGATGTTTTCCTTAATCCTGGATTAAACACAAATGGCTGCTTCCCCATCTGGCTGTCTGAACGCGGTTCCAGGAGGGAGTGCCCCGGTAGGTCCGGACCCCCCGCTCGGGACGCGCTGGCGCCGGGCTGGCGGGCGCGGCTGTTCCCGCCGCCGCCGCGCGGGGTCGCTGTGGAGCCGTCCCGCCGTGTGTGTCGCCATAGAGCAGCATCTCCGCATCGCTTTTAAATTAAATCACAAAACAACATAGAGAGGGGGGAAAAAACCCAAAGATTTGTTATGATGGAATGGCTTGGTGGAAAAGAAATCAAATATGCCACGTACTTGAACAACATTTGGCCAACACGAAAATCCAAGGTACAAGAGTCTATTTTTTTTTTTTTTTTAATCTCAAATATTTGCAGAAATTTCTATGCCTAAGGTGTCTTAACTATGCCAGCCCTGCGGAGATAGTCATATCACAAGACTTGTTTGACTTAATACTCTTACTAAGCAGTTTGTGAAAACTTAAGAGTCAGCCAGTTGCAGATGATAAATTGTCCAAAGCAGTCAGGATTCTCTAGGACATATCTCCCAACATTGAAGCAGCTCCACTTTGCTCAGAGAGATATTTAGCTTGGACATGCTAGCCTGCTCATCATCTAAACATCTGGTTTATTGCCAGAGAATCCCAAGATTTCCAGCACATCAGCAACAAATCTTGTAATAGAGCTACTCTTCCTTGTATTGATGGCTGATAAAGTATTGTTATTGAAGTCTTAAGATTTAAATTAACATCATGCATCTTCAAGCAGCTTCAATGAGACTGGCACAGGTCATCCCAACCAGAGCCATCTCGGCCGTTAATGTTATGTGACATTAATATTAGTCATCACAGTCCTTTTAGAGCCAGGGGTGTGTAAGGGGTCCCTCTGTGTGGACCAGCCAAGGAAGCTGCAGCCTCTCTCTTTGATACAGCTGCTGTGACTTGGTCAGTATTTTCTAAAGGTGTGCCTATAACTCAAGCCAAGCTGTAACTGTAATGCTGAAAGAGTTTAAAATTAGGCAAACTAAGTCCTCCTCTCCACAGTAACATCCTCCCTGACAATCCATTATAAAGAGTTGTCCTAATTCTGAAGACTAGGGTACCTCCTGCAAGGAGAAATAAAACTGTCATCATTTGTGATGTTTAGAAAAAGGGTGTCCAATATAATACCTAATATGTTTATGGTAGTCAGTCATAGAATTTCACCAGGATAATTAGAACCCAGGGCATACAAGCAGTGTCCTTGTATCTTAAATGTAAAAATTTTTCAACAAGACTACATTGATATTGGAAATATCTTCTTGGTATGCTACAAGAAATAAAGAGTCAATTCTCCTATGGTATGAGAAATGCTCATGTTTTCATTGAAATTTTTTCTGGGAGGTTCTCTAATACAAAAATGAAATATTGATTATTACTAACCAATCGCTTTGACTCAGTCTTGTCTCTGCTACTCATTCCAGATCTGTCCATGTCCATTTATTACATTCAATGTATTCAATATTTAAATCTCATCTGAGTCTTCTTATTTCTCTTCATGGTAGCATCCTTTCATTTCCATTCCATACTTACATTAATCTATCAGGTCTACTCATCACTTTGGGAAATTTTATTTCAAATCCTTTATAAATCTTTATTAAATATTTTGCATTTTAATTTCCTGTTGAGGTTCTCTATTTTTTTATGGAAACACCTGCTGCTTTACATCCAATATATTCACTTTACAGAAACTTCTGGCAGTACTCTCTTTAATTTAGTGTCTGTGTGCTAAACAAAGCATTAAACTCCAGACTAATCTAAAATGAAAAATCAGAATTAGCAGATCTAGCATTCATGTATTGTTTTGTACTATCTGAAAAGCTATTCATTTCCCATATTTCAGATGATTGAAACTCAGCCCATTTTTCTCCTTAGATTTGCAAACATTTGCAAATCCCAATGAACTTTGCTTAAGTTTTGAATTTATAAGGAAACCTGAAACCAGAAGAATCGTGAGCGGTTTCTTGTTTCGCTGTGAATATTTTGCACAGCTGTGGTGGAAAAAAGTTGATGAGTAAGATCCAACAGTGCTGTGTCATTCCTCATGGTGACTCAGAGTCACATATCTGAATAGATAACAGAATAGATGTCACTGCATTATGTTCCCTGAACCTCTGCTTGCTTGCATTTGTCACATGCAGAGGCTCCTGTGCGGCTCTTCAGTTATCTCCTCTCTCCACCTTTTTCTGGCGTTTTACAGCAGACTTCCAGTCATGATCTGAGGACACAGGAATACCTATGCACAAAGCTGAAAGTACTTGAGCAACTGCACACAGAAAAGGGAAAGGAGTCAATCCAGAAAAATAATTCAAATTACTGGAAAATGACAGCATCAGTCTTTACATACAACCCATCTCATGAAGTGCTATGCTTCCAGTGACATTAGAGGAAAATCTTTACATAAAAAATGTGGATGCGATTGCTTTAAAGGAATAACTACTATGAGGGCAGAGGAAGGATAAAAAAAATCGAGGACTCCTTTCTTAAGTGACAAGTGAATTCATAGCTAAGCATCTGCTCAGAGAGGAAAACACTGAGGTCAGATCTTGGCCTTGATTTTAAAGTGGGCCCAGGGAGCTATATAACTGCTTTACAAGCAACAAATATGTGTCTAGTGACAATATCTTCTGCCTTGTTTCGCTTTTTTTTTCCTCTTTCTCTTCAGAGTAGACGATTTTCATCTGTTTTGTATTAGAACCAGGATGAGGCTTAGGTCAGTCAAGAAAAAACCCTCTGAGAATGATAGAGTTTGGCAGTGAAAGATCCCCAAATCTACAGGGGATCCAAAAGTAAATGGGGAAAGGGAGGAAATAAGTATGATTTTTCTATCAATATGGCTTTCTTATTGCTTTCCTATGAAAAATATACTAAAAATAAAAGTATTCTTTGCCTTACAAATCATCTTTACTCTACAAAATGCTTCTGTATTTAGAAATAAATCAGAACTCCTTATTTTAACGTGAGAATCAGAGTATTTGTTTTGCAGAAGGAGAGAAAATACTCCAGGAACAGGAAATAGTCAATATACAGTTGTCCATGTGAATGACCTGACAGCAGACTTCTATTGTGTGTGGGAATGTATATTTGGAAAGGATACTGGAATCAGTGGATGACTGGAGTTGTTCTGGCTAGCAGATGGTATCTGTCAGTTTCTCAGCTGCTGTAAATCTTTATTGCTCCACAACACGGATTTGCATCAGCTGTGCAACTGGCCCAGGACCTCTCACATGAATGGTGTGTTACATCACCAATGGATGTGCTGGTCGCAGTAATGATATTCCTGGTGGGCTGATCCATGCACTGTTAGAGCAGTGACCTGGAGACAGAGGCATGTCTGTCATTCTATCAAGAGTAAATAAGCCATAGTGAAAATGAAAAACTGAAACCGAGGCCTGGGGTCAGGCAACAAAATTGTCTTGTAAAACTCACTGAGGCCTGATCTTCTAAAGGATTCAGAGCTAAATTTGGAATACAGCACTTTGCTAGAGGCATGAAAATCTTTGTCTGTTCGCTGTTTTATTGACATGTAAATGTGTTTCAATGACTTTAATGTAAATTTAGAAAAACATAGGAAGTTTGTAGAAAGAATACCAGATAATTGCTTTAGTTCTCTATGCTGGTAGCTTTTCTACTTACCTGGTCTGTTACTTTTGCGGGGTTGCTTTTTTTCCCTCTCTTTTTTTCACTATGAAAATCAAAATGCTGTCCTGGAGAAACACTAGCTGCAATGTCATTTGCTAAGGAGAACGTGGATATGAATTTTTCTGTTCTTACCTTCTCAGTTATTTCCGGCAGAAATCAAAAATGAGAAAAGACTTCTTCATGTATGATGAAACTCTAATGTTATAGAACCAGTTTTGCAACATGTATCATACAGGAATGTGTGGGGGTTTTGCGAAAAAGATCAGAAGCCTGATAATGCTTGCCTGCTTTCACTACAAGCTCAGCCAATCTTGCTCTGAAAATCCCTAAAATTTAGAGATTAAGCTAACATTTGAGCAAGATTGAACCCAGTTCTGAGGGGTGAAAGTGTGATTTTTTTTTTGTGTTTCATTTTAATTACAGTTTTGGTGGTGTCAGTGAAACAGAATGAAATATTTCGTCTTAATTTTTCTTGGACATTTTTATTTTTCTTGAGTAAAGGAGTTGAAACTGAATAAAATATCTTTAGTACTCTCCTCAAGGGTTTGTCCAGAGAAGAGATCTAAGCAGAGCCCTGGGTGTTCATCCACCAGGACTAGAATCTTGTAGATGAGGAAGGGAAGCCATGAAGAAGTGCTATCCCCTGGCTAATTGGATGAGGGACACCACAGAAAATCTAGAGACAACTGTTTCCAGGTCTAACTATATCATCATCAACCTTCCATTAGAATGTATTTATCACACACTCATAGAAGAATATCATAGAAAAACATCCAGACAAGGGGAAAGGTGTTAGGCCTCCAGGCTCTGGTTATCTCTTATGTCCGTGCTTATCTCCATCCCTTTTCAGCAATATCTATGCTAAAATCTGAATTACATGCTCTAAAATTACCCCAAAAGGCATTACAAGGTCATTTGCTGTAGAAAACAACTTATAATTTCACAGGACTGTACTGCCATTCCAGAATTTTTTCAATACAAAATTTGCCCTTATTATAAGTGTGCAAGTCTGTTGTTACTCCTCTTGCTCTCTAGTATTTTGAACACTGCATAATAACACACCAAATCTCATGCACTCTGTAAAGCAGAGATGTAGTATCTGTCTGTGGAGGTGTAAAGTTTCCAAAATTAATAGGAGGTGACTGTGAACTATGTTATCATCCCTTAAAAGACAAAGGGCTGAGGAGTTGCAAAGCAAAACAAATTAATACTTTTAAAAAACTTTGATCATGTTAAAATCAGCAATTCAATGCCACCCAGGAAATTTTGTTATACCATTTGTTGATTTCTTTTGAAATGTGATTAATCAATCAACCTCACTAGTGTCAATGTAGACCTATTGGACTTAACATTTTTTAAATTTAGTTCTCTGAAAATATTTGTTTGTTATCCAAACTCATGTAATTTTATTACCCGTAATTAAGTGAATTTTCTAGTGATATTCTGTTCTTTCACATAAAAAGTAATAATACTGTAGTCAATAACTCGAATGTATATCACAAACAAATTACAAAGAATTGATTTGCACAGGATTTTTAAAATGTTACACTGCTGTAAAAGTCTTACCTTGCTACAAGAAAAAGTATGTAAAACCATTACCCTGCACTCAAAATTAGTCATTAAAAGTCTTCAGCTTTTCTTCATATTCTTAAAGTAGGACAGATTGGTGTCATATTAGGTACATCACAAAACAGTACAGCTCTGTCTGAGGCTTTGGCAAGGAAAAATTGATCTCAGTTGAAAATTTTATTTGTACACAACAGGTAACCAAGCCTGTAAGTATGTTCACTTGAACCTAATAATAGAAAACATTTGCAAGTCAAAACACACTTATCAGGAAACTTGAAAAGTGTTCACAAGCTTTTTTTGTCCCTTTGTTTATTGGAAATACAGTATCAAATGCTGTTTCTCACAGATAAAAAAATAACATGTGTAGTACCTCTCTGTAAGAAATTCTTAAAAGCTGAAGTATTCTTAACTGAAGAATAAATAAGTATAGTAAAAAATAATGTTGATAGCAGTTACATCTAAAGGGCCATTTTGAATACATCATTTGGACAAAAATATGTCTGCAATAAAGAATATTTCTTCTGGGTAGGAATTATTTTACATTGACTGTTGGTTTAAATAATTTTCAACATTTGAAATAAGAAAGGAGAAAATCAGAGAAAACAGTTTAGCTTTAAAACTATTTCTCATCTGCTGTATTTCCCTATACAGCATCTGTATTCTCAACATAAACTGCATGGGGTACAATGCAATCATTAGTACATCTGACACATTGTCAGTACTTGTGATGTCATATTACATATCACCAAATATGGAAGACTGTAAGCATCTTGCCTCATGCTTAACTGAATATTGTAAAAATCAAGATGTTCATTGATCAATTTTAAGCAAAGGTTAAGATAAAAAGAGTCACATGGAAAAAAGTCTCACTGTCATTAAATCTAATGTGAATAATAATTTCCTTCCGGGCATTAACATTCTCAAAAGGTCCATTGTTGTTTCTTAAGGTGACCTGAAAGTATTTGTCATGGCTTTTTCTATGTGACTTAAAACAATAACTTCAGAGACAGATCAAATGAGAGACCTGGTCAAGAAAAATCTCTTTCTTAAAAAAATGCAGGAGGTTGCTTCTTCATTTAAAGAAAATCAAAATTGCATCTCAATGTAACAAAAATGTTTCCTAAGGGAAAGCCAAAATCTCCATAAACTGTAAAAAAAAAAAAAAAAAAAAAAAAAAAAAAAAAAAAAAAATTGCCATGTTTATTTCAGTGTTGATATAGAGTATAAGTTAAGGCCTCAGAAGAAGAGGGAAAGTGCATCTTTCAATTCGGCAGCCTTGGCATCAGAAGAAAGTGCTATATTGTTCTTCACACAAACCGTCCCCATTAGAGCTCAAGATGTTCTTTTCCTTTTAATCCTCATTTGTACCCCTTAGCCATTTGTTTGGAATTAAATTAACTGCAATTTGGAAAATGTGGATGAAAGGTAGTGCATTGAGTAGATATCACATGTTTCCTGAATAGTGCCTGTTCTGCCTCTTTCACAGCCATTCATTGTGCCTGAAAGGGTGTAGTGTGTGAATTGTTGGACTGTCACTCTGCAGTGAAGTCTAGTAGCCAGTATTACCATGGAAACAGCAGGAAAAAGACAATTAACAAAATGGTTCTGATTTTCCTTATTTCTTGGGGGGAAGGGGTGTTCATTAGGGATTTTTTTGTTTTCTTTTGTTATTTTCCAAGGAGAAACACAGGGGAAGGAGAGAAATCTTCTTCTTAAATTAGATATTGTCATCACTGCAGGCCTAGTAATGCAACAGAAATGTGTGTTTGTGCAATAAAATGTAAGCTTTTAAGTGTTGTCTAGTCTTATTCCTCTCTTTCCCATCACAGAAAAGAAGTCTCAAAATATTCTTAGGTGAGCGACTGTTAATGAGCAGAGCCTGTGAGTTTAACCCTCACACATTCATTGGACTTTTAATTAGTCCCTCTCAGAATCACTCCTATGACAGAAAGACAATATAAGCCTGAGAGGGGTTTAAACCAAAAGGGGGCTCTCTTTAGATTTTTAGCAATAGTTTAAAATCAAATAAGTTGGCGGAAAGCGCTGTGGGCTGCTGTAAAAGGCAGCTTTTTCTGCCTGAAGGACATTCCAACACAGGGGTCCAGCTATAATTTCAAGGCAGTCAAGTTCACATTCTGCATCCAGAAGCACACAAAACAAAGATGAGAAACTCAGGCTCTTAAACACACCTCTGCCTTTAACATTGTTATTTCTCCCTAACAGTATTACTAACTTTAACAAATTGTAATTAAAGGAAAAAAACCCAATGCAGATTCTATGCTAACATTTTATGTCAAACGTTCCCAAAAGACTGAACTCCAGGTTGTGTTCATGTAGCATGGATATAGGAACTTCAGAATCAAAAAGAACTCTCCTCTCTGCTTATACAGATGCAGTCAAGATCAGTACCAGGCTCATTTTCATTTATTGATCATTTCCATAGCAGGAGCAATACACATAGCAAAAAAACTGATGGCGAGCATTGTGATTAGGCAAACTCTACCTCCTTATGCTCAATGTCAACATAATTTTGTGTGCTACAGGTAGGTTTCTCTACTAATATACTAAAAAAAAAGGCACTCAGTTGTCTATAGTATTTGCTAGACACTCCCTGGTAAATGTATTTTGCAATATATCACACCGGTTCTTGGAATAGATCTATCCTATATTATAGCATTGAATAGCACCCTATGTTGAATAGCCTCTATGCCTTTGGGAACAAGGACTCTCCTGCATCTCTAGACTCCACAGAAGTGCATTGAATAAACTACAAGAACAATTGGCTTGAGTTTGTTTTAAGGAAGAGGTTGTTGTGAAGTCATACATTTGCTCTCTGAATAGCAACATGGAAAAGAGATTTACCTGCTTTGCTGTCCAGCAAAGAGAATTATTTACAGGAGTATTTTGTATTTGAAGAAAGGTGAACAGTGCAGGAATAAAATGACAGAACCCATACTGAGAACACAGTGCCGAGGTTTGGGATGAGTTAAAAGAGGAAAGGAGAATAACAAATGGAAAAAAAAAAAAAGAAATAGATGGAAAGTTCTGGTCACTGTTTGTCTGTCCTAGGTAAATACAACAGATATCTGAAACAAACCACTAGAAAAGCAAAGGGCAAGCCTAGGGAACAGAAACTGAAGGGATGCCCTGACTGAAAGGATATACTCCAGCAGCATTCAAGCAGATGGTTAACAAGGGAAAAGGAGGAAAAAAAAATATTTAAGAAAAATGTTGAGGCAGCCATCAGGTTATCTCATTAATGAACACTGAATAGCCTCAGACTTAATAAATCTGTGAAGTAGAAAGAGGAAGAGATGACACTGACTGTGCTTCTTTGAAGCACAGCAGTGAACTAATGCAATGTTTCGCATTACTAGCTTACAGGGAATGCAACATGCATGTAACTGTAAGTAGAATTTAGCACTGAAGAAATACAAAATTCTTATCATATCATGGGGAAAATCAGTTTCTGGTTTTGTTTTTTTTAGCCTCTGATTATGGAATTTTCTCTAGTCCTTAGCCATAAGAGTCTTTTAGCAATGTTATTAATACCAGTATTGAAAACTTTGTTGTTGAATGCACCTATTTGGCTTTAGATTGTAACATAGATGTCAGCAGAAACCCAAGAAATGCAAAGAGCAAACTCTTTACTTAGAGGTAAACCATCCTAAGATAGGCTTTTTTCCCACTTCCCTTCACTGTCATTATGATTCCAACAATGCTCTATTCACTCCCACGTACTGTTTTACTTTAATTATTGGTTGAGGTAATTGGTGTTTTCATTGAGCTCAGCATGTTACTTAGTCCTTAGCATTAACACTAATGCACTTGGAATCCAACACTTTGTAGGTTTTCCTGTGGTTTAACTTCTTCAGGAATGGAGTGCAGGCTCTGTTATCTTAAAGATCACACAATCTAAATGATAAGAGAGATGGTGGGGTAAAGTGCAAGCTAAAAATCTGAAGAGATTTCCATAAGCCCCAGTCAAATAAACCAGGTTTATTTGTTTGCTGAGTATGCAGGGTAATTAAGGGTAAAAATAATTAATAAACTGCTCTGCAATCACTTATACCAAAGGATGTGCACATTTTATGCCTATTTGAATAGTGGACTCAACTATCCAAAACATTCACAAAGGTAATTTATTTGGGCATATGTAGAAAAGCACATATTTAAACTGGTATGCATGTATGTAGCTATTCTCATAACTACATGCGGAAATTGATATAAAATATTATTTAAGGCTGACTTTGTGAAAAGAGACTTTAGATTTCTTTATAATTCTACCTAGGAATCTGCAAATCTTTCTATCCATCATGATCTTTGATGGCATCTATATTTTTTTATTTTTTTAATATTTTGGACTCCAAGAGTCACAAGAGTCTCATCTGTACCATGAATTCTGAAAGCAATGTTTAGATAGTGATATCTTAGAATTGTTATTTCTTATAAAGTCCTGAAAAAAAAAAAAAGATAGCTATATTAGTGACTTGAAGTATTGTCAGGAACAGTAAAACAGCAAGAATCTTCAGTCTGTGATAATGACCTCTTATGCACATGCTGAAGGTAAAATTTGTGTCAGTTTTGACAATGCTTTTATCAATGCAAGCTTCATGAGACTTACCCTTCAGGTAAGTATCCTCTGCAGGAGGAAGACCTCAAGCCAGTCAGTTGGTGCCTGTCAGTAGAAGATTAACTAGTTGCAGTTTCCAGAGGAAACTGTAAATTTAAATCCAACTTGAAATAATTGTTTTCTCCTTTTGTTTTCTTTTACTTTTTTCAAGAAGACTGTACACTTGTTTTCATACTCTTCCCTGTTGGAAAGGAACATTGCAACTTTCCATGGAAATCTGTGCAAGTGATACCAATCACACTATAGATGATCTCTTACAACAATAATTTGCTCATTTTTTATTGTGAGTGAAATAGCCCATTTCCTTCCACTGAGGTGGCACAATGTGATTGCTACAGCGTTATCAAGTTGGTCATGAATGAATATGTTCCTTCCACTTTACATGTGGTAGACACCTCCCTGGTCTAGCCATGGATGTGTGGGAAAAGTTCTTCCCTAGTATTTAAGTTCTCATGTGCACTAAGGCCATTTTTCACCATAGAGACATTGAAAAGTGTCATGATGAGTGATATTTTAAAGTTCCTTTATAATGCTAAAAGTAAAGTAGCCCTAAAGTGAATGAGAGGTATTCCCCAAGGGTATGGATGAAACATCAAACACTTACAGACATCTGGCATGGATCCAGGAGAGGAGCTGATTGTAGAAGGATTACAAAGGTAGTTTTTATGTGTCAGTAGCACATATATAGGATTCCATGCCAGCAGAAGTCCAAAGACTTGCTGTCACAATGCCATCCAAAGAAAGAAGAAGAAAAGAAACCAAACCAAAATAATAATAAAAAAATCAATTGGATTTTTTCTAAAAATAGACTGTATTGTTCATTTTTGTGGAGGTGCTGTGCTAACAGCAATGTTACCTGTTAAACGTGCTTCCACGATCCTGCAGATCTTTATTGTTTTCTCAAAGAGCAATGCCATGCCAAAGCAACATTCCTAGGTAATTATATATTCAATTAAAGTAAAGCTGCATTAACAACAGCTGAATTCTCCATAATTGTTTGATGTCATGGAAAACAAACAACTCCCCAAAGAATAATGAGTCAACATCTGTTCTTTCCCCATCTTCCCCTCCTGGTTCTCCTGGTAGCTGAGGGAATCTTCATTTGAGACTGCTCAAGCAATGCTGAACCAGCTTTATCCTTGGTGTAATTTCCATGGAGTGAGTACTGATGCACAGGACTTTAGTCTGGTTATTTGAAAGCAATGTTTAAATGTGCCACAAACAATAATGTATAAAAAAAAAAAACTGTAGAACTTTTTATGAATCCATTTTTCAACCTCTGTCTAGTTGAAATCATGCTTTAAATAGCTATGATAGAATCCAGCAGAAATTTAGACCTTATATAACATTGTATTTAGAGAGTTTTTATTTATTGACTGCTATGTTTATGAAGATGAAAAAAATTCTCATCCCAATGTAAAAACTTTGTGAAACTACATTTTTAGACCAGTATTGATATTTGAACCTTGAGGCAATGTCTAACTGAAGGCAAATATAAGTAAATAAAAGAGATTTTATTAAAGAACAGAAGACCTAGGCAATATTCAAATTCAAACAACCCAATATGGAAGTACTTCTCTCTTTCTAGGATTTGTTAGTTGCTGCTATTGATGAGGAGAAAAAGAAATCTTTGTACACTGACACAAAATCAAAAGCAAAATTGTTTAAAGTGAATTTTTTTACTCCATCAGGACCTGTAAGAGAAAGCATTTTTCATGACACACAAAAATTTGTCCAGTTTTATAGATTCTAGTGTTGGAAACTTTATAATTCTCTGCAGATCCTTTCCAGTCTTTCCAAGCTTTTTAGCATTCAGATATTGTCTGTCACCTACGTCTGTTTTTTTATTTGTTTTAAGCATATTTTTTCTTATCGTAGCCACCATAGACAGAGAAAAGGCTATTATTTTCCATTGTACAGCAGTTTTGAAGAGTGTTACCCTCACTTCTTCATGTTGGAACCATGGTTCAGAATTGCTGACAATTTCTAGAAATTTTAAAGACTTCGATGTGTTTCACCTTCAAAAATCAAGCCTTTTGCCTTTACTCTGCTTGATATATATTCCACATTAATTGCTACACATAGGCTGACAGGCATAAGATCTCATACTTAATCTTTTTGTTGAGTACAATGTTCTAATTTTTTACACATTTAAACTGCACTAGTACTTTGTAGCCTTTAAGGAAGAGGATGATCTTTGAAGAGATTTGCTTCTCTTATTTTCTAGGATTCCTATGGCTGAGTAGAGGACTTTGATTATGAACTGTTACCCCATTTATGCTTGGGTTTGGGTTGTTTTTTGTTTTATTTTTTTAAATAAAAGGAAAACTTTGTAATGTCCTCTCTAGGTAAATTAACATAGACTGAAAATTTGTCAGCATGGATTGCCTATTGTACAATAGAGGACTTTTCCAACACATGGTCAGAGCTCCACAAGGCACAAGAGTAAATGAAAAAGGAAGCAGCAACAGTATGAAGAAGTATACATTGCCAATTTGTAAACTAAAAGCTTTGAATAATTTTTCCCTTTTTATTTTTCTTTGTTTTCCCCTGAAGTGCAGTGCCCATGGGCATTTCTAAGTAGTTCTGGGCAGGCCTGCAGATATATCAAAACTCAGACAAGGCAGGGTCCTGGCTTTTCTCCATAAGCAAAAATACAAGCCAAGCTGCTAAAATTGACTGGCCATTTAAAAACAAAACCAAAAAAAAAAAAACAAAACAACTAACCAAACAAAAAAAGCAACAACAACAAAAACCCAAACCAAACCAAAATTCTATGTAAAGATGTATAAATTGAATGAGACCATGAGGAAATCATTACAACGGAGGGTCTTTATTCATGGATGTGAAGCCAAGGCAAAGCTTGTAACTCAACAGGATCGCAAATTAAGCTTCCTTTAAAACAAGTCTAAGTTTAAGTTCTGTAAATTTATATAATTAAAGTAGGATAACAGGAACTTTAATGTCAACATAATCAGGTCCCAGGAACAAGTAAATCAGCTCTTTATTGGAATAAACAGTTCTTGCACAGCATAGAATTACACCTTTTACAGAAAAGGAAGTTAGAGAGACATAGAAGGATGAAAGAGGAGCCAGTTAGAGACCTGATAATTAAAAGGGTCTTTTTCAAACACAAACAGAAGATTATGACTTGAGTTAAAGAAATAGCAATGCTTATATATGCACTTATTATCAACAAAGGTCCTTGTATTTAAGTTAAACAATGCTTATGAAGAAAAATAAGATGAGGTATATGCAGAAATATTTTCAAAGCAGAATACTGTTCATGGATTTCCATAAAAAATAGTGACTGTTTAGAAGTGTCCCTTTTAAATTATCATGGACTAAATCAGAGACTAGAACTAAAATGTAGCCACACTCTGAAAAATAATGGTAGTGGAGGCTGCTGTTGTTTATGCATGTTGTTCACATTTACACTGCAAACATATAGTTCAGTTTAATTAGCATGTGATTGAAAAGTGTTGACGTCTTGTGTTCTGTGTTGCTAAATGGATTTCTTCAAACTGGGGATATGTAAATTCCTTGAAGGGTTGTTTATACTACCAGAACGGCTTTTAAGTAATTCTGATGACAAGAATTAAAGTAGGCAGTCAACATAGTTATTTTGAGGATTTAATATAATTGTGAATGCAAGAGTGTAAATAACTTTTTTCAAGAAGCTGAAGCAGTCTGTGAAAACAGCTGTACAGATTTTTCTTTTTCCTTTTTTTTTTTTCTTCATTTCATGGAACAGTAGAGTTTAATTGCAGCTTTTGTCCCTTCTCATTTCTGGCAGCCTAAAATAAGACGAATAAATGTAAAAAAACCCCTACCTCTCTTTCAAAGAACTGAGTATAATTTAAAACAGAAAAGATTTAAGAATTTCTGTATGATTCTTCTCTGGGCTATAAAAACATTAAATGAATGTAACTCATTTATTTCAAAAAGTATATTTCTGATTCACTGTGGTTGTATAGGAGTAAAATATGAATTAAAGTGTAAATTACACTTCTTTGAAAACCACGTATTTTTAATGGTCTGAATGGCAAAGTACCGTCAAGGGCTTGCATAGTTCAGAAAAATGTAGAAGCATATGAACACTGAAATTTCTACTCCACATAAAGACTTGCAGCTTCAGAATCAGTTTTATTCTGAACCAGAGCCAGAGTTCAGAATAAAACCAGAGTTCACTCAGTTTTTTCACCAGAGTGGGAAAAAAAAAAAAAAATTCTAAGAAACACAACTTCCAGGAATAAAAATAATAGATTAATTAAAAAAAAAAAATATTAGACTGACATGTTTTTCAGGCTTAAAATATTTTGAAAAATTATTTTAAAGGGAAAGTTATTGCAGGATGAGAAAGCTAAAAAAATCCCGTGTCATGAGGATGTCACGTATCTTTATTATTTGTTTTCAAGTCGGAAATGGGAGTTTTCAGAGGTTATTGGCAAGCCTTCCTCATTTGTGAGGGCGACCTCTTTCCTTGTCCACAACACTGACCCACCAAAGTCCCATAAATATCTTAGTAGTGGACAGGCTTGTACCTTTTTAGGCAGAAGATTATGTCCTAATAAGGATTAATCTAAACTGAAGTATTCATCTCACCTGGGTTTGTTAAAAATTCTAGTCATGAGATCTAAGACAGCTTCCTAAACTTTCTTAGGACAATGCAGAATCATTCATCTGTTCTAGCCAGATGCTCATAATAGAAAGGGGTTTTTTTTCCTTATTAAGTCTGTCTGCAGAGTGATTTGGATCAATAAATGCTGTACTTTTATGTAGTTAAAGTTAGGTGAAGTTAAACTTCCTTCAAATATCAGAATACACCATATAGAAGAGAAAATCTGGTTTTGGTGGGTTAGCCAGAAAATAATCCCTGAAATCCATTGTGTTCGTTGTGTCTCATCACACCAATTGATGATGGTGTTAAACAAAAATTATTTTTCCTCAAAAACATAGTTAACCTACCCCACCAAGCTACATGTTAATGCTACCTAAGTACTACGTTTTCTAGGCCCAGTTCTTTTCTTTGGAATTCCTCTGCATGTTCTTCTGCTTTTGAGATTAAATTCCTGCCACTGAGGTACAGTGAAGTGCAGGAGAGTAGAGTTCTGTCCCCACCCTTGTCACCCATTTCCATCATCAGGAGCACTGGTGGATGTTCATTCTTTTCATCAGACAAGTGGATTTAGATAAAACTTCAGTATTATCACAACCAGCACTACTCTCTCTGAACAAAAGGCAGTTCAAAGAGTGAGTGGAAAAAAATTAACACCATGATGACTTATTATAACATAAATCAGACATGATAAAGGAGAAGGAAAAAGGTATGAGAAGATAGGGGGAAAAGAAAAGATTACAAAATGGAACAGCTTTCTCAAGTTATTCTAGAAAATGCAAACCCAGAAAACCAAGGAGATTCAGCCCATAAAAATAAATGAAAATTGTATTGACTTAAGTGGGGCAACATCACAGGCTTTCTTTTATTCTTAAACCTTGGAGAGATACCAGGGTAAGACAACTGCCTAACCACATGAAAGAAACCTCTGCTCTACCAAGTCACAGATTAACTGAAGAAATTTTGGCAAATACTTAAGTTACCCTGTCTCTTACCAGACAGACATATATCTTAACAAGTGTTAAGATACTGTTTTAGGGTGACAACCTATCCAGGTCCAAACAGTATTTTGTTGTAATATTATCGATATCTTAGAAACAAAGACACAAGCAACTAGTCTCAATACTAAGAACAAGAAACAAAAATCATACTCTTTGTATTTGCCAGCTAAATTATCTTTTGTTTACAAAGACTACTTTTTATAGATAGCAACATCTTCCTTAGAACTAATAAACCCCCCTATTTTATGGACATTAGCTTGACTTCCAAAGGCATTTCTTAAAACTGCAAGCTTTGTATGTCCAGTTTCTGAGGTTAATATCTTACATAAAATATACAGAATAATTCCTGATCTTTTCAATACATATTGAATTCATGAGAATTGGAAAATGAGGAAGGAAATAAACCTACCATTAATCTTTAACGCTGGTCATTCAGACATGTCAGGTTTAATATCAGTAGAAGAAAATCCAGGGATTTTTTCAAAAACATGTTGACTTTTACTAATATATTGAAGATAATCTTCTGTCTTCAGCAGCAACCAGCATAATCATCTGGTTCTGCTTTCCTTTCAACCATTCTAAGACACAAACTATGTCTTCCAGGTAACATAGTCACTGAAACACTGGTTCCCAAAAGCAGTACAGACATCATGGAAATTCAATGAAATTTCTGAGTGTGCTACAGGGATTGAATTGATCTTGGCTGCTTTAGTGACTCGAGGAGGACCTGTATTTATGAGCGAACAAATCACAATTTTTTCTACTACAGATGTGTTCAGGCAAACTACTGGTTCCCACTGCACAGAAGTAAATAAAATTTAAATTTAGAGTCTTATCATAATATCAGCTTTTGTACCTGTACTACAGGAAGAGATGGAGTATGGGAAAAATTTGAAGTGTTAATTGATTTTGTTTGAGTCCTGTCACCCTCTGTTTGGTGTGAATTGTTAAGTTGTCAAAATATTAAGTTATATAAGGAATGGAGCAGAGAATAAACAAAACCATAATACTATTGATATCAGAGGTGTATCTTCAGCTAACATACTATGTTCTCACTGGTTATCCCATCTCAGACTGCTGAAAAATAAAAAGAATAGCAAAAGACCAATAAAAAATAAAGTCTGTTATCAGAGATAAAAAACTAGCTTTGCTTTCCTTAGTAAAGAGATAAAAATGCAAAATTTCTGTTACAGGAAATTTGTTGAGTTCAAGCATTTAAGTGCTTTCAAATAGAGTGAGAAACCAAACATGTACAGGAATATGAAGATTACTTTAGGTTTTGATAATTATCCCCAAAACCAATAAAAGGACGATTTATCTTTCTGCTTCACAAGTGTAAATTATGAAATTAAGATTGAATGTCTGGGAAGAGACTACTTGCTGCTCCTGTGAAATCATGTCATCTGCCTCAGAATCATCTGGTATAAACAGTTGATGTGGATAAGGTTTAGGAATGATGGAGTAAGATCCGATATAACAATTCTTGTATATTACATGTCCCTAGGAAAACATTAGTAGAAAAAAGTAAGGCACATGGCAGTTTCCCAAAAGCTCTGACTACATCCTATGGATCATGTATTTGATCATGTGTAATTCAGATTATAATCTGAAGTAAAACATAATGTCCTCACAGGATTACACGGTCCTATCTTGTGCCAAGCATTCATACATTGAAGGCAGGAAGAATAAAAGAACATGATAATCAACCAGGCTGAGATTAATCCCTCTTCCATGATCATGTCTCATATCAAAACACTAGAAACCAGATTTTAGGCCACAATTTAGCTCAAGTTTATTATTTTTCAAACTTTAAACTTCAGCAAGTTTGAAACCGAACTTCTGTCCTGAACTACTGTGTGAATTTATTTGATCTCCGTAATAATACTTTTGACATGGAAGAAAACATTAATGTTCTTTTACACCATAAGCAAAACAACAAGTATTGAAGGTAGAAATAAATAAAGATGTTTGAGAAAAAATTTGTCTTTGTAAGACAACAACCTGTTACATAAGTAGATGGTAACATAATATTGCAATGACTATGGGCAAACGTGGATTAAAGACCCACTGTCAGGACCACCTAAAAATTAACTGCACAGTATAAAGCACAGGCCTTTGCAAGATAACAAGTTGCATGACTCTGGCTTAGCAAAAATGACCCAACAAACAAACACAACTTAATTGAACCTTATGCACAAAAATTCTTAAGGGATTAATCATTACAACTTCAGGAAATTTTTTACTTTGTTTGGAATTTTTCATATTGTTTGCACGCATCCAAACACAGGAGTTGTCTGGGATTTTGTAATATTTCTTAAATATCCTGTTTCTGTTGTGGGATATTTCAATATTATTCCTTTTAACTTTGATGAACGAAGAATGTGAGATCTGCTGGGAATTTGCTTGTTACCATGACTGAGAGTATATATTGTATTGTTATTCTGTGTATATATATATATATAATATTGCATTATATTCTGTAATTTTTTTTCTCTGTGCCTGTAAAATGAATAACCTGTGGATCCCAATTATATGGGAAATTCCAGATTCAGAAACACTGTTTGGTTCATAGAAACTTGTGGAAAAAAGAAGTATTATCAAGTAACAAATCTGACAATTTTTGTGCTGTTTAATCCTAGTTCTGCATGAAGAAAAACTGCATTTGCTCAATTATAAGGACTGTTGTGTTTTTTTCACTGTTTTTATCTTTTATTCTTGAATCTCTTTCTTTGCAACTTATCTGTACATTGCTTACACTCCATAATGAAATTCAGACCTTGAATTAGTTGATGACGAATAGTGCACATGGACAAAAAAAATCCTGGAATCAGATGGAATTGTTAAAGGCATTTCTTAATTAAATATATAATAAATATACAAAAAGTTTCTATTACAAGAAGATGAAGAATACAGGGAAGCAGATCTTTGTGTAATGAAGCCAATACCAGAAGTCATGAAATCCTATTATTCATTTTGTGCAACAAATTTTCATATAATTACTATGCTTCCCATGCGTGCCTCATCAGCTCTGATTTGGTGAAGGTAGTGAAACAGGAGCCAAAAGCAGGTTTTGGTCAGCCTGAGAAAACAACACACCTGTTGGATTACAATGGAGAGAAGTGGAAAAACAGGTTTGCCAGTGGAGAGTAATTGAGAACAGCTTCTGCGGGTATCTGAAGGAAATGGAGAACCAAAAATCATTTAATCTTGTAGAAAGTCAGATTTCCTGTCTTTGGTATTGTTCCCTTTAAGAGGAGATATTGAGAAAAACTGAGGAAACAAAGTCCTATAGTTCTTTTGAAGCTGAGAGGAGGTTATATTGTTTAGTAAAATGCCAGCCAGGTATTTTAATCCACTTCTGAGCTTTGGCTCTCACTCAAAATGTAACTAACCAAGCAAATGAAAATGGAAATACTTTTGTTTCCTGTTTCATAAGGAACTTTATATTGGTGAGAGAGAAGAATGCTAATCGAGGCAAATCATCTATAGTGAAATACACCCTTTATGTCATAATCTGAAAATTTTGTTTTTGTTGTTCAGATGTTGCAACTGAATTGCTCTTGGAACATTAGAAAATAGTCATGCAAGTGCTTTTCAGACTGCAAAAAGTTAACATAATTGTGAAGTTTGATCCTGCTTCTATTGAATGAATGGGAAATATTACCTGAATTTCAAAAGAAACACAGCCACACCTTCAATGACATGAATTTTAGAGCATTTTCTTCAAACTCTAATAATTACATTAGTGATATCCAGGGAGATCTTCAGAATTTGCCTTGATAGTGAGGATGTAAAAGAAGAAAGCTAGGTCTCAAAGGAAGTGCATGTATTTTAAATACTACAAAAGACATGTTTTAAGATTTAAAAAGCTCAGAAAAAAAGAAATGCTTTTTTTCACATAAGAGGATTGCATTCAGATTTTAATGTCCTATTCAGTGTGCCAGAGGATACTTTAAGAATGATATCCTTCTATAACCTCTCTTTCACCTGCAAAACATGGACTTTCAGGGCTTCCTGCCAAGGATGCCAAGTTGGCGATTTCCTGTAGAAAAGCTCTGTCCAAACTGAAAACCATGAAAATCTTGAATATGAAAATATGGAACAGTCTTCAATTATACATCAGTAAAAGACCACCCTAGTGGTTGCTTTCCCAACCTCCTGTTTAATAAATTAATTCACCTGTTATTGGAGCAAGAGTACAAAGTGTTTAGAGTAATCAACACAGTTCTGCAGTCAACTTAAAAAAATGTCAGGAACTGTAAGGGAAATTAGTCTTGAAAATGGGAAATTATCAATAATTGTAACATCAATTTTTAAAGAAAAAAAGTAACTAGTGTTCTTATAAATCATATTAAAGTGAAAGAAAAATCCCCCTGAGAGGGGAACACAGAGGGAGTTAAAAGAAAACAGACGTTTTCCAAGCAAATTATCGTAATTTAATTACAATATTGTAGAGTAAAAACATGTATTGTATTTGATTTGAATGTGTAGCATATATACTTTGTGCTTAATCGTCCCTTTCGGTAACAGAAATTAAACCAGTATAGAATATTACCTGAGGGCCCAGTGCCTCAAGAAGGGAAAATGAAAAGACATTGTCTAAGATTTGCATGAAATATATATAATGAAAAGGAATAAAAAAATAATACCATCATTTAGGCTTCTTTTACACTAGCTTCTGAATGTTTTTATATTTTCAGATTACAATAACTGCAAAAGGAACTTTGAGAAGTCTTCCATGTAGGGTTTACAGCAAACCTGATGCCGATGCATGAAGCAGATATTTAGTGATGCACAGCATTGCCTATAGATATCTCTGCACTGCAGTCAGGTGTCATTGAAATCTCAGTAGCTTAGATACTGAGAGGAACAAAAATGTTGGAAGCAGACTTCAGCATAAACTACAAAAAGTTTTCTTAATATCTGGGCTGTATATTTGGCAACTAAACCCCACATTGCTTAAATCTATTAATTACAATAGAATAGCCAAACCTTGGGGTAAAAATACATTGCATTCACAAACTGGAATCTACAGCAAAATGACAGCTAGTCTCCTGTCTTTTCTTATTGAAAGGACCAACTACTGTGAGAGAACACTGTGAAGTCTCTCTCACCTAATTTCAAGTGTCTAAATTTAATCCCCTTAAACTCCCCATACAGCCTAGGCATCTCCAGAGGTGTGTCACTTCACTGCTTGCATTTGCGTGCATTACAATGGGCTGAATCACACTCTGCAGGTATTTGTTTTTTCCCCACCGACCAAGAAGAAAATCCTGGGAGTCTTGTTGCAGCCTTGGCTATCTCGGTTAAGGCAAAGTGGCCGCACACTATACAGCAGCATAAAGCTTTGACAACAGGAGTGTTCAGTAACAGTTGAACAACTGGAAACTGCTAGAGGGAATTTGGTTTTGGACTTTCTAAGAGTCAGGAAAGTGTATAAAAGAGTTCAAAATATATTGCCACGCAAAAATTGCATCTGTTCAGTTACAAATTTTATTTGTTATGATGTGTATATAACTGGAATCCAATTCTTTTTCCTACAGCAATTGCTTTCTCTGCTGGGGGTTAATCGTTCTATAATCATTGTGCAAATTACCCAAGTGATATGGTGACATGTTTTACGTTATCAACTTCTTGACAAAGTCCCTGGGATGTAATCGACTTAAGACAACACCAGTGCAGTCTAGAGGATTACATTGCTGGTAGATTTGACTACAAACTCATAAAAAAAGGTTTTTTTGTGAATAAACTGTGAGCTATTCAAATCAGATCTGTAGATGTTAAAAAAAAAAAATAACCACCAAATGCATCTTTCCAGGTGGGGTAACAACAAGCAGGATGTTGCAAATACTGCCTTTCACTTCCCAAAGTTGATGAGTTCCAAGTTAGAAATACATATATAAAGAGAAGGAGAAGGTCTAGGAAGCATATGCAAAGATATACAAATCAGTTTAAGGACTTGTATATACTTCAGACATGAGGAAAGACTGCATATTCAAAAACTGGTTAATTTTTCCCGGATACAGAAAATGATCTAATAAAAAGATAGTTCCTTCACCTGAAAATACTGCTTTTCCTCTGAAAGTTTGTGTACATGCTATAAGCTGTTAGCTCTTGTAGTTATTAGGAGGAGTTAATCACCTGACTTCTAGCTAGAAAACAATTAGATATCTAGACATCTTCTCTGAACTGGTGCTTGTCCTAAACAAAACCTGACAAAGTGTGGAAAAAGATAATATGGTGACTTGTTATTTTTGGAGAGCAAATTCCTGACTTCCTCTGGTAAAGTTCTATATCTTCTCACTAATTTACTCAGAAATCAGTGTATTATGCTGCTTGCATGAGAACATAGACCAAGGAGAAAGAAAAGTTTGAACAAAATCTTCGTTTTCTATTTTTGACTTTAAAATCTAAGTCACATATACTTATGAAACAATTCAGTATCTAGTTTTATGTAGTAATATGCATGTTCTAGTCTGCAATAAGTACAAGGTATATCAAAATATATGATTATAGAGTTACAGCTACAATAAGAGCAAATATTTAAGTACTAAAGATACGTGTACCGTAAGTGTCATGAAGGAAAGAGAGAAAAGATTCCTGTCTTATTTCATTACTAAACCCCTCCAGCTGGTTTTCTTGGCAAGAAACAGCAGAAGAAAAGCTATGTGGAGGACGCAGCTTAAATTGACAATCTTGAAAATGTAAATCTGCTAACAAAAAAATGTATAAACCCTATAGAAAAACTGAATTCTGCCAAGTGATTCATTATTTTAATGACTTCCTGCTTTAATGCACTTCTTCCTCTCTGTTCCTTCATGCAAACTGCTCCAATCCCTGTTAAGGATTTAGCCTTACAATGAAGCTTTTATAACTTTCTGGATCTTCGTCATGTTGGCATATGGGTCATTCCCTTTATGTCAGGACAAGAAGAAGGTAGAGAACAGTTGTCCTGTAGGACAGGGAAAAATTCAAGCCGAAACTGGCCAAGTAGTGCTCTGAAATACAGTGAGTTGTTTTTTCCCTTAGGAGCTGAATGCTGGCAGGTAGCAAGTGTGGAGGAAACCTGAACGTGTTTAAATGCTATCTGTTCCAGCAGATGTCACTAAGAGGCAATGCTGTTTGTAGAATGCCAAATTGGAGACCAGCAAGTATTTTTAAATCACAAAAGTATGGAAGAGCTTTTCCTAGCTATCAAAGAAATGTTTCAACACTGAAACACTTTTTAGCTCCCAAATAGGACTTTACTTTGGAACCAGGTCTGGAAATAAACTCATGGTTTCCACTATATTTCAAAGGTTATGGTAATATATATTCTTTACAGGAAACTGTATGAAGATCATTCATGCAGTTTCAATAGCTGAGTGCCATTGCTAAGGAAATAGTGAAGGTTTAAAAGAAACAGAGGTGTATTGATCTTCATAAATTGTGTATTTCTAAAGAAGGAAACTACAAAAGGTTTTGAATACTGCAAAGATTTAAACTTCTTAGAGACTATTATTGTTGTTGTTATTATTTACAATCTTCTGATAATTAAGACAAAAACCCCCAAATATTTGGATGATAGAAGAAAGAAAATTATGGATTCACGGGTGAATATCATTCTTTTATAAGCTCTCTGAGACAAAAGACATCTCTGCTCTTTGACTGTGCAGCATCAAGCACATTGAAGTCTCAGTCCATGACAGTTACTCTTGTGTTACTGTGATATCCATTAGCAGAGTCAATTGCAAACAGAAGATGGACCATTATCTCAGGTCACAGATTATTTCCCAGATGGTTTTAATCAGAACAAAGCACAGGTTACATTTCTATTTGCTGTTCTTCAATCTACTCTCTTAAGCAAGAATGAAATTTGCATGAATTGTTCATGTGTTTAATTAATGGACAGAGTTTGAAGTCAAAGACTGGGGGCAAGGAGTGTAAGAAGTAACAGAGCCAAAAGTTTCCAAGACAAAACTAATACTTTCCCCTCTGAATCGGGGCTGCAGCCTACAACCTCAGCAGTACAGCCAGATGTTTAGAGGTCTGCAATAGAAACACTGAGCTAATGGCGCAAGAGCAGCATGAACAGATGGTGTTATAGCCCTCTCATATTCCCTGTTTCTACGTACACCACCACCACCTGCTATCTAATCTCCTTTTGTTATTCAGCTTTCTGGTAACAAATGATTACATTCTCACCTTTTATTTGTTTTTATATCATATCAAGACCATCTATACTCACAACCTGGGTTCATACTACAAAATTTTGTGGTTTAGGATTCCCGACTTTCTAAAATTGTGAAAGACAGACCCTCAGTTTCATTAATATATAACCCAATATACAAGTATCCTCTGCTCCTTAAAAAAAACATGCAAGAAAATAGGTATCACTTAATAGAAGGGAAATGGCAAAATGTGTTATAAGTATGCTATTCAAAGTTAATAAGCTTACTGTCTCATTTTTGCTGTCTGTACCCTCACAACAATTTAAACTAGAAATGCAAAAACCCCTGAAGGTGTCTTGAAGAAGACAAATTCAGTTCCTTAGTTTGTTTTTTTTTTTAACATGCATATCATCCTGACAAACATCTGTGTCTCATCAAGAATTTATCTTCATAAGGAGGTCGTTAGTATGCCCCTAATTGTGGGTTATGACTGTCCAAATTTTGAAGATTGCTAATGTCAGCAGTTTGTAAAAGCACTACAGCCTCTCAATTTTACAAAGGTCAGTAGGACCCTATTACAATCAAATGTTCTCTGCAGGTTTCATAACTCAAACCTCTATTATTCCTTGCTCTCTATGCTTCTTCCGTATTCCTTTCCCAACCCCCCTGTACGAATAAAAGGATCATCATTTCAGTGGAATGCAGCTACCCCTTGGATGGAAGAAATTAGTTCAGGGCCAGTAGCACTACAGTACACAACCATTTCCAGCAGCCAAAATCTGCCCTTGGATGCAACTCACTGGAAACATGCACATTCAGTGGTATGCTCTGGCCTCAGAAGGAGAACCAAAGAGTATTTGGAGCAGCTGAAACTGCCAAAGGGATTTAGGTTGGCAGAATATATTTAACTTAATTTGGCATGTGGTCAGGATATGAGAAGCTAATAGCTCACTGCTTGAAAAAGATGATTCTTTGTTTAATACAAATGCTCATGATATTGGCTTGATATCTTATCTGTCAGCTCCAAAATAAAAAGAAATCCCAGTTTCCATAATGCTGATATATGTGAGCATTTGTTGCGTTGAGTCATTGTAAATCACACCATTGAAAGCACCAGTATGCAAGTTCTCCTTGTAGGTTCCCTGCTTACTGCCCTGGCCTTCAGACCTGCCCTTCCCTGTGGAAGTGTGGGTACAATATAAGATAGATGGAAGAAAAACGTTACAGGAACATAGAGGTACTTCTTGCTGGAGAAGCACGTCCTTACAGAAGGAACTTCTCACCATGCCAAACCTCGACAACATACTACATAGTGACAGGAAAGGACTGGAAATATCCATAATATCAAAATAGCAGAATGCTTGTATCAACAGCCTTGAGAATATCATATACACTACCAAAATCCTATTAAATGGAATGAAACTGGCTTTTTGCTTAATAATTTCATTTTATATAATAAAGATGTATATTAATTATTTTCATTATTTTGCTGCTTCTCTCTTCATTATAATCCTTATTCATTTTAAGTCTCTACCATGCCAATGCATTTCCTAATGTCTCTGCTTACATCTGCACATAGTCCCATGGATGTCAGAGCAAGATTATAAATAGTAAATATGGAAATGGTTGACTGGGGTCTTCTGAGAATGTGTAATATTTGGCTTCTGAAATATTTGTAACTAGTCATAACTTATAATAAGAAAGCTGGACTTTCTGAATTGAGCGAACTTTTCCTGGTGCATGCATATATGTCCCTTTATTCTCCTTTGAAGCAGATTTTTAATTTTGTGAATAACTATGACAATGTAGCAGTCATCTTAGACTGTATGTTTTCATTTTGAAGGACTATAGAGTCACTTCTAGGAAAGTTATTAAAACCTGTTATAGAAAGCATACTTCTTGCCTGTAGTCTTTCTGCAGAAGTCTGTGTCTTTAGAGGAGGATGGTCTCTAACAATCTTCAAATTTAAAAGTGATGAGCTTAGATTTAGCTGCTGAAAATCATTCTTAGAGGCAACTCATCTATTTGAATCTCACAATGGTGAAGGTGGTGCAGTAATAAAGGTCTGACCCTTTTCAAGGTGCTGGGAACAAGCTTTTCCACTTTCCTCTGTATTTAGTACCTTATTGGTGCATTGCCTTTGTGGACCCCATTGGCAAGTGCTTAGTTTTGCCTACATATACAATACAGAATTTAGAAGACTAGCTCAGATTTTGAAATTATACAAAATGTAGGTGTGCCTATAACCTATATATGATCTACAGGTTTCCTTGGTAACAGAAAGCAAAATTTAGCATGTCTATTTTTAAATTGAAAGACTCAGTTCATAATTATATATTTGAGTTGCTTTATGTGAAGAAACATTTGGCCAATTTATCTTTGTTTTTTTTCTGAAATGTTCCCCTGGTGAATCTTAAAATTTTGATGGCAAAGAAACTTTATTCTTGAATTTAAAAGAGAGATCAGTGTAAATATTTTAAGAACCATAACAGTGTGATATTAGTACTTGATACAGAAATAATAAAACAACTGATACATAAATACACAGCTGGATAATTCTAAAAATGTACACTCTTAACTTCATAGATAAATTCCTAGATCTACAACCACAAATGTTACAAGAAGTTGAAATTCCTGCTCTACTTTTTAAGATACTATATTTTGAGACTAAATCCATGTTAGAAGCCAATTCTAAAACTCAATTTTTTCCTTAACAAGAACATATCTTGCCTTCATTGTTCCTTCCAAAAACTTGGCCTTGATACATGCTATTTAAAAAGCAAACAAAGAACATGAACTTGTTCAAACTCTGGGTATATTTCAGCCTACAGCTCAGCAAAAAACCTTTATATGAAACCAATGAACTTCTCAGGACCATTGAGAATTGACCAGAGGGGCCAATTAACTGTTGCAGTCTCACTGATTCTGTGTCAATAATTTATAAATTTAGAGAGCAAGCAGGTTTCTGCTGCCGGTTTAAAATTAAAGTGCTAGTTCTTAGAAAGTCTGTGCCACTCAGCTGAAGCCCATGGACTGGCACAGATCTAAACCCACTGAGGATCTAACACAAACAGGTATGTTACGTTTTCAAACATATTTTTTCCTTCCAAATCCAAAATTTAGTTCATCACTGAAAAGACATTAATTATATATCTATATTTTAAATATAGTGGGATAGCTACTTCATTTTTCTTTTCTGTCCAAGCAGTATTGGAAAAAGCACAGATCAGTTTTACAGCAAAGGCATACACCTAAAGAGTGTTTTCTGCCTTACAGCAGCAACAACCATCTTAACCAACATCTGAAGGCACTTTTACTCCGCTTTCATGTTACACCCTGTGGTTTTTCTGACTACCTGAGAAATAAATTTGTTTCTGATGCTATAGACTGCTTTTGTGTTGGCTAATGCTATTTAATTGGGAATGTTTTATTACCCATGGAATATGGATGTGGTAGGTGACTTTGTCCATAAAAGCAGAAGGCAAGTATCACGAGTACCAGAGACCTACTGAATTCACTTATTTCTACCCTCTGCTGCACAAAATGTCAATCCATCTATTTATCAACACTGAGGCAGATTCACAGTGCATTCTGGGATGCAAAAGTCTGATACTACCTAGCTGGGTTGAGGTTACTCATTTGGCAGAGGCCAGTAAGGGTATCTAAACCAAAGATTTCTAGACTGCACTGCACAGAAAATTTGCTTTCTGGCTCCAGATTCAGCTGGGCACATGCTGCTGCTCTTTCCAGCTGCTTCTCCTCTTTCCAGCTGCTGTTGAAATCTCCAAACTCATTTTTTTGCCAAAGTATGTGTAAAAGCCCACCAGTCTTCCATGCTGATCACTTGAAAACCAATTAAAGTGTATTCATGCATTCCAAACATTGATTTTATATATAGATGATTACCCTTTTTTACCACTATTGAAGATTGTCTACAGTTGCAAATTTGACAAAAGTTCACCCTTATGCCCATGGAATAAAAACAAACAAACAAACAAACAAACAAAATCCACAAAACAACCACAGAAACAAAAAGAGACAAAAATAAAATAAATAAATAAATAGAAAACCCACACACACACACAAAAACCCAAACCCAAACCAAAACAAACAAAAAAAAACACCAAAAAAAACCCCCACCAAAACCAAAAACAACAACAAAAAACCCACCCAGGAATAATCTGGAAGTCTTATCTAAGAATTTAGGTAAGTAAGTTCCCAGAGTATCATTTATTACTATTACATATCTGCCGTATCTTGAAAAAGCACTGCAGATAGGAGGCCCAGGGTAGAGTCTGCACATGGAGATGTAGTTGATGGGGTCCAGTATAGTATAATTGTTCTCTGATAGAGTTACCATTCAATACCAGCCAAGAAATCTTGGATTCCTTTAAATATATGATCCAATAGAAACTGATTCAGTTTGAAGGCACGGTAATCCTCTTCTTAAGCTACTGTATCTGAATATCTCTGGAAAACTGTCTCTGGTTATTATGTGCAAATAAAAGAAGAGACCTAAACTCATGAGGTGTAAAAGTAATGTATTTAGTTCAGTGCACTGCTGAAATCCTGGCATTGCTGACTCCACAAAGATTCTATTCATATTTCACATTTAGAAGATAAATTTGCTTTAAAAATAGCTGGCTTTTTTTTTAAAGAGAGCTTGATGGGTTTAAGGCTATGTCTTTTTCCATCAAAATCAAAAGTTAACTTGGAAACATAAGAGACTGTAAATTAAATTTAGTGAATACAATTTTATGATCTATCCTGATGCATGTAATTGCCATAGGTAGAAAATACATCTGTGGTGAAGAAGTGGAAAATTGGAACATTATGGAGTTTCCACTAGGCTCCCTTGTTAGTGAATCTAAACTAATCTTTAGTGAATTCCTGAGAAAGCATGAAGAGGTTTCTTCTCCTAGAAAAAAAAGGTGCTGAGCAAGTGAAAATGGAGACAGAACAGACACTGCCACTTTGCTTTAAGGATTTAGATATGTTATTCAATTTGATTTCTGCAAAGACAAAACTAAACAGTGATGGCAGCCAATTCTCTCTGGAATATCTGGTAATCTATATTAAGTAAACTTCATACAGAATGTAAAACAAAAGTCTCTGAATGAAAAGTTGTTCCATACTGGTGGTCAAACTGAATTATCTGGACAGATTCACAAGACATAACACTTAAGTTAAACTATGGCTAAGGTTACCCTCCTGTAGCAGCAGTATAGTGTATCCAAACGTGATATGATTTTAAATTAACTTCCAAAACACTGCAGCCAGTCAACTTTTGCAGGACAAAACTCAGTGAAGTCTAATTGACCTAGGTGTTTACCCAGATTTTTTTGGACAGACTTTTCAGGCTGCTTAATGCCATACTACTTTTAACCCTTCTTTGAACAAGCTATGCCACTGAGTCTCCTAAGTGATTATTAATAATGTATATCATGAGTAAGGGCTTCAGAAGGACAAAGATAGGAACAGAGCCTCACACCACAGCAGATGGAAAGGATGACAGAGAAGGAAGACCTCCCCTTTTCATCATGTCACCTCAGCCCCTCTTCTGCACCCAAATGACCAGTCCCGTGAGGGCAGGGTGATCCTCTCTGGTATGAAACCACCAGAATTTAGACAGGATCACACATCACAGAAGTACTGTGACCCTAATGGTTTACTTCTTCTACCACTTTCTATCATATACGAAGGATAACTGGAAGCTTTAAAGACTAAAGTCAGCAAAACAAACTATACCTAATTAGAATGCCAAGATCTAGATGTTTCTAACCCTCATTCCCCATGAAAATCTCATGAATTCACAGGACTTTGTTGTGAATGTATGTCTGTACCACAAAATTGCTGGAGAGATAACTGTTTCAGCATACTCGTTCAAAGACACGAGACCTATAATTTTACACCAAATTGGCTCTAATTGCCAGCAAAAGCATTGCCTATACTGAGGCATTCTCTAAGGGCTTGTCTTCGCTGCACAGGAACTCAGACACTCCCACTGTCCACAAAGTAAAGCCCTCTGACCTAAGGCTTTAAATATGGACTAATTTATCTGGCTAGGATTACCTGCTGAGAAAACCATTGAGCACTAATGATCCATCCTTTCCTCTTCCCAACACTAAATAGCAGACTGGGGAGCACAGGGCCAGATTCCAAGTAGAATGGGTAGAATGAAAGAAGTGGAGGGAGGTGTCTACAAAGCCACAGGGAGAAATTAAGATAATGGAGAGAGGCGCCAGAATATAAGCCGCTAGTAGAAGTTGCTGAGGGGAAACTGTTCTGAGGCACCAAAAGGTATATTTGCAGTTTTAAAATAACTTTTCCAGCAGCAGGATGGAAAGAACAGTCCACTAGTCAGACCATTAGAAAACCTGGATTCAAGTAGCTGTTCTGTCACACATTTCCTGAGGCAGTCTGTTGGCTTTTTTATGCCTTGGAGACACAAAATGTAGCTACATTGCCTTTTTTTCACCCATCTGCAAAACTGGGAATGACAGTTCTTCACTACTTCACTGAATACACTAAAGACGTTAAATTGTTCTAACATTATGGTAATAGGAGCTGTAGAAGCACCTAAGCTGACAAGCTTTTTTACTTACTAATGAACATAATTTCTTTTAAGGAAGCTGCTTTTTCATTTCCTATTCATGAGTTACGAAAGGGAAAAAATCTCAGTGTTCATTAACACCTGCAGAGTACAAGTGTTAGTTATCATCAGTTTGTTCTAAAGTGAAATTTTAATAATATGAAATTTTGAATATAAAGAAATTACAGAAACTTCCTTTAAATATGGAGACAGACAACTAAAGTTCACAACGTGGAAGTAGAAAATTGCTGCTCTTAATAAGAACTTCCCTATGTTATCTTCTCAATGGCAGCTACCAAGGATTGCTGTCTTTGAGGGTTTTTTAGAATCCCCAAGAATGCACAAAATGAAACAAGAATGATTTGATACTAGCATTATTTATGCACAGAAAGATCTCAGTTCCAACAGACAGAGCAGAGAATGAGTAAAGGATCTAATGATTAATGCTATGTTTGCTTTGGGACAGTCTCTGGGCTGTCAGAGAAATATGTGCCACAAAACAGTGGTGTGACTGGGAATATTTCATAAGAAAAGGTTAAGACCACTGTGGGTTTTGTTTTAGTTGTTTTGTTTTTTTTAATTTTTTTTAATCTAAAAAATGATCCTATGTCATCCAAGTCACATAAATCCTGATTTTGTGTTTCATTTTCTTAGTTGATTGAAGGTTGTTTGAGTTACTGAGGCTAGTTATTATACTTGAAGCATCAGACAGAAATGTAGATAAAATAAGAGAAGAGGCATTTATTTCTCTGAGGAAACATCTAGACATATGAGTCTGTTTATTTATCAAACAAGAATAAAACATTACTTTCTGGAATGAAGAAAAAAATAATGGCCAATTGAATGATATGTCAAAGTGTCTCCTAAATGGGGATCCATACTTGGGCTTGATGAGCATGAAGAACAGAGAGAAAAGAATTTCCTCTTCTGGTTCTTCTTGCAACTAATGGTGTCAGCCAATTTCCAATGAAGTCAGTGGCTGGGTGTCATTTGGCTTGAAGGAGAATTGGATCAGGCCCTAGGCATCTAAGTTAAGGTTGTCCATCAACAGTCAGTTTTGCCCCTCTGCTGTTGGAAAGTGGATTATGCCATTTAACTTTAATATCGCTGAAGTAGTTTGACAGTCTCAGATAAAAAAATTAATACATAAATGCAGACACAGAAGTATGAAGTGGAAACTTACTCAGGATTTCTTTGTGTTACTGTTTCTATCAGGCAGTTGGTGACCCAAGTTCAGCTAAACCACTGTTTAGCTTTGCATGACAATGAAAATGACAGTCCTTAAGGTAAGTTATTTAGAATAAAACATTAATTAACATTTTCTGCTTCCAGATGGCCTTATTCTCAAATTACCGTTATTATATTGTCCGTCTTCACAGATAGCCCAGTAATACAGGACCAGATCTTCTTACCGGTAGTTTGCTGATATTTGTTACACTTAGTTTTAGACCAGGATCTGTCTGTGATGCAGCACAAAACTAAACCTCAGACTCTGGGTTCTTGTCCAGCCTGGGCAGGCTGGATCAATGGGTCAAGGTCAATTGAATGAGGTTCAATAAGGCAAAGTGACAGGTCCTGCACTTGGGTCACAACAATCCTCTACAGTGCTACAGGCTGGGACAAGAGTGGTTGGGAAAGGGGCCCAGTGAAAAAAGAACCTGGAGGTGCTGACTGGCAGCTGCTGAACATGAGCCAGAATGTGCCCACGTGGCCAAGAATGCCAATGGCATCCTGACTGGTATCAGCAACAGTGTGGTCAGCAGGACCAGGGCAGTGATTGTGCCTCTGTTCTCAGCACTGGTGAGGCCACACCTTGAGTAGTCTGTCCAGTTCTGGGCACCTCGCTTCAAGAAAGACGTTGACGTGCTGGAGTGGGTCCAGAGAGGGGCAACAAAGTTGGTGAAGGGTCTGGAACACAAATCCTATGTGAAGCAGAAGAAAAGAAGGCTGAGGAGAGACATTATCATTCTGTACAACTACCTGAAAGGAGGCTGCAGCAAGGTGAGGCAGGCAACTAGCAATAGAACAAGAGAAAACGGTCTCAAGTTGTCCAAGGGGAGGTTCAAGTTGGATATGAGGGAAAAAAAATTATAGAAAGGTGGTTAAGCATTGGAACAGGCTCCTCAGTGAAGTGGTGGAGTCAACAACTCTGGAAGCATTTAAAAAACAAGTACACGTGACACTTCTTCATATGATTTAGTTGACATAGTGGTATTCAGTCAACAGTTGGACTTGATGATCTTGGAGATCTTTTCTGAACTTAATGATTTGATGTTTCCATATGCCACGAGATATATTGGAATTTTTCTAAGTGTGTAAATATAAAATATATTTCTACCTAGTTTAAACCATATAGAGTCATATCTATTTATGCTCTAATTATTTTTATTAGCATAGAAGTTAAAATAAACAATTTTTCAAATATATCTAAGATTATTTTTAGCCTTACCATGGTACAAATTATTAACAATCTGTGGGTTACTACTGATCACCTAAAGATTGACTTTTAAAGCCTGAGTTTATATAAGGTAAATTCTAAGGGTTATTTTTAAAACAAACCTGAAGAACTTTAAAAAAAAAAAAAAAAAAAGAAAGAAAAAAAAAGGAGAAAAATCCTTATCATGAACATTTTCCATTTTCCCCTGCTTCATACACTGGACTGCAGAAGAGATTAGCCCTTAACAGAAAGAAAAAGCATATGTCAACTTGCCTCACCTATAGAGCCTTCAGGCAAAATGCATCACTTTTTTGGGACTGTCAAGGACTGAATAAATCAGAGATAAGTGGGTTAAAATGTCAGCACCCACTGGGACTAAAATAAACCTACCATATTTTTTCATCCAAGTGAAATCCTATCTGCAGTACCACTAGCACTTCATTCATTCATTTAAGAAGGCAACATAAAACTCTTAATGATTTATTTTAATTTTTTTATTAAAAAAAGAAGAAGAGAAAACCACAATGAATTGTTGGGGGTTTTCCTCTCTCATAATAAACCTGTGGAAGTTATCTCGTGCTAAAGGTCAGATAAGCATGATGTGAAAGATGGTGCTAAAAGGCTTTCAAATTTTGTTTATTAATAGATATAACTCTTTCACCTCTGCTACATCTGTCACCACTAGGTTAAATATCATTTATTTTACTGGTCGCCTGACTTCTTGTTATGAGTACAGGGAAATGCTGCAAAAAACCTACTGAACAGTCACAAATCCATTATTAAAAAAAAAAGTGCAAGAGAAGAATTGTCTGAGACCTTCTAATAAAACATAGCCTAACATGGAGTAACTAAAGACACTGAGGGTAGCCTCTGGCTTTAAAAGCATTCATTAAGCCATTGATCATTGAAGACAACATGGAGTGACCTCACACAAACACAATGTAAACTCCCAAACTCATTGATGGCATTCCTACAGCTCTGTCTGAATTTATATTGCCTCTCTGTAAACTGTTTGACATAAGCAGTGAAAGATTGAAACAGAAAAAGGCCTCCTCAATATGTTGCACATACCACCAAAAGCAGCTGGATGTAAGTGAATTAACTTGTAGCTTACTTTGATGTTCAAAGACGTCTCAGGACAAGACGTGTGTTAACAGAATTTTCATAAGATTCTTGAAAGTATGTTTTTCCTTCTGGATAGTTGAAAAGTATGCTAGAGCATAAAAATTCCCCAAATCTATTTTGAGGTGAGGAAAAGAAATTGAAAAAAAGAAATATACTGCTTTATTACACATTTATCAGGCAGAATGCTATGGCTATGTAAGTCAAATTATGCACTCAGAAAGGCATGTGGGTAAATGTCTGTAGGTGTATACATATGTTTCTCTTTTCTCCTTCCTTCCTTCCTTCCTTCCTTCCTTCCTTCCTTCCTTCCTTCCTTCCTTCCTTCCTTCCTTCCGAGTTCCTTC
>JAWWEE010000074.1:11795532-11840517 GCA_035221455.1 Xenops minutus
GTTTAAATAATTTGTTAAAAAAAAAAAAATTATAAATGGAACTCTTGCTTGGATTATTACAGATGCAAAGATCAAGGCCTTTTTTTCTTTTTAAAAAAGGATGCTGCAAATTTTGTAGAGAATTTTTAACTGACATTTTAGACATTGTGTTCCTTCCATGAGTAAGTGGACAGGAAGCAGATATTGGTGGAAAGGTCTCCCTTCTGTTTCTAAGCAATCCATACTAGCAATAGCTAAATTGTTTTCTTTTTTTCCAAAAGAATGAGTAAATCAAATTTAGAAATTTCTACAAGGAAGATGAAAACTTTTTACAAGAGCATATAGTGACAGGACAAGGAAAATAGTTTCAAACTAAAAGAGAGTAGGTTTAGATTAGATATCAGAAAAATAATTCTTTACTGTGACGTCAGTGAGGCTCTGGAATAGGTGGCCAAGAGAAGCCAGGGCTGCCCCATCCCTGGAAATGTTTAAGGCCAAGCTGGATGAGGCTCTGAGCAACTTGGTCTAGTGAAGGATGTGTCTGTCCATGGTAGGGAAGTTGGAAGTAGATGATCTTTGAGGACCCTTCCAACCCAGGCCATTCTATGATTCTATATGATTCTATATGAATGAAGTCACATCTGAATGTGGTTTTCATCCTGCTCCTGGAATAAAGTTGTACCTTCCTTGGGAGCTGCTTGCAAATCTGCATTACATTGCTAATAGACTGTGAGATGCTACTAAATGATAATTTCTAGCATAGAATGCTATCATTGTGCACGTTACAAGAACAGTTATGCATCTCATGACTTTGCACAATTCCAGCTGAAGAGTCCAAACGAAACCAAACAAGTGGCATCCTTGCCTTCTTGTGCAGTAAAAATAATAATAATCCAGAAGAATCTCATAGTTTATAGGTTTTCAGCAAAGTTACTGCTTTTAAGCCAGGAGAAAATACCTAGGTTAGTATTTCCATTTACTATAGAAGACTGCAGATATAAGAAGATGTAAGAAATACATCTGGGAAACACAATTGTATCTATGAGAACAACTTCTACAGGAGCAGAAACATTTATAGTATTGACTTATAGTTTGTGGGCATGTAGGACAGTGAGTCTAAATTCCTCTTGAAGTTTCATATGTCATTATCTTCTTCACTTGTCATTTGAAAGCATGAAGGTGATAGGAGTGGCTATTAATGGACCTTGAGTTACCCATGTACTATGGAGCATGATGCCTTGCTTGCTCCATCCAACTACTGGCCTCACTCTGAAGCGGAGCACCCCTTCTGTTCCTCTGTGTCTAGGTTGCTCAGCACCTCTTTTTGGAGCATTTTCCAGGCTTTCATGTGAGGACTTTCTTTCTAGTGGTATCTAGGCTTATATAAACAAGTAATTTTTTTTCCAGAAGTCTAATTTGATTCAAGTAGGGCAGCTAATAATTTTGACCCCTTACCTTAGGTTTAGGAACATATAAGTTGCAATGAGAATCTGGACAGGTAAAATGCCTCCGGTTTGAATTTTGGTCCATTGCCTCCTGCTGGCATTGCACCCATCCACTGCTTCCAGAACCTCTTCTCTTCCAGAAGGATAGAGGATTTTATCCTCTTTCAAATATCAGCCCCTGATATTTGTAAAATATCAGTAAATCTGATAAATGAGTAAATCAGTAAATCTGTCTGGTCTATTTTAATAATATTTTCACGGCTTTTTCTCACATTCTCCACTCCTTCTATGAACTCTAGTCATTACCCATTGCTATGAAGTGCAAATGGCTATAACTTCTCCTTGGGCTAATTCAGCTCCTTTAGCCCATTGCTTCATTTGATTTCTGTAAGCCTATGAGTGTGTTTTTTCCTTCTTAAGGAAAAAAAAAAAAAAAAAAGACTGACACAAAAGAAGTGAACGTTTAACATATTTGCCTTTTCTTCCATACACTCCCACCTACCAGTGAGTATGCCCTGTCTTCAATCGTGATATAAACAACTTTTAGAAATATAATAGAAATTATTTCAAAATTGCTTTGGAATAGAACATTTTATCTGAAACAGTTGTCAAGAGCCAGGTTTCAAGTATTAAAAGAATCTGAGCTATGGGAATGACAGCAATTGATTGCATCACCAAAACTGGTGGGCATTCTCTGAGACTTGAAAGAGCACTCAGACAGTGAGTCTTCCTGGGAGGTACCTACCTCTCAACTTTGATGTATCATGTAAAGGCAGTAGCTACTGGCTCTGTAGTGAACTATAACTTGTCTACATTCCTCAAGCTCTGCTGGAGTAACACTTGTTCTTTTTGCTACTTTGACTCAGTCCAGCTCCTGGTGTGCCCACTCCCAGAGAAATTGCTAACATCTTGTATTGGTCAGTTCTCACCTTGGCTTGACTGGTTTGCTTGACACACAGAATCACAGAATGGCTGAAGTTGGAAGGGACCTCTGGATGCCATCTGGTCTGACACCGCTGCCCAAGCACAGACACCTAGAGTCAGTTGTCTGGGACCATGTCCAGACAGTTTTTGAATATGTCCGAAAATGGAGACTATACAACTTCTCTGGACAACCTGTGCCAGTGCTTGGTCACCCTCATAGAGAAAAAATGTTTCCTAATGTTCACAGAGAACCTTTCATGTGTCTGTTTATGCCCATTCCTTCTCGTCTGAACATTGGGCATCACTGAGTGCAGCTTGGCTCTATTTTATTTGCACACTCCCTGCAGTTATTTATATAATAAGATTGCCCCTTCTTCTGCAGGCTAAACAGCTCTTCCAGTCTTTCTTCACAGCAGAAATGATGTAGTGCTTCAACCACCCTTGTGGCCCTTTCACTGGTTTCTCCTCAGTATTCCCATGTCTGGGGAGTCCAGAATGGGACACAAACACTGCTCTAAGAGTAGCTTCACCACTGCCCAGTAGAGGGGAACCTCCCTCTGGCCTATGGACAGTACTTTGTCTACTGAAGCCAAGGCCACCCCTGGCTCTCTTTGCCACAGGGACACCTTGCTGACTCATGTGCAATGTGGCACCCATCAGGACCCCCCAGGTCCTGTCTTGACAGTGCTGGTGGCCAATGTCTGTGGGGCTGCAGAATCCAACCTGTCTCTGCATGACCCATTTCTCCACCTGCTCAAGACCCCTGTGGGTGGCAGCACTGCCTGCCTGTGTGGCCACCGCCCATCTGGGAAAGGTGTCAAAAACGGAGCTGCGTTGGCCGGGAATCGAACCCGGGTCAACTGCTTGGAAGGCAGCTATGCTCACCACTATACCACCAACGCTGCAGTAGCTACATGCCTCTTCTTGATTTCGTGATTCATTTCCATGTTCCCTTCATTCCAGGTTTAACCACAAAGCTCACTAATCACCTACCACAAGTACAACAAAGGATTACAGAGGGAAACATTTATTTTCTCCACAGCTGCCAAGGCTATTAGAAAATTAAAAACTTGTTTGTTTGTTTGTTGCCTTGTTTGTTTTTAAACATTGACAAAAATTAAGGCTTTGTTCAGTGAAATACTTCCAACATTCTGATTAGTTTAAAAGAAATTCCAGATAGGACTAAAACCTTCAGGAATGGCACTGTAGATAATAGCACAATTGGAAAAAAGGTCAGCTAACAGCTTCTCTCTGATGGAATAAGCATTGTCATCTCAACATTTTCAGTAGAAGAAATAGTGCTGCCAGCATTAACATTGAACTAAGATGAGATCTTTATTTCATGTCTGAAAAATTAGGTGGAAAAAATTGCAACAAACAACATATGTTGTCCTTTCCATCAACTATTGCTCTTGTCTTCTCAGTATCATACAAAGAAACATAAGATGGTATGGAAAATGTAGCTGAAAATAAATGAAATAAATTGGCAAAAGATTGATATTTGAAAGAGGATTATCTGAAACACGTCTGAAATTTTGAATCTCAAACTTAAGTTTGTTTTTATTACATAGTATGTGTTGAAAAGTTTTCTACTACATGGATAGAACCAACAAACTACTTTAGAGAAACAAAAACCCCAAAACTCACATGCTGTGAGAGTATCCTATGAATGACCCAGAGCATTCTAGAGCATCTGTGATTTCACTTCTGAGAATGTCCTGCTTACAAACATGCAGGAATGTATTGCTTTTCTTAGCAATTTTATGGTTGAAAGTATTCTCTACTAGCTCTTAGTTCCTCAGTAAAGGCACTTTCAGGTCTCTTTCAGTCTCAAATGCTCAGTCTTAACTGCAATTGTTGTCAGAAAAGTTGCAAGACCCAATATTGGTTAGACATCCATTGATATCCCAGTTCTTGACACTTTCTGTCACTGGGCATCTGAGAAATGAATAGGTCCATAGCTGGTTCTGTGCATACTCTTACCATTTTACCCAGAATCATCTAGTGTTGGCATTAGTGACATTTTTTGCACCCTGAAATGAAAGCCTACAACGCACAGCTACACCATAGTAAGGATACCGAGTCCTCTCATTTTCTCTTCAGATTAAAAATCAGAAAAACCAGAGAAGGTCCTATTTGGAAGGCTCTGCAAACAGCTTCTGAGAACACACTGTTATGTGTATTTATAACTATGACTTAACAAAACAAGTTAAGAAGACTCTACTGAATGATGCAGTCTATTTTCGCCTTATGTGACATGCAGTGCACATGTATTGCTCTGTAAAAGTGCACTTTATTTATGTAGTGCATGGACAGGAAACCTTTACTTTTTGGCACCACATTTTCTATGTATTTGTTGTGCAACGTTTTAACATGTGGTCTTGTCCTTAAGCAAATAAGCTAATGATTTAAGAAGAAGATAGCATGGGACAGACCAAACTCAGTGGTCATAATAGCTTCTGAAAAATGCCTACCTTATTGTATTGATTTTTATGCTTTTCTTCTGATCTCTAGATGCCATAAATATTTTCCAGTAAAACTGCAAAGGTGTGAATGATAAATGTAAGCCTACCGACAGCTTTTTCCAACATTACTGTAGAGTATGGCTTAAGAGTCATCAAAAATGGCTATTCTTTACATACTTACCTTCCGAAATATTCCACAGAACCTGAAAGTTGTACCAGAATATTTCTCTCCTTTCAAGCTGTAGTCTTAACTATGTGTTCTTTGTGATCTCACCATCCTATCTTTTAAGACAACACAGAGTGAAGAAGGTGATTTTAAAACAGTGTGATAGATCTGGAAACAGAGATGGGTCACCTTTGAATTGAGAAAAAAAACACTGGATGAGAATTGCAAACTCTGAGAAAGCTGGAAGCTGAAGCGTTTGGGCGGAATAGGACAGAGAAGTGTGATGGGCTAAGGGGATCTCTTGAAAGGAAGCCACATGCATCTCAGCTCATAAAGCTGCTTAAACACACATGGGATTACTAAAGTATTTAGGCACCAAAAGTTGCAGATAAATTCAGAAGGACACATTCCCAAAGTCAAAATAGTCTTATCCTGCTCAGGAATTCTAGAAACACTTCTGACCATATGTAGGCACCTGGAAATTTACTGACATCTGACCTCAGTGTTCCAGTCCCAAATGCAAAGACTCCTAAACTTCAGTAACTCTTGTATGTTCAGACAATACACACACACTGCCAAATGAGGGGTTCTGCATGAAATTTGTCTGGTTTATTTGTTTTGCCTCTCTCTCTCACACACACATATGTACACACATTCCAGGAGTACTTGATGAACAAGCAGATCAAATTAACCCTTATTATGTCTTACCAGAACAAGATGAGCAAGCAATGGGAGTCTTTCCTAATCTGGTTTTAATTCACTAGGCAACAAATCTGTTGACTATACTGCATATAGCTTATAGCTGAGAGGAAGTATTTTACTGTGACATAATTAAAAGGATTTCTACCACACACATAATTACACGCTCTCTGCTTTCTTATTAAAGGTTTTCTTTGTTGGGGTTTACACCAAATTAGTTGCATATGGACTGGCTTTGCTGCAATATCATCTTCAACTACTTAGTGCATCATCACACTAACCTCTCAATTAACCCTTGTTTCAAAGACTGCTCAGTGCAGGTGCAGTAACATTGTTCTTCTGGCAAAGGTCATGCCTTGCTCACTGCTAGTGACCTCTGTTATTGCTGAGTATCTGGGCATGCAACATATGCTTTCGGTTTACAGTGCAAGGCTTCAGCTAATTGTGTAATTGATGTGCTGCAGATCCACACATTGTAGAAATCTAGAAGATATTCAAATACAAAATGTAAAACCTAGGTCTAGCCAACACTGAATTTGTCTGGGTTTCTGACAATACTCCACAGAGTATAGATTTCAATTTAGTTGGTCTGGAAGAAAAATATGTTTATACTAGAGGTCTGGTGTATTCCATACCAGAGCAAAAGGTTAAAAATAAGAACAACATATCCCAAGAGATTTCAGTGCTACCATCTGAACAGAAGATGTATATTATCCATCACAAGTTTTATCAACTCCTCCAGAAAAGAAACAGCATTAAATCTTCAAAATAAAAGATTTATCAGTTTTGGAAAAGAAAACTTTCTGCATATGTTACATGAATAGTGATAAAATAATATTACAAACATGATCATTTGGGAGCTATTAAAAAGCTGTATGTGTTTAGACCTAATACACCAAAAGAAAAAAAATTAAAAAAGGCTTTAGAAGTCATTTACTTAGGATAGCCAGGTATAAATTTAATTAAAAATAATAATCATCCTTTATGAGGCACTTGCTTGAAAATCTGATCTTTCTTATGATTACTATTTTTTTATGCATAAACTGGTCATCTTAGTGACTTCAGTTTGCCAAATGCTGTTTTCCAATCAAATTGTTCACAAACTTATATAATTAGTTGCATCAAGGCCAATCTCCTTGAGTGGTCAGTCCTTAAAATACAGTAAAGACAACATACACATAGACATGTCTATTTTTAAAAAAGAAGACAACAACTCAAATTTAGAAATACTTTGAAACAAACTGTAAAGATGGCTTTTCAAAATTCCTGACTAGTTGCATATGTGACTAGTTACATGTGACATAAGAAGCCTTGCAAATATTTTTTTTTTTTTTAACATTTGTAACTTGTTATCTTGTTTGCTTTAATTTCTGACAGTCATAAATTGTTTTTCTCTTCTTAATGAAACAGCATATTTCAATTTGATAGAAAATACTAGAAATTCTATAATTTCTCAAGATGATTACTGAAGTTTTTTACTAACAACTAGAAATATGTTTGACTTTTCAAAGTAAGTTTTGTTTTCTCTACCAATAAGTAACAGAAATGTAATGGCAAGCAATAAGATTTTTTACCTGATATATGCAAAATTCATAATTCTTTAATAGTAAGCTGTTAGCTTGAAAAAACTAAAATCAACTTTCCTGAGAAATATGATTCTTAATGTGAAGGAGAGCTCATTGTCTCAGATGCAGTGGAACTCCAACAAGGCTAGTATAGTACAGCTAAAATAAAGAACTCTGCAGTCAGCTTCTTTCTACTATTCTGATGATGAGCTGAAAATCGATGAACTTTCCCCAAAACAACAAAAAGTTGCCTAAAAAATCTTAAATAATTCCTAATTCATTACTGATTTTGTTCTTTAGCTTTTCTTTGAATTATCAGGGGATAGGAAGTTAAATAAAAATCTGAACTGAGACTTTTTTCATGCACTTTCATGACTTTAGAAGCTGGGATGCCATGTAGAAATTTGCATGGGCATCTTCAGGGAGTGATTCATCTCAGGCTGGAAAAAGTGTCTAGAACAAGCCTGTGAGTCACTTTCTGGATGGACCTTTTGTCTATATGATGTTAAAAATAAGAAGTGGTTAACTCAAACGTTTTAATTAATATAGTCTAAATATTTTTAAATAAATGATATATTACAAAATGACAACTCCCATTTGCTCCCAGTCTAAATCATTTTTATTGGCTGTTATGTTACTTTAAGATTGGGAATATCACTGGGAAGACAAAGTTTGAGGTTCATTAACGTATGGCTCTTGATGGGCTTTTGTACAAAGTGGATACAAGACATCCAAAAGTTACTTAGATGGTTTCAGTATTAACAAAATATGTTCCTCAGAAATTATTTAATATTTAGAAATTAGCTACTCAATCAGCCAGACCTTTACTGTCTCTTTCTGGTGCTTCAAGGTAATAGAAGTCACTGAACTTGGCTCTATTTGATAACACAAACATTTTAAAATATCCAACCTCAAACAAAGAGGATTATTAGGTGTTTTTTTTTTTTTTTTCCTTTGAACTTATGTTCAAGGCAGCAATTCAAGAAGGCAGCTACACACCATTCTGTCACTATTCCAGATTTATAAGCTGGATCTGGGGTCCTTAAGTAGGTAGGCTTCAGACACTTTCACCCTAATACTTGTACCCATTTCCACAAGAATATCTGTTCTAGATGACCAATATTAAAGATACAGTAACAGACAAGAATAGTAAAAGAACCTCTTTATTTCTACAAAACAGAAATGTAGAAGTCATGTTCATAGTTTAGCATCATACATTATTAAAACGTCCAAAGATTCACTGGGCTATTTTTTTCCTTTTTTTTATTTTTTTAACCTTCTAGCACACTCCTGATTCTTTATTCCCATTTGTCCATTTCTTGCCTTTTTTTTCTGTTTCTTGGCATGTTTTTAAGCAAGGCAAGGCAAGGCACACCCACAGCCTCCACCTAACTTTAGAAGACATCACTGGAAGATTTGACTGTGAAGGCTGAACACAGAGACCTGATTGAGAATAGATTTTTTTTTTTTTTTTAATAGTAGAAAAAGTCAGGCTTCATATAAAAATACCCAGATTTATTTTGTCATTTTATTTTATTTCTTCTTTTCTTACTGTCTCTTGTAAGGGAAGATTTCTGCTTTTATTTTGGACTAGGTTATCCTGACTGATTTTTGCCACAGAAACAATTTATCTTTTTATTTATCTTTGCTATATAGTGCTGGACATGTATGCAGTGACCTGGAGTCTAAAACTCTTCTTTATTCCATCTCCATCTTTCTGGGATATGAAAGGGGAGTAATAGGGAATTACTAAGTTCTGCATCTTTAGGGAAATATGCACATGGAAATATGTATAATATGGTGCTTGCATTTAGTTGTGTAGGGATTTCTCTTTTCCCATCACCTTTGGAAAAGGTTGGCATATTTCATGTTTTACGGTCAGTCAAAAAGATTACACTTTCCAGAACCTTGTCAAAGGGGTATGATTGATGCACCAATGGAAAATAAATATGGGAGAAATTACTCTGGAGTATTTATGCATTAAATAAACTAACATTCACTATCCCAGAGACTTACAGACAAATGAGCAATTAAGCCACTTGATTCTTGCACTTCCATGTAGAAATTGACTTCTATGGAAAAAAGAAGCATTATTTAAGGTGGTTGTGGGTATTTTTCTGTGCTAGACCTTTTAATGATTTTTGTCTGAGATTAAATATGTGCATTGAATCATATAATCTATTCCTGGTCAGGACTGTCAGGTTAAGCCATTTTAAAATCATAGAATCATAGAATCTCCTGAGTTGGAAGGGACCCACAGGGACCATCAAAGTCCAACTCCTGGCCCTGCACAGGACAGCTGGGCAGGTTTGCTATTAAAAAAGAAAGAAAGAAAGAAATCTGGTTTTGAAATACTTATTTATTTTAGAGGGGGAAAAAAATATTGTTTCCAATTCTTGCTGTGATCCAGGAAAACCCATCTTATGGTTTTGTCTTAACAATGTTAGGACACATTAAAACTTAATTTATAAACATAAGTGCACAAAAATAAATTTAACACTCATAATTAATGACTTTTATTATCTCACTGTCAATTTCTGTGCAAGTTAATTTAGAATTAGAGTTTTTCAGCCCAATACTCTGCATCTGTAGTGTGACAGAGCTGTTCTGAGATTTGCTTATGCTAATGTAGCTTCCTATACTGATAATTACATTATTTTAATCAAAACTTTCTGTAGAGACCCTTGAACAGTTCTTAAATTGAAATTTTGTTATATAAAAATTAAATTACATTGCAAGTCATATCAACATTCCATTAGATTAACTGTATATGCTTTTTAGAAGATTTGGGTACGTTGGATACCTTTCCTTACCTATCTTTTGTTATGATTTGGCTTAGAATTTGATTACTTTGATAATCCTCCAGCAACTGTGGTTCATCAAGTTATCAGACATCAGCTGAGCTGCAGGATTGTTTGTTTATCCTCCAAACCATTATCTGCAAAAGCAAATTGCACTATGGACTATAATTCATATTCACTGCAGGTCTATCAGCATTCTTTTTGGCCAAAAGCAGAGATCAGTTTCCACAGATCAGATGTTATATCTAACACTGCATTTTGGTGCTGGAGTGCCATATCTTTTTCTGCAAAGAAAAATTACTTCTTAAAACTACTTGTTAAAATTACAGGTACAAAAAATATGGTTACATCACATAATATTATAAAAAATAAGCACAAGTTAAACAAATTAGGAAATAGACATCTGGTCTTTGGAAAGATGTTGCAGCTTAACAAGGAAGAAAAACATTCAAAACAGGCCAAGACAAGTTCAGACAAAGTCTGGCAAGTCATCATACCACATTTTCCCTTTCTTTAATTGTTCTATGATATCCAGCTTAGTACCTCAGAAACCATCACATTTCTGCCGTCTTTATAAGGAAATATGTGGGTCTCATGGCTGTGTTAGCTGAAGATGTGCAATACACCTTGCACTCAAGTCTTTTATCAGGGTCTCTTGGCTTTCAAAGACACCAAGTCTCACAAACAGCCCAGAGGAAAAGATTATTTTCTACACAGTCCTAGTAGTAAAAACTAGAGATTTTAATCAGATAGAATATCACACGCTGTATAATTCTGACATGAATGAATGTCTTTCTTTCTTGCATGTCAACATAAAAACTATTTAAATAAAGCAATTGCTTTACCTATTTCTCTCCCCAAACACCTCACCTTCCCTCTTGTCATGCCTATTTTGGAAGGGGGGACTACCTAAGTGCTGTGTAGACTTTTCTTTCTTTTCTTTGGTTGTTGACAGTCAGTGCAGGTTCTGCAGTTCTGTTCATGAATACCAAGCCAACATCTTCTCCTGACTTTTCCTGACAAAGTTTTTTTTGCCTAAAGCTTCCACCTTAAGGACTAGTATATCTCATACTTAGGATCATTTCTTACAAAGACTCAGAAGCACTGCTTAATTCCTTTGTAAATTGCCAACTGAAAGTAAAATGTCTTTATACTACCCTATTTTTCTGTCCCAAAACTTACATGTTGATTTGTTTTAAACAATGTTAGGTAGTTTTGACTCCCTCCTTACACTTTTTTCACTCTCTCTATTTTGTATCATCTATTGTAATTTTGCCAAATAAGCCATAGCCAGCAAGTTGGTCATGTGGAAGGAACAGTTAAAACAAGATTAGATGAAATATCAAGTGGGAAAGCACGTTTTGCTAACACAGACATTCCCTTTTTACCCTTTCCGAAATCCACATGTGCACTTATTTCAGGATAAATCCCTTTACTCCTGTTGGATTCCTGTTGGTTTTGGCAAACTGAAGAAGTGCAATGGAAGGGCACTGTGCTGTGAGATGCCTAGGATGCGCATATTCTTCTGAAGTTAGTCAGAGCTGCAGGTGTTCAACCCACTCTGAAAATCATGCCTTAGTGAGAAAACTTATGCTCTCCCCTAGAAAGACCATTATTTTTAAAAATCAGATAGAGACCTGTCTCATCTGACCTTTGCTTTGATGAATTCCTTCTCCATGCTGGAAACAGAAGAAAGTCTAATGACAGAAACATTGTTTATTTAATGTCTTAGAGATAAACCATCAAGAAAAGGATATAAGGCAAAGAATTGTCTAGGACTCAAACCCTGGATAAAAGTAAAATTTCTACAAAGCGGGCAATTCTGAAGAAAGAGGTATTTCAAGAACATAAGAGGGAAGCATCTTTGCATCAATGATTTCTCTAACATACCTGAAGTGTTTTACTGACGTATTCAAGTTCTTACTCTTAAAACCTTAATAAATGTAAAAAAAACCATGAAAAAGAGTAAACATGACGGAATAAAATTAAAAGAAAATTTATGAAATTAAATTAAATTAAATTAAATAATTAAAAAACAAACTAGAGAAGATAAAACAATGGAAAAAATTCATTCCCACTGGGACTGCAACTAACTAAATAGCTTTAAACCAGAGGACACACATGTCTTATTGTCATTATATTCTGAATGTTTCTTACTTTATTTTTGTCTTTCCTTTGAAAGCCAAAAAAAAAAAAAGAGGAAAGCAGGTAGTACCAAAAAGTGGCTAATTTTTAAGAGCTTACTGAAACTACCAACACCGATTTTCTGAGAAAGCGAAGACTTTCTCTACGTAGTATCCTGGACAGTGACCAGAATGGTGCCTGTATTCCCTGTAATAGTCTCATCCAGAAGTAACATGCTTCTTATGTCTTCTTATGAGCTTCTTATGTCTTGTTATGAGCTTGTTGTGAAAACATGGTAACCTATTCATGGCTACAAATTCTCTGCCAAACAGTACTTTCTAATTATTTGCAACCAGGCACACTCTGGGTTTGCTCCATCCACTGTTTATCCAACACAGAAGAGATAAGGACCACAATGCCCTGTGGATGAAACAGTGCTTACAATGCTAGCATAATTTAAAATGCATGAAAGTCTATGGCATGAAAGCGCAGCTTCACACAAAAGCTTGAAAAATGTTTAGTGTTAGGCTTCTCCAGATGTTGAAAAGTTTTCCTGTAACATGGAAGCTACAAATTCCAATCTCCTTCATGACCAAATCAGCCCTAAAACAAATTTCTCCATTTAGTCTGATAGGAACTTTGAACCATCCCACACAATCTCCCACAAAATTCTTGCATTGAAATTGCGATTTTGCAGTTTGAGTGGGCGAACAACTGGATGGATAAAAAGCTGAATAAACAGTGAGCCTCAGAGGGCAGTTGCTAATGGGGGTTGCCAACAAGTAGAGTATCACGAAGATCTATCCTGAGATCTGTTCTCCCTAGCATCTTGGAGAGAAAGACACCAGGCGAGAGCACCTGGTACAGAGTTCTGACGGGCTCTGTATAGGTTTTACAGTTTGGGCTGGCTAGCACAAGTGAGTGCACTCTAACCAAGCTTGCAGGCAATACCCAACTGGGGGTCAAGGTAATGCCCTCCAGGGCAGGCCCATTCAGAAGGACCTGGACAGGCTGGAGAAATGAGCCAACACAAACCTTATGACATTCAGCCAGGACCAATGTCCAGTCTGGCATAGGGAAGGGAGGAGCCCTTCACAGTGGTACAGGAGTGGGCTGGGGTGTCCAGGGAAGTCTGTGGAAAGGACTCTGATGGGAACAAGAGTGACACTGTCTTGGCTGTGTGTCAAGGTTATTGTCAAGAGAGAGAGGAAAGGGATCATTCCATCTGCACAGCCCTCATTAGACCTCATCTAGATATCACATTCTACAATTTTAGATCCCCAGTAGAAGAAAAGACATTAACAAACTAGAGTGAGTGCAGCAAAAGCCACTGAGGTGGCTGGGGCTGGAGCATTTGTCCTATGCAAAAAACCACTGAGGGACCTGGGACTGGTCTGCCTGGAGAAAGGAGGTCTAGGGGAGGAGGGACTTCAGGCCCCAAACCAGTCTTCTTCCAGTACTTAGGAGAGGTCTGTGGGAATGTGTAGTTGGCCTACAGCATTTCATGGCCAGAGATCAAGAAGCAGAAATTGAAATAAGGTAACTCCATCTAGATGCAGGAAAGCCCTTTCCACAAAGGAGATAAATGAACAGAAAAACGGGTTGTGTCTGCAATTTCTGTCTGTGGGGTTTTCAAAACTTGACTGATTAAAGACTTGGATCTGATGTTATGGGTAACCTGCTCTGATGCTCTGATGTTATGAGTAACTCTTTTTTGAGCAGGAGTTTGGAGAAGAGATTTCCTGAGGTTCTCTCCAACATGAATTGCCCTGGTGCATTCAAAGAGACTGTCCAAAAATGGTAATTTTTTTTTTTTTCAAAACCTTTTAATATCTTGGGAAAAAAAATAAACACCACCATTAAAAATAACAATCAAAATTAAAATTATTAAGAATTAATTTTTTTTTGGTGATTTTTAGATTTTTTTAGTGCAATCTACATGATCCTTTACATTGCCTTAGCAAAGTTAAGATGTTTTATTTTAGAGGCATTTTAAGAAGGCTCATGTTTTTTGCTCAATGTTTTGAGATGATTAAGTGGAAAGCCCCTCCTTCCAGAACTGTAAAGGACTTTTAAGATCATTATTTTGAACTTTACTGTTCCTCTTATCCAGAAAATATGATTTTATTTATTTTAAGCAGTTTTGGTAGAAATTACTAAAAAATTCATGTAAGGAATTTATAAATATATAAATGTTAACTTTCTCCAATCAATTTTCAACCATTTAATATCCACCTGAATTTTATGAGGAAAGCTTTTGGTGAGGTTATTTCAGCAAAGCAACCTCACTCTGACAAAAAAGTTCTACATTTATACTTACTTTTAGGTACAAAACACTATGACTTTGTGAGCTGCTCTGTTGTTCCAGTGTTATGAGACAGTCTGTGTCAGGGATGATCCTTTTGTTCTTCAAAAAATATGAAAACTGAGTGAGAAAATTAGAAATAAGAGCTGAAGAGGGAAAGAAAAGAAAACACAGCAGAGGAATTTATAATGCAAGTACAAATTTTGTATTTCTGCTATTGCCTGTAGTCTTGCTGCAACTAGTACAGATGGTAATATCCTCTGTTACTCAGTGTAATCAAGACATTTTTCAGTGTCAGCGTATCAAAAATCTGATGGTAAGGTGACTCTATGATGCATCAGGTTTGATTGTAACACAGTTACAGGCAAAAGCAGCTGCGCTTTCCCTCACAGCCACTGATTTCTGTAGCCAGTTTTATGCTGTAAATAGAACAGGGGTTTTTATATTTGGAAAAATATGAAGTATTTAACACAACACCTACAACTATAAGAGATAGTACAGCTTTGTACAGATATAAACACAAGTACCTATACATTTTTTGCCTTCACTTACAGTATTTTAAAACCAGTTCTTTAGGAAAAATCCTAATTTCCTGGCATTTATTCCCTCCTACTTACAGGTGAAATTTGTTTCCTGAGAAAACTGCTATAGTATGATGACTAAATATATAGCTTGTTGTTGAATACTTAAGAACAGTTTTAAAAAGAGGCCATTAAATCTGACTGATGGGGCCTCTACAAACAATGTCACCTGTCACTCTGCACTCAGTGAAAGGAAACAGAAGAACAGCTGGTTTCAGTTCCCATGAGTTTCACATTTTCCTTATTTCTACATCACATGGGTTAAATTCCTATATTTCTAATCTGGCTTTTTAGTCATAGCTGAAACACAAAGGAGAATTTATACCTGACCTGATATGTGTTGTCTAGTTTTGAGTTGAGAGCATAAACTATGAAGCCTGAGATACCTTTTTTTGCCCTCATAATTTATATATCAGCCCATTTCATTTTAATTAGGTAGAAGTTTGGAAACTTTGCTAAATTATGCAGTCAAACCTTGTTATTTCCTAACTATCAAAAAGGCCTCAAATGAGTTTACTTTCACCTGATTGCAAGTTTATTTATATTATGATTCCAGCCTGGGGGGGGAAACAATATAATAGATCAGCTTTTAGAAAAGATATCTGCCAGATACAAGGTACCTCATCTATCCCACTAGTGAAAGCCTACCTAGCTAATTATTGACTCATTGCTGCTTATTCCTGTGAGAACAAGCACAGTGTCAACAATGTGTCATTACTCTGTAGACTTAGGAATAATGGTTAAATTGTAATTCTGGCATTACTAACCAAATTCTTTTCAATAAGTCAAAACCAAAAATAAATGCAATAAAATAACAACAACAACAGAGACATCCTTGTCCTAATTAGTCTAAAGAAGTCTATATAGTGAAATATCAAACCACCCCCCTCCCCCAAATTATAATATTAGCAGGACAGCAATGAAATAAAATATAGTCTAGACTCTAGAAGTTTTAGTGATCTGATATGATACTGAACATGTTTGCTTCTTCCATTCCACTTCCCTAAAATTCCTTCCTTATAAAGTGTGAATTAACAGAACATTTTAATATCTGTAAAGTCAGGTTACCTGAGCCTCAAAAGTATAACTAACCATACCTGTGAAAAAAGAATGTTGAAGTTAGTCATCAATAAACATCAATGAAATTATCAATTAATGAATAAAGTGATGTCCATTCAATTGTAAATCATTATTATGCGTTTATTATTACTGACTATAAACAGAGATCTCAGGGTTTGAATGAGGCATAAAGTTATTTAAGAGGACAATAGTGATGCTAATTGCACTGGTTTTCAATGTTTAAGATAAATCCAGAAAACTACAATCTATCAATATTTAATGGTTATATATTATTAATTTGCTGATCATATTAGCCATATTAGAAATGTACAAAAAATAAAATGTCCTGATTTCATAGAGATTTAAGTACCTAACATTGAATAGATCAAAATTATTTATTTGCTGAAGATGTTGCAAAATAATCTGCATATAAAGTAGTAATTCAATATTCTTAGTTTATCTTCTCCAAAAAGAGCTGAGAAACTGAAAATCATAAGTCGATGTTTAACATCACATGAAAAACAATTCCCATGATATGTGGTAATATAGATTACACCCCATCAGATCAAAGCCAAGGGCTTTCCCCAAAATTTAGGCTTTAATCAATTTATTGTACACACAATTGCCAAACAGTGTTTGGCTCTAACTTTCTGTAATATATATGAGGAATATATATAGTTTAGACATTTCAGAAAAAAAAGGGCAAAAAAGCACAAATCAAAATATTTTCTCTGCAACTTTTCATAAATTCCTTTGTCTTATTAAAAAAAAAAAAAATCAATCTTCATTTTGCCACTAAAACCACACTTCCCATTGCTTAATCCATGAGCAATGTCTCACTGATCACAGTCAGTGAAGAAATCAGTCAGCATAGAATCATAGAAATAGTGGGAAAAGATTCTTTTGCCACTCAGAAAGCATTTGTGTCTATAAAGTAATTCACAAAGCAGACAACAGGTCCTCCACTTTGCTATGCCATGTGTCACACCATAGATTGCAGTTTGCAGCAGTAATTTTCTGATGTTCCTCATCTTCTCTTCCGTAGCTCTTTCTAAATTGCACCATCAGCCGACCTTGTCTGCAAGTACAACTGCTGTCTACCGGCACTGTTGAAAAACACATCAAAACATTAATAGAGATGCCGTGCTTCATAATTTTTGAAAATTAAAATAATCTGATTTTAGTGTACTGGAGGTGTTTTCAATGCTTGCAGTTAGCCTAACTCTTCTGCTGCCTATGGTGGTTACATTTTTTTCCTCTTCTAAATTTAATATAAATATCTTTTCTGTAGAAAGAAGGGGTCAAATCCTCACAAATTCTCTGTTGACTAGCTTGACTTCTCTTCTTCTTCTGATACTGTACATAATAACTGAGATTACCCTTTCCCCTAAAAAATCTGACACTGGAATTCAACCTTTGTCCTTTGATAACCAGTATCTGAGTCTATCTACTAAAGGAGGAATCAGTGACAGAAAACATACAAACAATTCCTTGTCTTATCTGTTGGTGTACAAATAAGGCTCACCTCCCATAAAGAAAATAGAAAAGTATGTGACGACATAATTAAACATGATTTCCTCATGCCTTAAGAATGGGAGACTACTAATGCCTTTCTAAACAACCTCCTTCTAATGAAGCCTTTATCATTTCTGCAATGTTTGATAAGCAGTTCCTTATATTTCCCTGAAGAAATTAAGAAGTGTCCACCTGAAGAATCACACTGATATTCTCATGGATTACGAGTAACCTTGGGGGTTTACTACAGAACTCCAGTGAATATCTGCCTGGTCATTTGGTGGGAATGAGGAGGGACATCCTTTTTTCACAGCTGTCAGTTCTCTGCAGGGAAGGGATTTGAGGGATGTTAGAGACTGATTCTTTTTTAATTAGAGGCAACCCTGTCATTTTCTCCAAAAGACCAAACTCCTGCCGGCATCTTTGTCTTTATCCAAATCCAAGGCTCTCTCTCCAGTACTGCCAAGAACATTTCTATTTGGCTCCAAGCATCTCACAGTGGCTTAAGAACAGTAAGTAATTGGTCTCACACATAAATTTGGATGTGGATGTGGTCCCAGCAGGATTGCCAGAGTGAGGCGACTACATGACTGCTCTTCCATGGTGTGAATAAGGCACATGACATAACAGAGAGCTCTAGCAGGGAGGAAGGTTTACAGCTTCTTTTACTAGACCTTCTCTTATTTTGTTATTTATTTCTTATTATGATCTGAGGTGCTTTGCATGAACTAAGATAGGAAACCAAGACAAGAAGAGTGGTTAACAGCTGCCACAGAATACTTCACTCATCTGTTTGGTTTTGCAAGGCTGAACATATAATTTTGCATTTAATTTATATATAGTTACTATTCCTATGCACAACCAAGAATATAAATAGAAAAGGCAGGATACTAGGAATGCAGCTTAAATAATCTGAAACTGCTTCAAAGAAGACATCTGGAAACAATCTGGTAATAACCCATCAGGGTAAGGCTACTTTAAAAATCATCAAGGAACAACCTTTCCACTGAAGAAGTTAGGAACCCTACATGTAGCATATAATGACTCAAGTTAACTATGGCATTCATGTACTGAAGGTCTAACTAAGATTCCAGATCAAAGATAAAAGCAGAGACTATCAAACATAGATTTCTATGACAATGGATGTGATTACGAGAACTATAAAAAGTGAGTGTGTAACATCTGTGAGAGACAAGAATCAAAACAGCTCAAAGGGAATAGGAAAACAATTGGAAGAGAGAACCTGGAGAGGATACAGTTTAAAAAGTTAGGTAAAAAGGTGAAGGGGGCAACTTTAAAAAGACAAGAATGTGCTCATCATGATCTCATCCAAGGAAGAAAGTACCTCTGAAGACAGAAACTGCAAAGGCATCCAGGTCTCTAATGGATCCATGAGCTGGATGGAGCATGATACAGCTGTAATTTAAACAATTAATTTGAAATTAGTAGACAACTGAAGAGAAGCAAACTTTTTCTGAATCCTGGCATCAAACCAGAACAAAATTCCTTGTTATATGTCAAGAATGGAGGTATTTTTCAATCTTAATGATTTTATGATTCTATAACTTCAGGTGTCCCACTATTACAGAAGTTACATATGGACATGTAGAATTTGCTTTTAATAATGAATATGAAACAGATATAGCTGCCTGCAAAATATAAAATTAAAGCATTGTTCGGGTTGGAAAAGACCTTTAAAATCATCAAGTCCAGCTGTTAATCCAGCACTGCCAAGTCCATCACTAAGCTGTGTCCCTAAGTGCCACATCTACACACCTTTTAAGCACCTCCAGGAACAGTGACTCAAACGCTTCCCTTGGAAGCCTGTTCCAATGCTTAACCACCTCTCAGTGAAGAAATTTTTCCTAATATCCAATCTAAACCCCACCCAGGTACAACCTATGGCCATTTCTCCTTGTATTGCTTGTAACTTGGGAGAAAAGACCAACACCCACCTGTCTACAACCTCATTTCAGGTAGTTGTAGAGAGCGATTAGCTTCCACCTGAACCTCCTTTTCTGCAGGGTAAACAACCCCAGCTCCCTCAGCTGCTCCTTATAAGACTTTTTGCTCTTCTTTGGACACACTCCAGCACCTCATTGTCCTTCTTGTGGTGAGGGGCCCAAAACTGAACACAGCAATCAAAGTATGACTTCACAAACTATTATGATTCACCCACCTATTTATTTTATTTAAATACATTATTTTGTTTTGTTAGCAACCTCCTGAAAAGTCTGAAGAGGTAACAGTGCAAAATAGCTGTTTGCATTAGGTTGTCCTAAACAGATTTATTTTTTCTGTGCAAATTCTATTTTTAACTTTCTTGCATGAAGTTCTTTCATTGAAAAAAATCTTGGCAAGGCATTCTATTTTCTGTTATATCTCCTTGCCTTAATAACTCTGTTCCTTAATAATGGTTTGATGAAACCTTGAAATCTACAAAAGAGTTTACTATAAATAATTTTGTTTATTTTAGACAAACATTTGAAATAAACAGTTGTCTTTTTTCTCTAGTTACTTATATGTGTCAAGTAGAATGATGGGGAAGATGGGAATAGTTGAGTTAGGGTATTTAGAACTGTAAGTATTTTCTAGTGAGCAGGAAATCCAAGTAATTTTTAGTAATTTTATTAGTATGTGTAATCACTGTGATATTTAATAGTTAAAAATGTTGTGCATGAACTGTAGTCCCACAAACTATCTTGAAATTCAAGGCACTAGGAAAGTTACTTAAAGATCCAAATTGCAATTTTACAGAACAACTCTTTCACACAAATTGGGAGGAATATGAACAATTTTAAAGCTTATATTTAAGAAAATTTGATTACAAAATAGCAAAGGGAACTATTTCAATTTAGTTATTTTTAGTTTGTTCTTCCATCAGAGCAACTGGATAATAAGATAGGTTTTTTTAAATTAATTCTAGAGATTCTGTAAATTATTTACTTCTGGTTTGCCATGTGCTGTTCTCTGACGTCAACATCAGCTTCTGAGTTGATCTGTCTGACCCACTTTGTTATTAAATTTATTCAACTTTAATCTGGACCAGGGAGAAAATAATTTCTTGTTGGTTTATGAGGCAATCATTGATGTGAGAATGCCCCTGTCATCGCTGCATTACTTCAGTCACTAGCATAAATATATTATTAACCAAAGTTGTGAGAGAAAAACATGGTGACAAATGTATTATTAATCTAATTTGAGAGAGAAACAGAGGAAGAGCTATTTTGGCTTTGATTTCAGATTTAGAAAGATAAGAAACTTTCATTAACACATATATATATATTACATATGCTAGTTTTCATTACAGTCATTTGTATATTTTCCTGCTGAAAGAAATATTCCAAACAGTGAGCTGAATTGTGCTTGACATAGTGGGAGGACAGTAATTTGCCCCAGCTGACATTCTGAAAGGATACCATAAGTGGTGCAGATGTAACCACCAGGCCAATAGTATGACAGAGAAGTAATCATGTTTTCTCTGACTGTGTGGTGTAGAGAGCAATTGCTTACTTAGTGTAAATCTTTTCCTATCCCACTAATCCAGCTGGGTGTTCACAAGGACTGAATCAATTGTTTATTCATCACAAAGATTAATTTCAGCTGGTGCTGCTTTTCTGTCTGTGAAGAAAAAGCAAAAGCAAAACAAAATAAAATACAATCTTTAACTGAAAGTGAAGTCTCAACTCTCTTGTTCCATGCAGATGGTGCTGTTTACTAGTTATCTCTCAATGCAGGAAGGAGACCAAAGCCTAAATGAATTACAGCTGGTTCAAACTAATCCAGGCAAAAGCTGAAGTTAATGAGGAGTAGAAAAGTCATTTGTTGAATTCTGTGGTTACCCTGATCTCACAGCTAGTCAGGCTACAGCCCCACTAATAGTCTGCTCAGTAAGCAAAAATGGCATCTTTGATACCCAAATTATAGTGTTGCCAAGAACATTTTCTGCATCAAGTGATTACAGACCAACCTCTCTCTAATTACTGGTTGGAAAAAAAAAAAAAATCTTACCTGTCCCATTAGAAATGAACCTCCCTTTTCTGTTTTTTAGGTAGGACGTTAAGACTTACTGGGTTGACACTCTATCTGGGTTGAAAGGGTAGGTGATGCAGGAGCTGAAGTTAACCTATGTTATGGACAGGCAGCTGCTGACAGAAGAGACAGGGAAGTGACTACAGTCCAAGTACGTCATAATTCCTCATAACAGAGTGTTCTTCACCTCATCCAAACAGATCCATACTCTGCTCTGAGTCAGGAAGCTATCAGCAATTCTTGGTACATTTCTTAGTACATCTGCAGTTGAATGCAAACAGGAGGTAAGATGCCAAACACCACTTGCATGAATCAGGAAGGGTCTGGGTAGCTCTGTGCCATGTGAGGTTCATACTTCTTCACACTGTGGCAGCTTGAAGGAAGAATATGATAATGCTCTGACCAGATAAAAAATATCTTGATGTGAATAAATGAATATCAAATAAATTAAAAAAAAAAAATAATAAAATAGAGAGAGAGAGAAGGAGCAAATGAAAGACCTAAGCAGCAGTTGCACACGTCTGTGGTTTCTGGGTGTAAAGGAGTTGTCTCTTGGTCTTCCACATGCACTTGCTGGCTGCCAGCAGAGATGTGCTGCAAACTGGAGCCACATCTATTTGAATTTCATCTACTTGCCTTTCACAAGCAGCTTTTCTAGAGATAGCAGACAAATCTCCCCCTTTTCTATTGTATAATTTGCCTGAATGTGTATAAAATGGACTGTTATTCTTGGTGGAGTAAATTACTAATATTTTCTTAGCCACCAAGTGAGTATAAATGTTGACTTTGCATGGAAAAAGACACATGGATTCTCATACACTTACTTTGCTTCAGGTTATTTATTGGGGTATGCTGACCTTAAATCATAACAGTTTGCTTTTATGAATATCTTTTTCTCCTGTAGACAGAGAGTTTATAGAGTCCACAGCATCCACAATATCATTTTTATTTGATTAATGAAGTGAGGATTCATTATATTTCTTAGACTTAAATGCCATCACTGGAAGAAGGCAAAAGTCTGATTCACACTGAAGAAATACAAGAGAAATCACACAGTGATGCAAGGGAGCTTGGGCAAGACACGTGGGTAGTCACCTTATTGACTTCCAGGCAATTGAAAGAGTTAAGAACAGACAAAGATTAAAAAACATTCTAGTACCCATTTCAGGGAGAGTAGGTCAGACAAACATTGTCAAACATGGTCAGGAATCATTGATCCTGCCTTCAGGCAAAGCAGTGAACAAGATGACCTCCAAGATGAGCCCAAATTTCTTGTGATAGTGTGATGAGACCTAAATTTCCTTGGGAGTAGCAGGTAATAGAGCAGCAGCCTTCCTGTGAAGTTAGCCATCAAGGATGGGAAGATTATTTTCATAGCTGCCATTGAAAACAATTTTTATTAAGCAGAATTATTATTTCTTTGATTATATTTTTTTTTTCACTATGCCTTGTCGCAAGCTTATGTCGAAAACCTTCAGGCAAGGTAAATCCTCAAGGACAATATTAGAAATCTTACTGGATTAATGTATAACTTTACAGAGCTTTTTGCTGCCTGGAGATGAGTACAAATTTTTTAACCCCAGTCATACTGAGCCTGAAATGCAACAACTTTAGGAGTCTGAAAGTGATAGGAAGCAAGGACCCTATTTGCAGGGAGACCTTCCCTTTCTTTATTTCAGAGTATCCATATCACATTATAGGATTGCCTGATTTTAATTTCCTATTTCAATAAAAACAAAAGATACAATGGCATACAGCTCTTCATTTATCCTAAAGGATGTTATTAGGAAAAAATAAAGTGCACACACACACAATCACAACAATGTTGTGTAAAAGACCATCGTTTTCTGAAAAATGTAATTTTACATCCTCAAGTCATTTTCCTTTGTAAAGAACTAAAATGTTGACATTTCTTGATAGACAGAGTGATTATTCGATAAGATTACACAGATAAAGTGATGTTCATAATTTTCACACATAATTAAATACAACAAAAGTAATATTTTAAACAGATAAGCAAGCACACAATGGGTAATTATGTGTATGGAGCTTTCTGTGTTAGTGTATAGTGCCTAATTAGACCTTAAGGGAGAGTGCAAATTTACTAATCGTATGTGCAAGTCACAGCCTACATTTCATACCAAAATTCCAGACTCCTGTCTACATCTGCATGTAATTTGCTTATTATTTTAAATGCACAATTTCAACTCTTTAACATTCAGTTTTGATTGGGTTTGCTATGTTAATGGGATAATAACATCATTCATAATCAATATTCTCCAAATGTAAATGATTTTAATTGTTCACACATAATAGTGCTCTCTATTAAAAACACGTACTGATGCCTTGTTGAGAAAATTAATTTGCTCTGTTTGTTACTATAATGAAATAAAAGTTGTTCCAATTTAATGAATTCAGCAGTATATTTCATAACTTCATTATGAACACAAACTCAATTTTCTGGGGGTAACTTACCATTAGTTCAAATGAAAAGATTCATTCTCTGGAAAATTCAGAAGTCACTGGTTCTATTTCTTGGGGTCATTCCAATTAATAAAATGAGAAATATTTAACAATGCCATAGAGTGAGTATTGAGATGTGCAATTGAAATAATTCTTCCTGCATCTTGAATTTCAGTTTCCCCAAATGAATTGCTATTTTTTATAAAGTTTCCCTAGGGAGGAAACAGAAAAAATAGTGACAACGCCATTTAACTATTTTCATACTAAATTATTTAAGGTCCTTTTGTAGCTTCTCTCATGAACTTGAAATCTATGGCCCTGTGTTTGTTCAGCAGATCAACGGACTTGCCGAGTTTATCACCATTCAGCTTGAAGAAAATGAATTACCGCATTGTAAAACCAAATACTTTTAATGCACAGATGTGGAAAACATCATCTCTGAGGCTTACTTAATGAAAACCACACTTAGCTACTTCACCACTGCTGGGTGTAAAACCGTGGATATTCATACTGAACTCTTTCTCAGTAGTATGAAAAAGATTATAGTAAGCCAAAATTGACAATAAATTTAATCTGATAACTGACGTCTGACATATAGTTTTGGGGCCTTCTTTTGCTAGGTCTTAAAACCAAGTTACTAATCTTCGGAGTTCCGAGAATGAAACCTTAGGGCTACTAGGAAAATAGTGAATTAGCATGGGTAAATGGGAAATCTTTCTTGAACTCTGATATCTCAAACATTCCTCAACTATTATGTCTGTTCTGTTTCCAGTTAGCTTTTTTTGGTTGGTTGGTTGGTTGGGTTATTGTCATTGTTGTTGTTTGTAATATAAAGAATAATTTTGAGATGTTTCTGGGTTCCTAAAATCCTTCCTGGAAAATGAGTCTGAGCCTAATAGAGATTGTAGTTCTCAATTAGGAAACTGTTTAATGTGGATTTTATGTGCCTTAGCATTTCTGCTCACATTCACCACTCACGCCTTTCTGGGGCATACTATTTAGTTACTAGATTCTAAGCACACATATTAAACAGTTTCTATAGTAGATCAGGATTAATCATATAATACTGTCTTCAGGCCTTCACACAGAACTATGACTTTCACAACTGTAATTAATTCATACCTAGCTATATGCATATGAGCCATTTTTATTGATATCAAGGAACACAAAGTTCCATCCCATTAAAATTATGTTGTCAAAATACAAGCTAAAGTTTACAATACTGTTATTCCTGTGGTTCAAGAAAGGTTTAAATTTTGATGGATTTACTGAAAAACATTCAATATCAAACTTGGGGGGGGGGCGGTTTGTTTCTGTTGTATGAGTTATGTATATGTTGAAGAAGTGGATGGGTCAATTCAAGGGAAGAAAAATATGGCATTGTTTTCAGCTCTGAATGTGATGTTGGGTAGTTCAAAATGTACCTTCTTCTCATTCATCTTTCTGAAATCTGTGTATAGTTTTTAAAATTTTAAAGTTCAGTGAATTAAGATAGTTAAAAAAATAATCCTGACTTTTTAACATCTAGCCAGAGGGTTTTTTATGATAATGTTTAAGAAAAATGACACACTCTGGGACACCCTCAAATTCTTGGGTACTGTGATATAAATTTTTTATTTATACAAAAATTATACAACTTCAGTAGATTACTATAAGTGTATGTGGTATTTTCAGATTATTGTACAGACAAGTCATCTTCAAGTATCTGCCAGTTTTTCATAAAACTCTAGTTTTCCACAAAATCTGTTATTAACACCAAAGCAATGTATCAGTTAGCTCATACGAATTTTATCTTACGATAATCCAATTCACTAGCTACATGATTGAATGAAAAGAGATTCTCTCTTGAGCATAGTTCAAGGGAATATTTATTTACATTAGAATCATAGGACAGTTTGGGTTGGAAAGGACCTTCAAGATCATCTAGTTCCAACTTCCCTGCCATGGGCAAAGACACACAGACCAGGCTGACAGACCCATCCAACCTGGCCTGGAACACTTCCAGGGACAGGGTATTCACAGCTTCTCTGGGCAACGTGTTCTAGTGCCTCACCACCTTCACATTAAAGAATGTCTTCCTTATGTTTAAACTAAGCTTTTTCTCTTTCAGTTTAAAACCATTACCCTTTGTCCTATCACTACATGTCCATGATAAAAAAAAAAACCTCTTCAGTCTTCTTGTAAGCTTTTTTCCTTTAGGTAGTGGAAGGTGCTATAGGGTCTCCCCAAATCCTTCTCCTCTCCAGGCTGAACAGCCCCAGATCTCTCAGTCTGTTGTTATAGGAGAGGTGCTCCAGCCCTCTGATCATCTTCATGGCCTCCTTTGGATTCACTCCTTCTTATGTTGGGGACCCCAGAGGTAGATCCAATACTCCAGGTGGGATGTCAGAAGAATGGGAGCAGGGGAATTACTTCCCTTGACATGCTGGTCAAGCCTCTTTTTATGCAGCCCAGGACACATTTGGCTTTCTGGGCTTAGAGTGCACATTGCCAGGTCATGATGAGCTCCTCCTCAACCAAGTTCTTCTTTTCAGGGCTGTTCTCCATCCATTCTCTGCCCAGCCTACACTTGTGCTTGGGATTGCCCCAAGAAAGATTCAGGACCTTGCAAGTGGCCTTGTTGAGCTTCACACATGAGTTTCACACAGGCCCACCCCTCCAGCATTATTCCCAATACTAATATCAATTGATAACTAATTCAAACTTTAATGTATAAGTACATAAATCAGCAGGCTTTGTGTGCTCCTATGTTGTTTAATTTGCTCTTATTTCTTTCCCCAAGGTATAAAGAGAATTTACTTCCCTTTATTATTCCCTTCCCTATATTACCACCCTTTTCACCCCTCTCCAAATCCAAATATAAATAGCCCTTTCTCTTTTCTGTTATTACAATTCCATAAACATATGTTTGCTTCTTGCTTTATCCTATAACAAGAATCCAAGATATGAAAGATATTGAGAAGAATGGGGTTTATTCATTTTAATTGGAGAATTGTGGGAAGGAAAATGCCTGCATAAGCAAAACTGCCCATGTTACAAATTGCATGTTAATCTAGAAGATGATTTCTGGCATGTTCTTTATGTTTTCTTTTCCACCAAAACACCCAGGGTTCTAGTTCTTAAAAATAACAAAAAGAGTCTTGGTGATGGCAAGACAAAGCAAGTTGTTTATAAAAGTTTCCCATTAGTATTACTTGTATACAGTTAGCACATAGGGGTGAGGGTAAGTAAGATCACAAATGGTGATATAAATAAACAAAGAATAAAATGTTAATTCCATAATGAGAACTTTAATGAAATTGCTGGAGCTTCAGTTGAGAGCAGAAATATATTTCTTTCCTTCTTATAGTAGGATTAGAAGCTAATCTTTTTCATAAGCAAAAGCCACTCTAGCATGAGCCATCCTTTGTAATGCTGCACTTTCCAAGATTGATTTACGGACAGAGGTAGAAGGAAATTTAGATTTTATACTTTGTGCTTCTTTGCCTTTTGTCTTTCGGAGAGTTGTAATCATGCTCCAGGCTTCAGTGATTTTCCAGTTAAACTCTACAAAACTTTGTAGTACATTTTGAAAGCAAGTTTTGAGTAGGATCTATAATAAGGCATTTCAGGTCAATTCATTAACCAGTTCTCTTAGGAATGCTTTAATTACAGTACTCTGAAACCAGAGGGAAAAATGGTAAATACCGTAGAACCAACAGACCAATATTGCTAATTAATATGGATTGCAGGAGAAAGTGTTGACTAAAAAGCCTTGGATGAAGTCTCGGAGGAATAATGAATTATGATCAAGAGGGATTTATTAAAAATAGACCTGCTAACAATACTAGAATTCTGTGCACTTTTTAATACCTTTAACTCACTTGCAAACTTTTTACACACATTAATTAATTGCCCAAACATTTTACTAGTTTTACTAACTACTATAATCCCAACTAAATAGTCTGACACTTTTCCAAGTTGAAAGACTTGCCCAAGAGGCAACAGTATATCTGTGGCAGACTTGGGAACAGACACTGCCTGTGTTTTGCTGGTTTTTTCCTTAGTCTTGGTATGTCAGATCACTTTCCTTTAGAGCCTGATCCAAAACCTAACAAAAATCAGCAAGACATTCAGCTGACCCCATGGGGCTTTCAATTGCCGACAGAGAGACACATCAGAATGGCAGAGCTACTGCCAGTAAAAATATTACATTGCAATGGTACAGAAAAGTGATGGTATTGTGGGTAAGGACCGATTGCTCCTTCTCCCACTTTAGGGTAATAGTTGGATGGCAAAAGACAGTCTCAGGGGAAAGTACATCTTGCCTCTGCAATACTGGACCAGTGCCTCAGTGTGGTGTGACAGCATGCCATACCCTTTTTGATTATTTTTGTATGAAATGACAACTTTTGCAAAAGTATTGGTGACAACTCCAACTATCCTGCTAAGTTATGGCTATTTTGTGACTCTTTATAATACCTCAAAATCTTTGAACTGTTACGTTAACTTACTAATTTTATCATTCTTTTATGCATATGCCTATTGATAGGCTACAAAGGATTTAATTTGCTGACTGGTTTTAACTATTTCTGCATGCTGTTTGAAATGGGAACTGATTCACTTCCAGACATGGTCACATATTGGTTCTGCTGAGGCACCCAAATATAAGAGGCGATAGGACAAGTCTTTCACATGTAAGACACACATTGATTTTGTTGCAAAAGGCATATTGAACAGGAGGTATTTAATAAACTCTTAGTATGGAAATTATTTTTTTGTTATATAAGATGTGCTGTTATTATGGTACAACTTTTGTACTTCGACAAAATTTGTTTTGTGGTGAGAGGTAGTTCCTTTGTATCAAAAGGCTCACTTAATGATTCTTTCACAATTTTACCTCATGTGATCAGTTCTGGATGCTTTGATTACAGGATCAAAATAGAATTGGGAAACCCAGCCTGACTCAGATGAAAATCTGTCAAGTGCATGTGATATCTAGTGTACAAAAGAGTGTATAGACAGGTAGCCCTGCTTGGTTTGGGATGTTTCAATTATTATTTTTTTTTTCATAAACTATTCTTTTGGCCCAGCTTATGAGTATAAAATCTTAGCAATAGTACTTGTAGAGTCCTGATACCAAAAATTGCACAGCCAGTCTTGCAAAATGGAGCTCTAAATGGTCACCAGAGGGCACAAAATGCTTTTGAATCATGTAAGTGGAAGACATGCACCAAAATTCTCATACTTGGTCCCTTAAGCTAAGTTTAACTAGAAATCAGTTGTGTTCAGAAATAAACAGTAAAACCTAAGATCAGGTCATAGCTTTCATTTGAAACCAGAGAGCCATTTTTGCCTTGGTGAATAAATCCAAGCTCATATATAGGAAATTTTATTCTGTTGCTTTGTTTGGGAAATAACCTTCAGCTTAAAAAGGCATTTAACATGGAACAACTCATACTTAATAATTTCAGCCTGTGAAGACCCCACTCATTTCTAAAGTTGTCTTTCTACTTGTGGGGCACAAAGCAAAGAGGATTTGCTAGTGTTGTTAGTTCCCTTCTTCTGAGGCGCAAAGATTCTTTGTCACATACTAATTCCAATGCAAGTTCACGACTGTCCAGGCTACAGTCCCCAGCAGTGCTGATCTTTCTTCTTCCTCTATAGCTACTAAAACCAGCAGCATGATGGGCTCTAGCAAGACGCACAGCTTTTCTTTCAACTCTTTGCTTTAGACTCCCTTTGGCCGGCAGTGCTATCCAAGTTCAAGTAAAACACTGTGTCCCTAAGTGATAAAATATGTTCCCTGACAAGATCTATGATCAAGACACATGGTAAAATGTTTGAATTTCAGAATATTGTTTATCACCCTCCATCTGCTACTGTGGATGTAACTATCTAATCAGACAAAAATCCAGTATGGATAATGTACAAATTTCCCCTTGTCCATCAAAAAATGGAATGTAATAAAATGCAGTGAGGTCATGGGGTAAGGATTTGAACTATTGTCCTGACAATGAGATCTGGAAAAAATATGTAGTGGTTATAAATAAATCCATGACTGAGTTCAGATGGAAGCCTGTCCAGCAAAATGTCAAGTTAGGAAAATATACTGGGCCCTCACTTCATGAATAAATTGCAGTTGTGAAAACAATATGAGCAGACTCATATTTGTAAAATGTGAATACATAATACTTTGCTCTAGTGCTAATGATTGTTTCACCGTCTGTTGTTGGCATCAATGACATTAGCAGATAATTATTTCAAAAACTTTCTCTTCAATGTAGCTGAGGTCTTTGCTTACAGTGTTGAAGGTCCAAGGTTCAATAAGCTTGTGGCTCTTGCAGAGACACTTCATACTCCAACATGTATGTTAATATTAGTGCTATCGGGCAAAAGAAAGGAAATTCTGATGACATCTTTTTTGAGATTTTGGTTTCAGATCCTCTGATGTACTACAAGGCAATTCCCTAAGGTGACTAGGAAAGTCTTCCAAATTAAACATGCTGTTAAACTAGATTAAAATGACAAAAACCAGATAAATCAGATTAAAGTCTGATCCTACTCCAACCTTAATTCACACTGCTGTAAAATTATATCATTACCACATGCAGAACAGTGAATTAAAGATCAAGTGCCAGTTTTAAATTTAATTTCCTCACATTTGCCAGTTTCAGATTATCTAGTGCTAACAGCATGACTGACACTTCACAGGCATGCCTGAAAATAAATTCCTCTAATCCAGGACCTCTCCTGACAACATCTCAGTTGTCCCATGGGGTCTGCTAAGTGGGTAAATTGGGAACCTGGTAGAATAGAAGGATGTTGGAATATAAAATTAAAACTGAGTACTATCAAGGCAGAGGCAGATTAAAGATGGGGAACTAGGCAAATTCAGATTAGATGTGACGTCAGGAAAATGTCCCTTTACTCTGACTTTAAGTACCACCTTAGGAAGTGCTACCTGAGAGAGAAGCCTCCTGATCAGGATGAAAAACCTGGGGCTTTATTTCTGTAAGGGTTGAAATCAGTGGTAAGGTATTTCAGGACACATGAGAGGATGTCCAATTGTGTTTTTCTCTCACTGAAAATGCACACAGAAAGAGGAGAGGAAGTTTAGCTACCAACAAGTATGTGTATTTGAGGCCCTGACTGTATGTATTCCTCTGCTTCGCTGATGTGCTGTGACATTACTTTTCTTGCTAGACCTCCTATAGCCTTTCTAAGTCACTCCTTAGGTCAAACAACGTTAACAGAACTGCAGCTCTGCGTTCTGACCTGCTGCAATGCATAGTCTATTGTAGAGAATGTTAGAACTTCATCCAAACCCTGTGTTTAGATGAATGTTTCATTGAAACCCTCACTTTAAAAGTTATAAAACAGTGTTTTAGTTGTACATGATGACTGTTTGTATATGACTCAATAGATCTTTAGCCTGTGGGAGAATTATATAAATAAAAAAGATACTAAATAAATAAAAAAACCCACAAACCATGTAGGCTATAAGTCAAACAAACAATCAAGTCTCATAATCTGTAGGAAACTGCAGATGAACTTGGGGGTAGGTTGCTGGAAGAGCAACTACAAGGTTATCTTTGTGAAGAAGGCATCCCATCCAATAAAAATTCTTTCCTCAGGACATTGTCCTTTTTTTAGTAATTTAGACTGTCCTACCTTGGTTATTATATTGGTAAATATAGTATAAAAAACCAAAATTGTAGCCTAAATTACACAAGTCTAAAATAAGCAATCAAAAAAAAATATTATCAAATTAATATATTCTTTTCAAAAGGAGTATACTGAATATGCATATTCAGTACCCATCTGAACCTTTAATTAATTAAATATCTGAAACCAGGGAGTCAGATTGTTGGAAGTATTTATTCACTTTTTCAGTTTTATTTGTATGAGCAATTCCGAAGTGTTTAAGATGCAGTCAGTGATGGGACACTGAGCATATAAAATTATGTTTTAAAGCAGATTATTTTAGAAAAAATATGCAAATTACTCTTAATAATCTTGTTACTTAGGATAACCTATGTTATCCACAGAGTAAATGAAAATAATTAATGTCTAAGAGAGGGCAATATAAAAAACCAGCCTGCTGAAATACTTGAAGTAGCCAATAGGCTGAGGAAAGGCATGTCCACTTTAGCATATTAATAAAATACTTTGGCCCAGCCTGTTAGGAGAGTACCATGACCATAGATGTAGGAACATACCCTAGGAGCAATAAAATAAGTCCTTAATGCTTTACTACTTCAGGCAGGAAGTGAGCTAAGGTGAATGACTGTATTTTAAAAATTAAAGCTTTTGTAAGCAAGAGAGAAGACAGGATCTCTACATCCTGCATTGCTGAACATTCGTATGCAATATTTAATTCTAGACCAGCTTTTTTTTGCGTGAAAACATCCTAACCACTGCCTTCTTATGAGGAAATTTTTAGAGCCCCTGATTTTCACAACAATTTATAAGGCAGGATTAAAAGAATATTCCCAGGATGCCTGATGTGCTCTGAATATTATAAATTGTATTCAAATCTCCCTCAGTAGAGAAAGAAGCTGAACTTGAATTTGCAATGCCTCTTTTGAGTGCTCCCAGTGCATAATCAGTTGGCAAAAGGTACATTAGAAAAAGACAAAGCCTCTCTCCTTCCATGTGTTCTATGAGGTCCTGCCTACCAAGGTTGTTTTTAGAGAAGCTTCTGCCTCCAGGGTCTGGGAGAAGAGGAATACAAGAATGCCTGTTAGCACTCAGCTGCATCACACTGCCAGCACAGGGGCAGATCTTGATATGTCCCTTGGAATCTGGCTTCCAGGTACAAGTGGAAGATGAGTGTCAGTTTTGGGAAAATCTACATTTTGAGTTTTCACCTTTGCTTTACTTTGTCCTTCATCTTTAATCAGTCAAGCAGGGAGGCAGAAAACCCAGTACACACTTGATCACAGTGTGTGTACTTAAGATGGATCAGACCCAGAAGTACAGTCTTTAGACTTCATTACCTTCTAATGCCCTACCAATTGCAACCAAAGCGGGTGCCACAGAAATGAATGAGCTTAGATTGCTTAAAAGGCAAGTAGCAGGTAAATAATATTAAAAAAAAAAAATCATGAAGAAAACATGTATTTTCCACGATTTAAGTGTAAAATCTGAAGTGCTTTCAAATTTCCTTCTTCTTTGTAGCTGCTTGAATGTGAACATACCAGCTATGATGCAGAAAACAGAAATACATTAATTAGGAGAGACATTTGTAGAATTAAAAAGGAAAGCGTGGAAGGATGGAAAGCACCATCTCCTCACCTTTTTTATTCTGATAAAACTCGTTTCTTTGAAAAGTGGGCTTTTGTTGGAAGTCAGTGGGGCAGGTGAGAAGGATTTGTAAAGTCATTGCAGCCTTGTCCAAGATCAATTGCCACTTCCCTATCACAATATGAACAGCAGTGTCCTTATTAATTTTTTTCCTAAACAGAGAACAAGAAAAAACAGAAGTATTTAAGTAAAATGGTAACTGAACCCTGCAGTAGTTCCAAAACCAATGGGAGCTAGAAGCAGAACATAATGATTCATTTTGGCTACTCTGTCACATCATTTGTTCCTCTTTAGCCCTATAAACTGGTACATAATGACTTTTAGAAATATAGGAAAGTTAGAAACAGAAACCAGATGCTCAGAACTCATAACACCTTTCCCTTATTTCCTCTGAATTAAAAAAACAAAACCATCAGCATTTGTGAAAGTAGCCTTCTAATATTAAAATGAAATCATGTGTTCTAGTAGCTGATTGTGACAGTAACACTTCATTTCCCCTTTTCTGTTCTCAAGTGGCAAATTGCTATGACACGATGCAGAAATGTTTTCTAACACTAGGCCGGAAAAGCTTGAAGTGTATCTGTAACCCATTAGTTTCTGAAAACATAGATGTCTATATAGTGTGTCCATATCTGTAAATTTCGGCAAGAAAACTAATCCAAGCAGATTTGAGCTAACATCTGTCTGCAATATCAGCTACATAAGTCAATATATTGGTCAGGATTGTATCTAGGCAATAAATTGAAAAATATGTGAAATCAAAAGGAAGAACAGTTACAGCAATTCATATAGAAAATTGTATTCTGGTCTTTAAAAGTCTACTAAAACTTTTGCTTTTATTACTTCTTACTGTTCTACTACTTCATTCTGTAATAAGTTATAATAAAAATCAAGGTTGAACAATTTTGCTTTTTAGAGGCATTAAAAATATTAAATCTTGTCTTTGTAAATAAAATTCATAAATACAGTTTAGGCTAAAAGTTTAACAAATAACTACCCAGGCCTACTGTAGAGAAAAAGGAGATTTTCTATTTTTACTGGATTAGGACTAAAATGCAACATAGATTTTCAGAGACAGAACCAGATGTGTCTACCAGCAGCTCACAAAAAACATCAGATTTCATAGACTAAAATGAAATTTAAAAAGAAAAATGCTGCTTAATATAGACAAATTAAGATAATTTGGCTGCTGTATCTTACAAATCAACACTGTCACATCTGTCCAAGTGTTAATAAGTTCCACTTCAACATAACTTATTCTACAAGTGGTTCAGGCATTGAATGTGCCAATTACCCAAAGATGGAAAAAAAAAAAAAGTAGAAAAAAATATAATTTACATATACTAACATTTGCTACCATGAGCTGTAATGGCCTCAGCTGTGGTCAGCAATACCAAGTTCAGATATTCACAGCTTATGGAAGCAGCCTTTATTTCAGTAGCATGAAATCCATATGTACTAAAAACCAAATGCAGAGACAGATACAATCCCATTATGACTGGAAGTTTTCTGATTAGAATGGCCCGTAACATCAGACAGCTAGCAGCACTGAAATACACTAAACACTGATGACTGCTAATGGGGGAAGTTAAGCCCAAATTATCTCTCTTCCTTCCTACCTCCACCTGACACTTGTCTTTATTCTAAGGGACTTCACATAATAAACAGATTATCAATACTGTCAGTGTGCAATTCAGGAGCTATAAAACATGGACTATTGACACAGCAGATTGCATTGTCTCTAGCAGAACCATTATGGTCTTCTATGTCAAGTAGAGTTTGCTTATTTAACAAGTAATATTCTGTGTGTGAGGGATATGATCCAGCAGGTGAGCAAAACAAAGGCAAATGGATTAACTCTGGCATATTTCTTCCAAGGGAGATTTAATTTTCAACATGACATGTGTATATATATATATATATATATATATAATGGTATAATGGACAGGACTGGAAGGGCAATGGATATAAATTTGTATCTCTATCAAATTCAGTACTGTGCTGATTTATATCAAGAAGATGTTGGGAGCATTACACAAATGTACCACCAATTCATTCAGTATACTCAAGCCTCTATATAAATATTGCTGCTTCCGTTTCGTTTTGCAACTATTAAAAATATATAATTGAGCACATAAATAAATCAACATTTCATTTATTTATGAGATGGGCTCCATCTTTTTTGGTGTATTAAAACCTGGAGAGACTCCCCATTATTCTGGCAAGAAATAAAGTGATAACTTTCCTGTAGACTTAAGATACTGCAAGTTGTTCGCATGCAATGGGAGGTCCTAAAAGTATCTTCCAAAATTCAAACCACTGAAGAAAATTAATGGGAAGGGTTACTCTCTTCAGACATTGCAGACAAACAGTTTCAGTTTTACCAATAAATCTTATAGATATTAAAATGAAAAGTTAGTTTTAAATAACACTTAAGGCAATTTCTGAATATATATCTTTTAAAAGCCAAGAGCTGTTTAGAGACAGAAGGCTGCTTCAGAAGTTCTATTGACTGATTGCTGCTCTCTGATTAATTTCTCACGATTTTGCAGAAATGTCAGAGTGTCCAGGGGTAAACAGAATTCAAGGTAAGCACACTCCTATATCTGATATTTTATATCAAACTTCAGAGGTCTGGCACACCATCTAGATGGCATATTAAGATATGAAACCCTATAGCAAGATTTATATCAGTGTCACCTGAATGATTATTTAACTTTGATAGGTTTCTCTGGGAGTCCACTATTTTTCATTTTAAGAAATAATAGTGAAGAAAATACCATATGTGGAAATTATTACAGCATTGTCACACCTACAATGATGTGTTTGTTCTATTTCAACTCAAGCAATACTTAAAAAATAGAAATGGACTGTGCTATGACTAAATCCAAAACATGTTGTTGGTGTAGGAAAGAAAATCAGCAGTTTTCAAATCCTCAATCTCATTTTACAGGTGCAATACTAGATTTGTCCACATGGTATTTCCCAAACTTTCACAGCATAAGGTACGAAAACTGCCTGAAAAGCAAATCTGATGGCAGCTGTATTTAAAAAACAGTTAAAAGACTATGATACCACAGCACAAAAGACATAGGTAAAAGCCAGTTTGTCTTCTGATTCACCTCAGTGAGTCAAATGTATCTGTGCTTTTGCTTGGCAAGTATGAATCCTTCCTTTTACATTCTGTTCACCTCTGCTGAGGCACTATCATTTATGCTTCCTCATTTTCACATATATTCACATATATTCAGTCCACTGAATAACATAATTTTCACCAGAGAAAAAAGATATTGCATACTAAAAGAGAAAAATTAAATTAGATGTGTTCTCAGGGAAAATGACGCATCATGTCATTAGTGGACTATCAAACAACAAATAAGAGACAAAATAAATATAACAAAATTCCCTCTTACAGTTTACTCATTTTCATTCTATCTGATCATTTGAAGCCAAAATTAGATAAGACAGCATTTGTCCTTAAGGCCAAATTACTATGAATGTGCTAAAATGTGTTTTACCACCTTAAATGCGTGGCAGCAACACCTCTTTCCCAAGTGCCAGTTTGTTTTGTTTGTCTAAATATATTTGCAGTATACTAAGTTCTCTTGTCATTCAAGTGATAAACTTGTTTTGCTTTTTTCTTTCCTATCTAATATATGTGCAGCTATGAGAACACTAGCTCTTTTGTTTTCTTTTGCAAAATCCAGAATATCTACCTTCTCTGTCCATGTTAATAAAACAACATGAAACTCTTTGGAAGAAATATACAAACATTGAAACAGAAAGCACTGTTAAATCCTAGATCCTTTGCATATAGTCTTATAGATTTTGCATTTCCTTTCCATGCACTGACATATTAACAGAGAGAAGACAGGAATTAAGAATTTTCTGTGTTGGAATAGTTTTTCCAGTATAAGTTAAACATTCATGCCAGCCCAGCTAAGCAAAACTGCATAGTTAACTTTGAAGGGAGACCTTAAGAAGGAAAATAAAAATACCACTGCAGCCATCCAGTCTCTCAAAATATCATTGCTGTAATTGCCAGAATTATAGCTTGTGGTTACCTGCCACATTCTTTGGTGCTCAACTCATGGTTATTGTGCTACCACAGTTTAAAACATTGGCTCAGAGCTGTTTTGCAATCTACATAATGCTATATCAACTGTGTGCAGTACTGTATCAAACAACACACAGGCCTTGAAACAAAGTGCATTGAAACATACCCACATAACAAATAGCATTTTAGATGAATATAAAACACTGCATACTTGATGTCATTCCAAAGGGTATGTCTTAACTTTTGGTTCTCAACCAGAGTCTTATAATAATAAAATTAAACTGCACTTTGCATCTTTTGACTTCTATGATCACCCAAAACACAAGAGAATGGCCCACCTCTCAAGACCTTGTCCACAGAACTTTTTGCCATAGATAATGAAAACAACATAAAAAAAGTCATGGTAGGGAACATATTCATACATAGGCCAAATTTGTCATATTTTTAACCCCACTAAATGGCTTGGTAATAGCAGAACTATTAAATGTATTAAATACTTCCTGATAAGAAATTGAGTTCTGATCCATTTTGTAAATTTCCTTTTTCCTTACAAAGGATCAAAGTGGGTGAGACATAAATCATGATCCTGTAGATCTTTTAAATTAAATTATTGCTATTAATATTAGAATTAAGTCAGACCATTCAGAAAACAGAAGCACATTCTGGAGAAGCTTACTCATAGCAAAATATTGTTTTCCTTTATCAAACACCTTCCATAAAGAAGACACCAATGTTTTTAAGCCCTAAGCTGATCGATTTGTCTGGAGCATTGAATATCTAAATTAAGAATCTTTTAATCCTAATGTCCTTCGACATGGTGGTCTACATTTGTCCAAGTCTCTCTGTTTCCCAAGGTACTTTATGACTGGAGGTGGAGAGGGAAAAGTGCTGAGACATGTTTCTGAGTCCTGAATTATTGTGTATTGACAGAGAAAAGTCATTAAATTAAAAAATTATGCCTAAACCTTTTGAATGGCTGACCAGCAAACTGCAATTGAAAACACAGACTTAGGCAGGAAACTGTTGCAAGAGTATGTAAAAGTGTTTACTGATGATTGCTTAATGTCTCTATAGCCTCATTGCTGTTAGCTGACAGAATGAACTGGTGAATCCATACCTAACCTCTGATCCTAATCAGGTTCATAACTGCCATGAAGAGTGTCCATCACAGCATGAAAGAATCTGAGATAATTGTCAAAATAATATAATTCTTTCCATTTGAAGTCATGGAAATCTAGTCTGGTATCACTCTGACTAATTATGTAGACACACAGTGAATGTTATGCTTCCGTCATGATGGACACAACTGCCTTTGGTTCACTTTTTGTTTATCAGTGTATACATGACATAAACATAAGCAAAGCATTATTTCCCCAGTGGTTCACCCAATGTTCAAATCCCATTTGCTCTTTTCATAATACCAGTTTCCCTTTTATTCCCTTTTATTATATCAAAAGTATAACCTGAAGGTCCAAAATGTTTTGAGCCAATGAAAGGTTTGATGATGGTTTAACCAAATTATAGATTGATTCATTCTTGTGTGGAGATAGCAGTAGCATAATGAATAAAGTGTCCATTTCTATGTTGCATGTAGGGTAGAAAATCAAAAGTTGTGCACTATTAGCATATCTAAAGGACTAATTATTTTAATTAGACAGTTGCAACAGTTTGCTGTACTACTATGCAAAAATAACACAAACCCCTGACATTATAGGTGTACCCCCAAATCAACATCCACTGTCATGGGAGTTCATAAAAGAAATACAGCTTTTGGTTCATTTTTTAAATGTTTGACTTTTGCTAAGTAGTATGATGTGACTTATAATCAGCTGAAATTTTATGGTGGCCACTACTGGCTTTTCTTGACAATGTCATGGTCATTCTGTTACTGTACACTGGAATATGTCCATCCCAATACTTTTATTCATACCTACAAGGTTTGAGCAGATTATTGTGTGGATACCTTACCTGATGGATAACTATTCGGAGTGGATGCTGTTTCAGCCAAGGCAATACAGAAATCACACTAGGTAATGACTGTGAAAAACCTGTATTGTAGAATAGATTGAGAAAAGTAAATCAATTATAAGAGAGGGCTGTGTTTTCAGTAGGCAGGCTTCAATCTGGACAATAATGAAGAAGGCTGGAACTTTCTGTACCGTCTAGAGAGCAGATTTCGTGACAAAGCTGGCAAAGTGTAAGCACATTTATACTTACAGAACATCCATTTTGATCTTTAACTGAAGGGGGAAAAGAGAAAAGGAACTAAAAACTAGAGAAAGGGAGAAAAAACTAGTAATCCAAGAAAGACATATTTAAGTCTATTTAAGTCGTAGTGAAATATGACATTTTTAGAACTTCCATTAAGCTATATTGTGTGAGCATTGATAAGAAGGCAATGTATTTCTCAAATTAGAGTGCGAAAGTACAGGTTGTAATAGAACTGAAATAAACACCATAAACAGGTAAATCAGTTTTAAAGCTGAATTTGAAGGACTTCCGTATATGTTAAGACAGAAAGACACAGTCAAAACAACATAAGCTCTGCTGGTTTAAAATGTAATGACCCCATGAAATGACCATGCAACCATGAATGGTGGATGTTAATGTTTGAAATCCCATATTCAGCTGACCTATTTTTTTAATCCTGTTTGATTTTTCTTTTCTTTTTTTTTTTTCATAAGTAAAACCTTGAAACTCAGAAATTAATCTTATGTTCCACTGCACAATTTGTATTGTTTATTTAGGCTTCAGCCATAATGACAGATATGTGTACTTTTAGATTTGTATCAAATCCAGTCACTCTTGCATTTGTCCTGGGGATTTGTATTTAAAGAAAAAGGTTTGCTAACATGAAACCATAAGGAGAAATGTCAGCAAGAGGAATAGCAAAAAAATCCTTCAGATACTAATGAGATTCATTCATTGTTCAAGTCTAGATGCTTAAAATATTAAAATACTTTTGTTTCTTTTTACAATGGTAAAATTAAGAAAGAGTTTCAATTTTCTTTCAAGACAATGGTATCTCACTGTACCCTCTTAATACAAACATAAAGATAAGAACTGCACAATAACTGAGTTTTAATTAAAATCAGTTACACTAGGATTTGACTTCCTAAATTAAAACATCATTTGAAGGAGGTTTTTAGCCCCTTCTAAAGAGAAATGTAATTTAGAAAGTTTGTATATTTAGGATTCCACAGAATCATAGAATCATAAAACATGCTGAGTTGGAAATGACTCATCAGGGTCACAGAGTCTAACTCCTGGGCCTGCACAGGACTCCTCAAGAATAACACCATGTGCTTGAGAAAATTGTCCAGTTTATACTGGGTATATAAGGAAGAATCTAATCAAAACACTGCCTCTGCTGAAGCTCCACCCACTACTGGAAGTATCGAGTAATTGGTCTTGTCATTTCTCATCAGATAAGTGCCCCTCTCTCCACAGTACAGAAACTTCCAGCCTTCTTCATTATTCTCCAGATGAAGCCTGCCTTTTGAAAACAGAGTCATCTCTCATAGTTGATTTAGCTTTCCCCATTTATTATACAACTTCTTTTACAATAAAGATCTTCCTGCTATAGGTGTAAGTTTCACTCATTGAATGAACTCAGCACAATTTAAGAACATCATGGAATTTTTACATGTTGCTGAAAGCACTATGTTTTTTTTCTTCTACAGAAAACATGTATCACCAAATACTTAATCAACATAGGTACTCTAGAAAGGTTTAGAAGGTTCTACCAATTTACAGTAAAAGACTATTTTCAGTTAATAATTTAAACCAAGTGTATACATAGTCAAATATATTTAGACTAATCTGCATTCCATCTCCAAATAATGGATGTCCTTCTGGCAATGGAGAGTGATTCTATCAAGAGGGAAAGCTTTGTCTTAGCCAAGGTACTGCAAAACTACATTTTTGTTCCATTGCAGGATAAACATCTTGTACTTGGAAAACCGATTCTAATGAAGAAATAACATAAATAGCTGAATTAATCACTCAGTCGGTCTGTCATTTATCTGCATAAACCAACATCAGAATTTTCCCACCCAAGAAGACGCTGATACCTGGGAGTTTGGAAATACTCAAGTCTACCATCTAATAAGCAGCTGAATTAAGCATCTACTCATTCATTAAGATTCATCCAACTTGAAGATGTAATCATTTGTCAGAGAATTTCTGGGAGAATCAAAATGAAATTCAGTCACATACAGTGTTTCTGATGTCACTAGTGACTCACATACTCCTCATATATCTCAGAAGCCATAGCTCCCACAAACAAGCAAACAAAACCCACAACTTTGGAGGCCAATATATACCAGAGATATTTCTGCTAAATGTTACTGAAAGGCCTTTTCACACACAGCAGCTGGCAACATTAACCAAACAAGGAATGCCTCATGAAATCAAGTTCTCTAGTTTTCTTGAAAAATGGCTAGACAAATGACACCTAGAAAAAATGACTAGTGTTATGAGTGTGTGCAGAAGCATCAAAAATACATTGTCAGTCCTACTTGTAATTCAGAATGCATCAGAACACAGGAAAAACTGGACAATTTATGTCACCAAGCCCTGTTCCACATTGGCTTTGTGCTGATGTCTAAGGCAGTTGCAAGAGTATTCACAAGAATACAGCTTTCCTATCATACTGTGCAACTGAAGAGAGAACATGTCAAGCTCTTTAAGTTCCTATAAAGACAAAACTCTCTCTCGTATCTAAATGTGACAATAGTTTCTTCAGTTAATTAGTTGAAATAAAGAGGTTTTTTTACACAAGGAAGAAGTCTAAAAACTATTTTGTTTATGACAGGAGTAATAAATAGGCAAAGTTGACCCACCTGTACAAAACGAATGTAATGTAAATTTTTATAACTGAAATAATTAGGCAAGATATCATTTAAGTATTTAAAGAAAATGTTTTCAAGTATATTTAAAGCTCTTTCTGTCTTGTGTTAGTCTGTACAGCTTCTTAGTTTGAGGAGGTACTTGGCAAAATTTGTTTTTTCTTGGAGTCCTTCAAAAAACCCATGCACAGGAAAACATATGGAAACTGCCCACAGGAAGCATATATCAGATAAACATAGGAAGTAATTATTCAGCAGGAAAGTTTGGAGGAAACGGGTTGTTTTTCTGTCAGTTCTGGTGTTCTGCGGATTTCAGGACATCAGCAGTAATGAAGGAAATAGATTAGCAATTGCAGGGCAACTATTGTTTATACAGTGTTGACACCAAATGTCACTCTCCTCGAATTTACCTTGTAAAAATAATTTAGTATTGGGGAAAAGCAAAGCAGTCTTTCTTTTCTTCTAATAATATCACAGCAGTCAGTCTTAACATCTCTGCAGTGAGAGGTTTGAGGAGGAAATAATTCATATGGTAAAGTAGTGGAAAAAAAAATTACATTAGAAAACTTCAATTATTTCTTAGCAATGCTTTGTTTCTTGTTTTTTATTAATATGATAAACCTTTATTTTGGAATAAACTAGTAATATAAGAGCACCACAAACCCAACCTGAGAAAATATGAGGGTTTAAGCTGTTATTTTAAGTTAATTTAATTCTTCACTGAGATGAATAAACTCTTTTCTGAACTAAGTAATCTCTTGAAGTCACTAGGGAACTCTCATTCCTGAATCATCTGATTATACATTAGGCAAAGGTATAAACAAAGATTCCTTTTCAATCAATCCAACTGAACACCAAGTTCTACCTAAACCCATTGGCTCTTTGGAAAATTTTCTAACAAAACTGTCACTGAAATAGATATGGATCTGTATAAAAGCCTTCAGATTTGACAAAGCAATATTTTCCTTGTGAAAACATATAATGGGAAAAACATATCCAGTGTACTTTAATTCTAACTTCCCCCAAAATGGAGAAAGGTGGTCATGTAAAAAATAAATACAGCTGTGAAAGGTGTTCTGCTCTGTGCAGGCAACAGAGGTGAAAAGAAGTAACCCACTTCATACCCTGACAATACACTTCAAAGCAAGCTGCATAGAAAAAAGGACAGGGCAAAAAGCAGGACAATCATCTGGAAGGAGCAAATTTATGTACCATACTCATTCTTATATGCATGGATAATGCATGAATGCTCAGGATAGCAGGACTTCAGTGATGTCTCTCCTCCCTAGCCCCCCACACCAGGATTACAGACATTATCAGCAACCCTACTGGGCCACAGGCAGAACTGAGCCAGCTGTTCCTCAGTAGCTCTCCTGGTGCTACCAGAAAAGACAGAAACAGAGAAACTCCATATGGCTTCTTGGATTCACACTTGTTCCAGCTGTCATCAGTCCTGTGCAATTCTGTGGTTTATTTCTTTTCTGTGGTTTTAATTTTCTTGCACTTCCCACGCTTCTATTTGATTTTGTCAATGATTTTGGTAACTATTTCAATTAATTGCTGAATATATTATTAGGAATATTTCAGTCCAAATTATTTAGAATATTTTTCTCTAATGATTTTAATGCTTTATTTTAGCCATTCATGATAATAACAATGTATTATAAGCATCTTATTCAGATATGTAACAGACTTCCTTTCTCATAGAAAAATATCATAAATAATCTTCAAAAGTGTTAAATATCTCTTCAAATTTTATCAGTTGATAGGCGAACTAGAGTTGACCCAGTTTTGCAAAGACTGTTAGCTATAATAAAAGAGCATTTCTTGCACATGAAAAATTGGAACAGGGATGCAAAAATGTTTAGTAAAAAATTCCTGACATGTTCTGATTAATTTTATTTATGAAAAATGAAGTACATTCTTCAAGTAATACGGTATTCTATCAGATATGTAAACAAAACGATTTCTTATTACTTATTTGAATTGTTTCTTATGTGTGCTTAGTTTCACAACAGCTTATCTCTGAGACAAAAATTATATTTAGGTACTTTCAACATTGCATATCCACACTCCTTTGTCATCCAAACAGCCTTACAGCTTCTGATCTTCAAATACAGAGTTTCTTGGAGAGATTAGTTACCTGCATTACATAAACTGATGTCTGAACTTACAAGGACAGAAGGTTTGAAACTGGCTTAAGAAAAACAGGATCAGAAAATGCAACTTTGCTATTCTCACTCACAAAATTTACTGCAGCAGTTCCATCAAAACTCAGCAAGTGAACTGAAAAAACTCCAACTAGTGCCAGAATGGCCTGGTAGATTAGTCTGAATCCAAAGTAAAAACAAATTTCCGCTGGGAGAGCTGTCAAGGCTGAGACAGATCCCTGCCTAGAGCAGAAGAGTGCCAACTCTAAGCTCCAAGAAAGACAGGCAACAGGAAGACAGTCTAGATGTGAAGATTCTTGAGAAACTTTCACAGAGGGAAATGGGAAAACAAGATTCAGGCCAGGCGGAGTTGCTGCAATTGATTTACCAGCTTTTCGTCCAAATGCCTCTCTGTCTGCCTTTTCCTGATTATTTCTGATATTCATTCATGGCTAGGCTTCGCGAACGAAGATTTACAAGGGCTCTACCCACGCTTGCTACAAGCACGTTGGTGGCT
>JAWWEE010000074.1:11843203-11885766 GCA_035221455.1 Xenops minutus
ATGACAGGGAGATGTAGGTGAAAAAAACCCCAAACAAACAAACAAAAAACCAAAAACACACACCAAAAAAACCCGAGAAACATTAAACTGTTTTCAGTTTAATGTCTTTTGAAAACATATTTTTCTATATGAAATTTTAGAATTGTTATTCTAAGCTTCACACTCTTTCTTTGTTTTTTTTTTTTAAGTACTATTTTTTCCTCCTGACTCATAGGCACTACCTACAGGAGTTCAGAAACACATATATCAGACTTTTTCTTGATATGCTAACATGGATTTTTAAAATATTGTTTAGACCTTTAATATAGAGTTATATCGAGTGCCCTTATAGAATGTCTTTTTTATTCTGGCTAGGATAATAATAACCCTTCTCAAATCTTGGTACTGTAAAGGAATCAAACACTTTCAAAGCAGAACCATCACATTATAGACTGGTATTTAAGTAACTCTGTTTTAATATTTTGGACAGTTTTGCTTGGGAGGAAACAGTTTCACGAAAGAAATGTGTGTAATTATTAGTATTACTATGTTGTTTTGTTGTTAAGAAGAAGAACCAAACTTTTCTGGAATATGTTTCTTTATTTTGATGATTTGGAAATGTTGCTCGAGTGAAAATGCAAAATTCTCATTATATTTTTGTAAGTTTACATTGTTTCAAGACTACTTAATCTGCTGTCATTCAATTTCCATCACAATAATACCCTGAACACAACTGTGTTGAAAAAAATCTAGGCTTTGTGATCTGTAAAATGGCACTGGCAGTAGTGAAACAAGCTATAGTCAGGAAGAAGAAACATATTCTCATGTCATTGAGAAACAAATTTTCATGTCATTGCCCACATGAAAATATCACATCTATTTCTAGGAATAACCAGGTACCATTTCATTGATAGAATCAGCAGATGCCCTCTTCCATCCACCTCCAAAAGAAAGAGATCCTCCAAGGGTAAGAAGACTCAACCATTTCACTTAAAAGAAAATTATTGAAGACAAGACATAAGAAGAAAAAAAAAAAAAGGAATAATGAAAGGACAAAATGTGGAAAAGCAAGGAATCAAAGAGGTTTCCTACTCTCAGTTAGGGCACAGTTAGCAGTGAACACACCAACAAGAATGCTCAAAACTCCTTGAAGGTATCTGGGAAACTGACAGGTGCTGGTCAGTCATGGAGGTGTCACAGGACCAGGAAGCCAAAAGCATTCCCAGTGTTGTCAGAATTCCTCACAACATTGCAGATTTCTGTCCAGCTTTTTCCAGAGGTACTTCTTGCCTATTGATCCCACACCACTAACATCCAGAGATGGAGTTTCCTATTGGCTCAGGGAAGACTCAGTCCCTGTGTGTCAGGCTTTGACATCAGCCTGACATGCTCATGGGCACCACTTACATGAATTTATTCCTGCTTTAAATCCCCCTTCTATTGATCAGTAGAGGAGACTGTTGAATTGGACCTTTTTGTTTTGAACCTAATTGTTGAAGTGGACCTTTAATTGGACCTAATGCAACTATTGACTCATTCACATAAATGAGTGTGGTGAACCACTCCAAGAAGAGATTTGTTATTCTCATCTGTAAGAAGTCTGAGCAGACTGGATTTACATGTCTGTCCTTTTACTCATTTTAATCAATCTTATGTCTTCTAGTCCCATTAGCTTGTTATGTTTTGATTTGCCATGAAAAAAGATGAATGACTATAAAATACATCCGTGATCTTCTCAATGCATTTACATTTTCTGTGTGCCTTACTTTCTAATTTGATAAAAACAGTGTGCTTTTGCATTTAAATTCCCATTAATTAATAAATCTGTTTCACAGGAGAGTATATTAATCAATGAGTAAAAATCCATGTTGCTGCATACTCAGAATTTTATTTACTTACTGTAATAATCTTACAATTTTCTTCTCTTTGCTGTCAGAAAATAATATACTACCTGATTTCTCACAACATAGTCTTGAAGAAAGTCAGAGTACTCAAGTCAGAGAAGAGAAAAAAAGTAGTTACATTGCCTACATATAATGTTCATTGATAGAGAGACTAAAAAGGTTGAAAAGGTTTCACTGGGTGCCAGGATTTTTTCATGAGTGAATTTATCACCTGGTCCTGAAACCTCACAATTTACAAGCATATCCTGTGAGTCCTGAGGCTATCAAAATTAAATTGTTCAGATAAGAACAGGCTCCAGTTGCCAGTGTGATCAGATTTTCTCAAGGGGGTATACACATAAAAGCAATTCTGTTATTGGAGGCTCTTTTACTACCACTTTTGCTTCTGTCTAATTCAGAGTTATTTGTAAGAGACACTCAGGACAAGCTCTACCACAGGTCTAGAAAAATACCCCATTAAGGCTTATCCCTGCTCTGAAGGAATATTTCACATATTAAATGGTGAGTTTTATTGCTTTGTTTCTTTCTTTGTTTCTAATTGAGCATGTGCAACCAGAGCAGAGCAAATGAATCAGATTAGGCATGCAAAGCAGTAACTGTCAAGATTTGTTCAAATCAAAAATTATCCCGGTGATTCACTCAACAGAGTTTGATTCATTTTAGCAGTGACAGGATTAGTCCTCCAAAATTACAAACCATAGTGCAAGAAGGCATAACTTCTCAAATCAGAGGTAATAATTGTACAAACATGATGGAGCAGTGAGGAGCAAATATGTCCCCCCAACAGAGAACATTTCTCATCAGCAGAAAAAGAGATTGGTAAAAATATTGAATTCAAAGAATTATTCCCACCAACCACCAGAAAACTTTAAAGAAATGTTTCAAAAAACAGACAAAAACTCTCCTATGAAAACAAATGAATGATTTGGTTCACTAGGAAGAAAAACTCTCTTTCCATATTAAGTTTTAAAAATTACCTGGAACCAGTATCCCTTTCACAGAAATTCCAGGAAATGTGTTCTTTTAGAACCAAATACAAACCAGAGTTCTGTATTACCTGTGCAGTCTTAATATTTGAAAAATTGATTTTGTCTTGGTTACAAGCTTCTTGGGATATTGTGGTTACATATTTGGTTGTACCTTAATTGTTATTTGTCTGAGTGTTCTTGTGCTGAAGATTCTCTTTGGCTGTGAGTTTTGGTCTCGTAATGATGATTTATGTTACTGGTGCTCCTCTTATCATCTGAGAACTCAGAATTTCTAACTTTCTTTCTGTCCTGCCACAGTTAATAATAACAATAATAACTTAGTCACAAAAGAATAATACATATGTTGATATAAATAACCTGATTTTATTAATGTTTATATGGAGCTCAGGTTCTTAGTTCTTTGTGATACCTGCTTAAATACAGCTATTTCTGATGTAAAGCAGTTAATTCTAATTAATAGATTTTATCATTACAAGAAGCATGCAAAGCAATGTGTTGCCTAAAGAGAGAAGTTTTAAGACCAAATACAATTTTAAGCCATGAGGAAAAAGATGTGGAACCCATAGCAATGTGATCTGCCAAGCTGGCTGCGTAGAAAAGAGCAAAGAGGAAACTGGCATAGACCTGGAGGTCTGGACAATAAAGTGAGATACACTACACTGGACATACACACATCCATGAGGAGCTGAACAATGCCATTTGAAAGATTATGATGGTCTGACAAGTTTCCTGAGGACTGGAAGAAACAAAGGTGAGACAACTTCAGGAAGGGCAAGAAAAAGAATCTAGAGAATTGTGGGTTGATTAGCTTCACCTCTATCCCAGGGAGGGTGATGGAGCATATAGCTCTGAAAACCATTTCCAGATTTATTAAAGACACAAAGGTTTTATGAAACAGTCAACATGGATTTAGAAACTGGAAATTATGCATTCTGTGACAAAATTTCTAGCTTGATAGATGAGTGTAGAGCAGTGGATGGTTTTTGTCTTGACTTTGTTAAGGGTTTCAGTTTTCAACACTCTCTACCATCATCATCATTGACAAGCTGATGAAGGGTGTTCTAGATATGTGTACGGTGAAGTGGGTTGAAAACAGGTTGGACTGTTGAGCTCAAAGGGTTGTGAGCAGTGGCACAAAGTCAGGCAAGAGGTCAATCAATAGTTCAGTAACCTGTCAGGTAAGCAGAAAAGTTCTGCTGGAATAAGTTAAATAGCCAGTAGAACTTGCTCAGAATTTGACAGCAAAATTCAGGTTATTCGCAACATATGCTGCCAACATGACAAATATTTACTGGCATTGTTCCACTAAGTTTTCTAGTTTTAGAAAAAAGTCTGAATACTTACAAAATCAGAAGCTACACATTGTCACAGTATCACTATCAAAAATGGAGAAGTGATTGTGTTTTTGACCTAGGTTGTAGAGATTCAGAGAACAGAAAAGGAAAGAAATTTGAAGAATAAAGTGAGGAATTGAAAAGTGATAGCACAATCAACTACTCCCTATAAAGCAGTATTTGGGAAGAGCATGTTTGAACAGAAGCTTCAGCTTAAGATTCTAAAGATTCACAGACTTCTGCTTCTTTGTATGCTTGTGTGCAAGCAACATCACCAAAAATAATGTTAAATCTGTTAAATAAAAAGTTGTGTGTTTTTTGTTTTTGTTTTTGTTTTTGTTTTTTTTTTTTTTAAAAAAGGTGTTAAGAGAAGTGGTGAACGAGACAGTATTTCACTTCTTCATTTCTTAATTATTCAAACTGCAAGAAAAGAGTAGTCTTTGACTGTATCACCTATGGTAGTCGCACACCAAAGAAATTGAGCCTAATAAAACAAATTATTAGCCTACATGCTACCCAGGGCTTGATTTTGCTATTGTATTGTTTTGTATTTCCAGTGTTTTCATTACTGTTACTGGAGTGAAAAGAAATTCATTTTTTCTACACAGCTTTATTGTGCCTATTGGTAATTTATTGTGACACCAATTAAAGAAGCATAAAGAAAAGATAAAAAAAAAACCCACGTGGATTTTACACTCAAGTCTCTATTTCATTGTCCTGTGTGAAATAAAATATCTCTGATTCAGCAGTTACTCTCATAAACTCAAAAAATCAAACATGAAATAATGTCAAAATTATTTGTAGATTAAAGAATGATTCTTTCTTGTCACAGGTGAGGAAAAAGCAGTATATCTACAGGAAAATCAATATGACCAAATTAATTGCTACCATGAAGAATATTAATATATTTACAATAAAGGTGAGTTAATATTACTCCATTTTATACTACAGGAGAGTTTCATAAATCTATTGAAATACCAGCTCTGTGACTGCGTGATTTCCTTAAAGGAAGAATTTATCATATTATTTTTTAAAACTCTTGCCTTCATGGTGCTTAGGAAATATACAACTTTTTGGTTTCAAAAACTGTAAAGAACATTAATGAAAACATATTGCTCCCCAATCCCCTCTGTTCTTGATCACCTTAAGCAACTTTTGCAGACTTAGCTTAAGAACAGCTGGCAGGAGAATGGTAGTAAATCTGACAACATAATTTTTCAACATTTAACCATTTGAAAACAACGTCCTCAACATTCTGTATTTTAAGCATACATTCATCTGAACTCGTGTTCAAAATACAGTTACTTAATGCACTTCACTGAGAAAAGAAATAATACAAACTGCCTGGGGACCAGCATGTATGGGAAACGTCAAATTTCCACTAAAAGGTGGCTTTCTATTTCTGCTAAGCTTAATTTATATGCCACAAGTTTTTACACTTGAAAATGTTGGCATGAGATCTCACAGGTACAAATAAAGCAAGATTAATGCTTCCTTGTTTTCTAGTGAATGGTAAAGCATGCACTACCAACTTGCATTTCAAATGAATTGCCAATGAGGTAGATAGGGAATTGCAATTAGTTACTTAATGTGAGTAGGTAGTTAAAATATCTTTAGGAGAATTGAAGTGTAAATGAATCTGTGTGCTATTCAGTTAACCTGTACTTTCATTCATTTCATTAGTGTTCCATTTCAAAATCCATATAGAGCTAAGAGATTTAAAATCTCACCACCATCATCCAGTGTATGCAGCATACAACTGTTCCCATTTCAGTGTAAGGGGTTTGGTCATTTCATCTTCAAGATCCAATTGTGCTTAAGATTCACATTGTTGTTTTCATATCTCCCAGCAAAGTAACAGTGTGGGTTTTGTACAAAAGACAGCAGAGTTCAAGGCTGGGCCAGCACAGGTCTCTGTTTTGGGGTGTTCTGAATAACTCTACCAGCCGAGTGACTGTATCGACTAAAGCTCCATTGACAGTAACATAAGATACATATATCTATAACATTAGATATCTCGATGATATATAGGTACCTGAATTTTCATTTCTGAGAACAAGGAGGGGGCGTTGGCTTCTTCTCCCAGACGACTAGTGACAGGACAAGAGAAAATGGCCTAAAGCTGCACCAGGGAAGGTTTAGTTTGGACATCAGGAAGAATTTCTTCACAGAAAGGATAGTTGCACATTTAAATGGGCTTCCCAGCGAGGTAGTGGAGTCACCATCCCTGAAACTGTTCAAGAAATGACTGGACATGGCACTTAGTGCCATGGTCTAGTTGGCAGGGTAGTATTTGGTCAAAGGTTGGACTTGATGACCTTGGAGGTCTTTTCCAACCTTAATGATTCTGTGACTCTATGAAACTCCACTCTCAATTTCTCTGTTTGTTAAGTGGCAAGAAGCTTGGAGACTTGTCGGTTCAAGGTTCCAGAAAGAAATAAAGATTAGTTATGCTCAGACTTCAGCTCAGTTCTGACTTGATCCAAAGTATGTTCAGGAGATGTATTACAGGATGTGGCACTTCTTCACTAAAATTGATGAAATATATCACCTTTCACCCTTTCATTTTAGGAATTCTCTGTTTAATTATTACTTTTACTGATGTATGTGAGACTGCAAAAAAATAACTGAGAAAGGATTTGGGTTCTAAGTCTGAAGCATATCTCTTAGTAAATCAGCATAATGTTTTTAATAGGGCCATATAAAAGTTGAGCAGATAGTATTAGAAGTTTCTAATAGATACTATAGATTCATTGCAGCTTGAATTCTCTGTTCTTAATGTGATACATTGCATGTCACAGAGGCCTTTTTCGTCTCCCAGAACTGAAAGAAAAGGCATCTGCACCATAGACATTAAACATAAAGTAAGAAGACTTACTATCTACTTTTTAGATATAAGGTAAGAAAAAACTACTTTTTAGGTTATACAACAGATCTTACTTTATACTGTGTTCTATATATGCAACTGTTTTTTTTAAACAATAGTATGATAAGAGAATCTCAATGCTCATTTAAAACCAACATACTAGAGGTATAAGGTGTGACCTTCATGAAATATAACCAACAGACTTAATAGATGGATATGTGGTTATCCCAGAGGCTCTAGAGACCAAATAGATCCATATATATGTGATAAAGCCTCTTCCCTTCCCCCATAAGAAGAAAACATTAATGTAAAAAATATTAAACAGGTAACTTGAGAGAACAAAAAGGTATCTGGTAATGTTCCTTTTTGTCTTTTTAAACCTGATACATAGCAGCTCAGTTTTTCATAAGATCTTTTTTTACCTGTGATTAACATCTGTCGTTGAAAAGAAAAACTCTTTCCACTCTATTTTAATATCTACACTTACTTAGATTCTAAGCAATTTGTTTGTGTCTACATTTGAATAAGGAAAGGTAATCCTAGAGTTGTCCAGGACTGTCATTTACAAATGACTGCCCATTACTTATACAAAAGAAGTTATTTATAACTTGATCACTATTAGAACAGAGAGAATTAAACCTGTTTGTTTTAGACTTGGTAAATTGCCCTTAGGTTGATGAGCTGATAATTATATGTTTCTTTCTTCAACTGATGGCTCAGGGGACAGATATAATATTAGTCATTTGCTTTAACAATTAGGAAATTGTTCAATTAGTGCTCTAATTGACTAAATTACACCTGCAGAGGTCTAAAGAATTTCATTATCACCTGTGTAAAAGTAGCATGGTTCCTATTACCTACACCTATTTTTTTTTTGTTTTAACCCCATCATTACCAGTTCTGTGCATATGACCACAATGAATTGGCAATAATTTCTAAGCTTTGAGCATATTTTTCTTTCAACATATGTCAGAATCTACAATACTCAATCAGTCCCACTTTATGTTGTTTTGATCTATATTATTTTCAGAGTTTCAGTTCCAAAAAACACAAAAATATAATTCAATACTTGGAACAGAACCCCGGGAGTCCCAGCAAAAAAAATATTTTCTTTGAAAAACATAAAATGTGCAAATTCCTTTCTTTAAACAAATTTAAAACTTTTCATTTTCTGGAGGACAGACATAATATCAAGTGTGTTGTATTTAATCAAAAATAGACCTCTTAAAGTTATACCATGACATATATTTAATAGTTTTTTTCTATTAGGTCTATTTATATGATACATTTTTAAGGACAGACATCTTGCACATTTGAATAGCGGACTATCTTCTGTATTTTCCCTTGAGTGTTAAAATAATAGACATAGCAAGAAACTGAACTGCATTCATCTAGCTGAAAACATACTTTTTATGTTTCTGTATGTATTTCACATTAAGTCTGCCAGTTGTATAGTCTTGCATTACCAAAAAATGTTTCTCTTGGCATCCTTGCTTCATAGGGAAAAGATCACTAAATTAGTTTGTATTTAAGATAGGAACTTTCGTGTGTGTGTTGAATCCAAAACTGTTTAAGGAAAAAGTATACAAACAAATTTATTTAATTTTATCTGTTTAATGTTTTGAATCAAATTATGACTCACATATTTCTCTCATTTGAGGGGCATGAAAATGTAGTTGCCATACCAAATTTCACAGTTTGATGCCATTTTCAGCTAACTCAACACCTTCCTCTGTTGAAGGTCCGATCCGTTAAGGCCACACTAAACTGATGACTCACAGAGTGGTGCCCTGGACCGTTTTGCGGAGTTCAAGACTTCTGAATGGTAGCAGTAGTCATAGGTCTAAAATAACAGGAATTTAGCAGCCTATACAATTTATGTCCTGGCTTCATATTCAAATGTATGCATTGTATATTCTGTCTCTGCCTCCTACCAATGTGGGTGGGTCTTTTTAATTGTGCAGATTGAGAAAGGACACTGATAGTCAGCAATAAGTAACAATAGAATATGAAAACATCTACCACTTGTCACTGCTGCCTTTTGAAGCCATTTGTAAGGAACATATTACTTCTCTGCTCTCTGCCTCATGGTCAATTAAAATTAAAATTTGCTTTTTTCTTGTCTGAAACATGTGAGCCCCTCAAGCATACGTTTTCAGAATCTATGGTAACTGGAAGCTGTACTTCCAGGAGTGTTTAATTGACCACCTTTTTTCTGGTACAATACCACTGATTTTCATAAGAATTCTGGCAGAGGACCTGCAGACTAACTGTTTAAATGTAGCAAGTATGACCTAATTTTCAGTGAAATTCAAGATAAAGAAAATTAAATTTGTAAGTTAGACAGAAAGTATGTACCAGCAAAAAGATTTTTAGTAGATTTAGCTATTAGAAAGTGCAGATAATAGTCTAGAATTAGAATCACTGGTCTGTTTATTGGTACTATTTTCTATTATGGTGAAATGCTTCTTTCAGTTGTGTCCTAATCTTACGCTGTAGTTTGTATTTGCATATGCTAAAAGATGCTGAGCGTAACGTCTCCTTCACAATGCTCTTTGCAATGATCTTTTAGTTCCCAGTCAGAATCTTTAAGTATTGCAGCAAAGATCATGGCTTGACATAGAGGTGCACTGTTCAGAAAATGATCAAGAAAACAAGTCATTCCCAAGATTGTGTTGAATTAAGTTGATTTTCTTAGTAACTCTGCCACCTGCAGCACTAAAGAACAAATGTCTTCATGATGGACAGGTCAAACATAGTTTTTCATAAGGTGCCCACAGCTGTTCTTTCTTTTCCTAGTGAACTAACCACTTCATTGCTGTTCATTCATGCATGTGTCATTGTAGTTTTAAGGAGAATGTGAATGGAAAATGTAGCTTGAAGGTCTAGCCTTACTGAATCAGCCTCATTATCCTGAATATACTGATATGTCTTTTAGTCCTGAAGAAAGTATTTGTGCCTTTCACTACATGTATATACAAGAACACATAACATTACTTAGGAGAAAAAATCTGAATTTTGAATAATCAATGTTGGCAATATCATCAATAAAGCTAACAATGTGGGGGTTTCTGTAACTAAGCCATATGCCCTATAAGACTGAATACACAAAGAAAGTTAAAGAAAGTGTTGGATGAAGAAAATGAGACTTAGAGTACAAGCATTTTTTTTCTTCCAGTTTTAATAGTAAAGAAAACTGAGATCATATATTAAGGTTATGAGGTGATCTAAAATTAAATATAGTTTGCATGGCAGAAAATGTAACTTAATAGGCATTAGCAGCAGAGAGCAGTGTGTGGGTTATAAAATACAGTCCTATGTATCACTTGGACCAGATGTTTGTTGGGTATTCATCTATAATTCAAGTTCACTGTAGCCATACTTGTATATGAAATTATCTATTACGTCATAGAATGTTTGTACATCAGCTAAGAAGGCTAATTGTACAGTTCTAAACATCATATGAAAAAGAAAAAAGATTAAATCCTCAAGGAAGCAAAAAGGACTAATTCGGTGTACCAAGAGCTACCCAGCTGTTACTTTCCTCTGTCCTGAAGATCTTATGTTAATTCTGGGATGCTTGTCATGAATAGTAGAGTCAGAGCAAATCGTTACAATCTTTTTGATTAATTCTTTCGGGTCTTCACAATTCACAGTGCTTTATATGTGCACTTTCAAATTCACTTTCAGAATAACTAACTTTCAGAATATTTTTGAAAATTTATCGAGTTTTAGCGTGTTGTTTTTTAAACTTATATCCATTTGTAATTACTAAAATTCTTACCCTTACTGGTAATTCCAAGAGACTGTCAGAATTTTACAAGATTATAAGCACTACAAGAAATGAAAGAAATGATCATTCAGAAATAATTCTGATTTTTCATTTATGAGGGAATGTAAAATTTCTCTTATGACAAAAGATTTGCTTGCAAAAAGTTGTTCAGTCTCTTCAAAAGTAAATCATCCAGTAGACTTCAAAAGTAAAAGAAACTAGGCTTGGAGATTCTTCATTTCTCACTTTCTATTTAGAGAAGAGCTCAAGAAGTCCTGAATAACAGTTTTTCTGCAAGTCTTCCTACTGCATCAACTGGAAGTTTCCATGGAATTTGTATGAAAGGTCTTAATTAAGGAATAAAAAAGAATCTATCCACTTGTTTGACCTGTCCAAGTGTATGTGGTAGATTAAATATTAATCTCTTCCTCTTATACCAGGCTTCCTGGATTTGCTGCAGTTGTCCTGATTTCCCAGTTTTTAATGACTCTTGCCAAAGGCCTGTTGGTCATTTGTCATCTTCTTTACAATATCTACATGCAGCAGTGAGAGATCATGAGTCCAACAGCTTCATAACAACTGATTATGTCCTTTTCAAATTCTATACTTGAGCTTCTTTCCACAGATATAGGATCCTATATGAGGACCCAACATTGTGCGATGGAAATCACTATGAAATTAGCAGAGAATTAAATGAAAGCAGTACCAGATCCAAATTATAGGACAAATTAAACCAAACAACCTCAAATAATACTTCTATTCTTCCAAATAACAGTACAGGGGAGAAAAAAAAGATTTCTTGTGGTATTACTGGAATCATCAGAGTGTTTCTTCAAAACCCAAACTGATGGACTGACATAGTAAATAACAATGTATTTCTATGACTGTATTTTATGCTTAAAGAGAAAGATCTTTTCAGGTAATTCACAGATTTGATATTTACATTAAAGCAGGGAAATTTTTGCTGTATACCTCAAGGAAGAAGTGGCTGTAATTAAAATGTTTCTTCTATCATCTTTAGCATAGCCCACAGGGAATCTGAAGCCACAGCAAGCCTGTTAAACAAGATAAAATATGGTAACATACATTTTTTCTGACAAGCATTTTACCAGTTTTCATAATCTCATATAAATAAATCCAGAAATTTGTGCCAAGGCTTGTGGACTCTCAACGGAATGTGAAATCTTCCAGCAGGAGTAAGCAAGCATGAGAAGGCAATTAACGCTATTGCTGTCTTTGTTGACAATTGCCAAGTAAGATATAAAGAAAAAGTTGCTCCAGGTAACTCACTCATAGAAAGATCAAGGATTATTTTGTTTCCATTTAGCCTAGCTAAATATGACTATCTGCATTTAGAAAAAGACCATGCAAACTGAAGTGAACAACTTTTCATAGACTCTATTTTAGCAACAACTCAAGAGTGGATATTTTAGATTGATAAATTTAATTATAAAAGGAACAAATCTAATTATCTTTCATATGCTACATTTTCTGAGAACATGGTAAATCATTGGTTTACACCTTTATATGAACATTAACCTAAAAAATAGTGTAGTTCTTGGCAAGTGTTAGGGCACACTCAGCCTTACTTAAAATATTGTTTGATTAATTTCAGGGGATTTTATCTACGGTTTTGATAAACTTTTATGGACTAAGATAAATCACATTTGTGACAGTATACTGAACTATCTTCTCTGATGTAGATTTGTTTATGCTGATTAATTCTTGATTACTCCAGCAGAGGATATGAAACCTCTTCACTTTAGGACAAACAACAGGGAGGTCACTGAAACAAAACCCACATTTATTTATCTGTACAAAGTTCACCTTAAAATCATTGTTGACTAACTTACTTAAAACCTCATTGATTTGGGTTGTTGGTTTGTTTGTTTGTTCTTACATTCATCAGCTCTGAGTAGATGCTGAGACTTTTCTAGCATTCCCCATTGCCTAACACAGTGACAGTAGTGACAGTAGGGACAGTGACAGTTCAGTGTTTCCATTATTACTATCACTGTTTCAGTGTTTCCCTATGGTAAGCAATTTGACCTTTTTAAAGTGTCTAATCCAATGCATTCAACCCAGTGGTGAGTTAGAATGAAGTTTCTCTACAAGGTGAACTTGTTTGTGTAGAATAAAGGTTTACAGAATTTTGTCCACTTATGTTCATAAATGAGGGCAGTTCTCCAGTGATTATGGTTCAGTGAAGAGATAAAACTTTCAACAGGTTAGGGGTAAAATGACTTCAAGACTGGATCTCTTTTTTTTTTTCCCCCCCAACTAATAATTGGAGAATCCACTGAAATGCAATAGAAGAGAAATATATTCAATATATAACATTGTCATCAACATTATTATTATTGTTGTTGTTTTTACTGTTATTGCCAGTCATCCAACACATCTAAATAGAATTAATTTTCATTCATTCATTTTTAAGGGTGAAGGTACTTGAAAAACTTTTAGGTTGGGCTCAAAAATATTTTAATTTGTTCAATCAATATTTTGTTTTTATTTAATTTGAGTTATAGTCCCTTTATAATATAAATAGATTGATTACTCTGAAAATTTGTATTATTCTGCCTTTTTTTTTTTTCCCAATTAAATCAGGTCATAAGCTCATAAAATTTAAAGGCGTGTTTACCTAAAATTTCCAGATGCCTGTGTACCTGTCTGTCCTGGAGATTTTATTGCCTTAAGGGATCTTTGTGGATTTGGCTCATCCATTTCTATATTTCTCAACACTTGGCAGACAGTTTTACTGTGGTTCTGTTTTGTTTTGTAATTGGGCAGAGTGGCTACAGCACATCTTGTAACCAGTATGTTGAAAGGTTAACAAAATACACACAGCTCATTATTGCTGTATTTCTCAAAGCACTTGTGAATCAAGTTTTCTCTAATTTCCAGCAGTCTTTGTGAGAAAGTGCCTTACTTTAAAAGATATCTGTCAAAACAGCATTTTGAAGCTCCATAACAATCTCACAGTTTACGTCATGGAAATCTCTTCAGCTGGGATAAACCTTTCAAGTTACTTCTTTCCATGTCGATTAGGGACATAGAGGAAGGTGAGGTGTTGAAGGGTTATACCTTGGTAGAGCTTCTGTGGGAGCTCAAATTTTCCTTTTTCAATTTCCCTTCCCAAGGAGCAAATATGAACAGATAAACACTCTTAGAGAACAAGACAGAACACATCAAACTCCAGCAGACCATTTCCCCTTCCCCACCATCATTTCCCATTTCCCAAGATGAACTTTCCTACATAAGAAATTATGTTTAACTCAAACTTGGATAAAATAAATGCATAATGCTCTCTGAAGTTTAGCCTGTGTGAAAATTCAGATGATTGCCAGCATTTAACAGGATTCATAGCAGTTAACATTACCAATACCCCTAGCTACTGACTGATATTAAATTCTGTAAGACTGATTTTTATATTACCAAGAGGCCAGGACATGATCAGCCATTCCACCTCTGATATTGTTATTTTATTCAATAATACTTAAGTTAAATAAATTCAGTGTATTTTTTCAACCTTACTCACATCTTGAGCTTATCTGATGATTTCATAAAGAAAATATATATGCTGTACATTTGATACAAAATGTGTAATAAGCCATGGTTCTCTCTTTCCAGAAATTAAATAAAAAAATCTGCTTCTAATTAATGTCAGTACTTTGATGGATCTGGCACAGCTACCTTATGTTGATCCTGGCAAAATTTAGTCACAAAAATTGGGTTTATAAACTGTAATCAATTAAATCTTAAATTTTCCTTGTATTATATATTTACACTATGGTAGTATCTAGAAACACTAATGAAGACCAGACTTGCATTAAGAGAATCAAGACCAGACTTCTATTAAAAGAGAGTTTTATATTAAATATTTCAACTAAAAGATTCTGTCCAGAATCAATAGTTAAATGCAGGAATGAAAGGAAAGAAGGAAGTAAATCTTTGAGAAGATTGGGACTTGCTTCTGTCACACAGAATGCCCATGGCCAAGAAAATATCTCAGTCTGAAATTTAGATACAGTGTTCTATCGACATGGCTATGCTCTTAAACCAGTAGGATATCAGTTATTGTTAAGTGCAAGCTGCAATGAAAACCGCATGCCTTGTTTCATCACCCCGGACATCATATCCTATAAGGCCTTCCCAGGATGGATGTTTAATGGGTATGTACAGTATACATTTCTTTTACACAGGGAGTTCAGAGACACTTGGACAAGTAAGCTGCACAGTACACACACGCAGGAGGTCTTATCTCTGTCCCTCCTGTAAATAACAGGAGAAATGAGGTAAGTAGTCCTCAGTCACAGGTGAGGTGCTGATCTAGGAATTTGGCATCAATGTTATAGACAATCAAGATTTTTAATGACTAAGAATTGGGATTTTTTGCTACATTAGGTACTTACATATACACAGAAATACTCTGAGTAGGTAGATTTAAAGAGTGGCCTGGGTTTATGCTGAGTAGAAATAAAAGGTATCTTAATATCACCACTTTAATTTGCTGTACTTGATCAGTAGATGCTTGCCCAGTTTGATGCACCTTCTGCTTACTAATTCTCTGCACAAATACAAACCCAGCATTGGAATAAACTAATAATAGTAGTAGTAGTCATGATAGTAACTATAGAAATGTTAGCAATAATAATAGTAATACTACTATTTCTACTGCTACTATTATTACTAATAAAGCCAAAGATAGACAGTACCTTTCATTCTAGATTTACTGTACAGTAACTTTTCAGATCCAAACATTAAAACCCTCGGACTTTCATTTGAAGAGACCTGGATACACAAAAGTTGCAATTTACAGAGGTGAAAAAATAGGATTAGAAGCATTTCTGAACAAACCATTTCCTCTTAGAAATGTACAATTAAATAATCAATTACTATTATGTACATTCGAAACGTGCAATTAAAAGTAAAATTATTTTGTAATTAAGAAAATGAGTGAAAAAAATATTAAAAATTGGTTCTCCCAAACCATTTTTAGCATATTTTTTACTTAATATTTTAAACAACTTATTCTGAGGACACATAAGCACAGATGCAGCAAAATATAAATCAGCAAAGACCTAGAACTTGAGTTCCACAGATGAGTCTCCGTGTTCCTACATGTAACTTTGAGGAGCATAGAAGCAGTAGATCCATATTTTCACAAAATTGTGCCTAAGTCAGCAAACCTAACTAAGTCACTGAATGAGTGATCGGCCACACACTTGAGCACACATATTTCTGACTTGGTAGTACCTATTGTGGCTGTGCAACTTGCAATTGCTTCTGTTACAACAGCACAGCCAGGGGCAGATTGCTGTTTGATATTCTAGTTCAGTACGATAAGTATTCTTCATCAGTGACTTTGGATCACTTTTTATTTCTGAGCAAATAAAAGGGTGGTTAATACTGTAAGACATTCAGAACATGTTTCCAGAGGAGAGAAGCAATGTATCACAATTAACAGCGCACACTGAGCCTTTCGCTGCCCTCCAGACCTTGAAAGATTATGCTTCATGGCTTTGTTCTCCCTAAAGAAGGGGCTGGTATACATAACAACTGGATCAAGCTTCTGACATATATGGCTATGTGTCAAACAGGAAATGTTGAAAAATAGCCTAAATTACTGTTCTAAAGTACTTGTAGTTTGCATTAGCTCTTTAAACAGATATGTTGCTGCTGGTGTTACTTTTATTTTTGTCATAATTCTGTTTACACAAACTGATACTTAACTGGAATTCATGCTGGGCATCCATTAATGTCTTTCCATATAATCCCAAACTGTAACAGATGTTATACATCTTCAAAAAGGATTAGAGAATTATTCTCACCCTAGACAAAAATATTTTACTAGTCTGGGCAACAAACCCATTAAGAAACCATACAGCCATGACAAACTGATGGAAGATGCAGTTACTGATTTATTATACATGCATATATAAAATATATACTATAAAGACGACCTACATGTCTAACAGAAAAGTATTTTGTTCTGGTTTTACATTCTCCTGATGAGAAATAATGATCGAAATCTGCTGTGCAGCCAGAGAAAGCTTTCTGTCACCTGTTCACTGCAGTATTTGCCACACCGTGTAGTTATTAGGAATAGGTGGAAAAAAATCACGTTCCTTGACTTTAGGAGCTTGAGCTCAGAAATTAGGTTCCCTATTCCGTGAAGAAAGGTGGATATTTTCAAGAGGCTATTCAGAATACCTGTATAAGGCAGCAATTATGGATTCCCACTTCAATTCTTTGAATCACCTCTAAATGTAACTTACTCTGTTAACTGTATAGGGAGCCTAAAAGTGGTCAGGCTTGGCAATGCAAACATCCCTCTTCAGTTGCTGCATACTCTTTCAGTGGGGCTGAAAGGAACTATCTCATGCATGTAGTTAATAGATATGACATAACACAGTTGTAGTTTAAGCAACTGTCAATAAGTCTGATTTCTTTTCCTGAGTGGCTACTTTTAGAAGATATGTCTGTAATCATTATTATTAAACTTGTAATTTCTCTGATTTGACATTCATGTGCTTCATAGACTTATCTGTGTGATGGAAATGCATGGAGATGTAAGGAATTCACAAACTCATTTTGATGAATCGACTAGTGAATACAAGAATTAGTGAGCCTCTTTGAGCCAATGCTAAAGCCCTGTGCAGTCTTACAAAAGAATGCAGTAAATGTTTATCGGTTCACTTATACATACATATACAAATGTTGTTATAAAGATATTCATTTTTGCATTTGCCCATAACAAACAAAATATATTTCTGGGCAATGAATGAATGAAGAACTTTAATGTCTAAATTTAAAAATTTGCACTTAAATATCATTTTAAGAGTTGTGTACATCTAAGAAGTACCATCCAGCTATAAGTTAAAAGTATATATCAAATCAAAACAAATACTTCTTTATTCTGGTCATTGAAGAACGTGCAAAATCATTGCAAGTATCTGCTGAATGAATTCTGGAAAATAAAACAAATTAAAATTCTGTGATTCAACAAAATTTCAACAAATTAGGTATGCATGTTAAATTACAACTTCATACACATTTGCTAAATGGTATTCTACATGCAAGAGGAAGAACTGCTGAAGGGATTGAGGTTACTGAACAAGTTGAAGTATCTGAACTGTGTAATTAAAAGTGCTTAGTCTGAGAAAAAGTATTTGACTCCCGTTCAATGAAATGAGAATTGGTGCAAACCTAGAGTCCCCAATACATACAGTACTGCAGTGTTTCAAAGACATTAACCAGCTCAAAAAGGCTGTAAAATATTCAGTATTAAGATTTATGGCATTACTGTAGGAAAAATATTTTATCTATTTTGGGACTCTGAATAAGCTGTACAAGAATTTTTCTCCCTCTAAGCCAGTAAACCAGCACCATCTAACACTAAATGTAATTAGTTACAAATTGCCTGTTACAAGTTAATTAAACTTCCTTGCGTCTCTGCTGCTTAAGCAACATGTAGATTCTTTTATGTACTTGCCAATTAGCGCATGGGGATTCTGCTTTCTAATTGGATAAAAAAGTAATAAACTGAGCAGTGTGCTGTTGATATCCAGAATGACTTTGTTAAGAAAATAGTGGAGACAGGTTTAATGCTTCAAATATTTATCTCAATTGAAATTGATTAAAACAATTTGAGGTTCCATTAGATATAGATACAATCCTTTTGTTAACAAAGTCCATCTGGTCTAAGAAAGAAAATTAAGATTCACTAATTGAAATTTGGAAGCTTTTTTCCAAACATGCATAATTCATACTGACAGAAAACAGAAGCTGCTATTCACCACAAACTGTCAAGTAGATGAATGTTTCATTTAGATGGAATTTGAGATTTCACCCAGCAAGAATCTACAAATGCTTATATTAAGTCACAGTCTGAGAAAAGAAAATCTGTTCTCTTTTTACTGGCTTAGTATTAAAATCATCTCTTTTTTTCACTGTGAAGCCATCTTAACTTTAAATGGCACCACATTCGACCTTTCTCATTCCCAGCACTGGAAAGACCTTTCTAGACCGTGAGCATTATTCAGCTGTGCAATCCTGCAACTTCATTAGCAAGTGATTCTCCCTTTTTTTAGCTTGTCATATATTTACAGAATGCTGCTTTTGTGTCAGGATGAAATTCCATTTTATAGGAGGGCTCCATTTAGGTGTTCCTCTCCTTGGTTACTTTTCTTCCCTCCTGCCCCATACTTTGTCCCTCAAAAAACAATCTCAGATCAGATCATTTATTCAGTCTACAAAGTGGTGCCACTCAGTTGTATTAAAGCATCTGAGCAAACCAAGATGAAGACTGGACACAAGTAGCTGCAGAGAAGACAGGCCAGGAAATCTTAGATCACTGTGGGCAACACACATTTCTCGTGGACTATGGCAAGAAAGACATTAGCATAAATGTTCTCTGTTTCACCCTGGGACAGCCACTGGTGACCTTCTTCTCTTCCAGGTACTATATTTACCTTTATTTGTAATTTCTGAACTGCTAATTTACTGTCTTGACATGTTTGAAACATGAGTGAAGCTGTCACTCTTTACTGAGGTGTGAAAGTATCAACCATATTATTTAACTCAAACTACATTTAGCTTTTGATGTATCTTTGCATCATAAATATCCACAAAATAATGAAAGTTTGGCCTTCACAGAAGACAGTGACAATTGTATCACTGGCTTTATTGATGTTGTGTTTTGTTACCCATACTGCTCATGTTAAAAAAAATAGATCTGAAACATAGTGGTTGTCACGTGGTGATGGGGAGAAGAAACTCGTTAAAGAGATGCTGTAATTGGAATTTTCCCTTCTGCTTTGCAATATGCTCTGGATGAATTTTGTATCAATAGAGATCTTTGCTGAGCCAAGATAAATAATCGCTCAAGTGAATGTACTTAGGCAAGAAAAATCAAAGCCATAGCACTCTGAAGGAAGCACAGGTGTTTTCTCTTCTTGGTGAGCCACCTGCTCATGAATACATACAGTAAAGGTAGCAGAAGTGAGACCTGGTTTGATGATAATTTGAATATGAAAAAAAATTATTAGGAAGTCAAGTATAAATAAGTACTACAAGAATTCAACAAAGTCATATAATGGAGTGGAAAACAATCCTCCTTCGGCCTACACAGCTACAGTGAGACATAAATACTCAAAATGACAAAAAGATAATGACACTACACGTGCTGAAGAATAAGATATCAGCCAGCAGTGATGTTGGAAGGTGCCTGACATAATCTGGGTATCTGCTGCAGCTATCCAGCCACATCCACAAAGAACTCCATAGTGGCTAACTCAGCCTGTTCCTCAGGTACCTCATCCTGCACAGAAAAACTTATGGTATGCATCCAGGATATGAGAGAGTCAAATTTATTTTTTTTTCTCCCTGCTACTGGACTCAGAGGATGATTCTTATATGATTTATAAGTCAGAAAGGTTATTTTTCTGCAGTTTGCTCAGTGACTATAAATCCAGTCTGACAGCCATAAATGTTTTATTTCAGAAACAGTACAACTAAAGCAGTAACAGTGACTTGTCAGGAAAAAAAATAATCTATATCTTATTTGGGATATATTTGCAATTATTAGTAATTTTTGTCTGAACAGGGTAGAACTAATTTTCAATAAATATCCTCTTCAGTGAGTAGCATTTTGTTCAGAACTCGTGCATTTATAAAGCCCTAAAGAGAAAGCAGAAAGATTGCTCAAAGCAAACCTACCCCAGCAAATGCATGGGGTTTTCTGTTCTCTCAGCTTGCAGTTTTCTCTAGGAAGTGTTATAATCCTCTTTTAAATATATGTACAGGGCCAAATTCAGAAATATACCATCTGAGATGTATTTTAGATTTCTCTATTACAAATACCTAAACACTGTAGTTAGTAGTTAGAAAAATAGTATATTCGGTACAATCCACAAATCAAAGGAAGAGAGCAAGCTTGTGAGCCTGCGTTAATGTGAACCCCCAGATATACAAAGGAGGTCCTAACTCAAAACAGCCTTTATGTTCTAATTTTATGTGGTGTACAGCACCAAGCAGGGAGGGCAGAGTAAACCTGCATCTTATGGTACAAGACTTTGGGATTTAAAGTGGGAAAAAATTATGTTTGTCTATTCATTTAATTTTCGATTATATTAATTATTTCATGTTTTTCAGCCATATTTTTGCATTACTGAAAAGATGGTCTGCATGACCTAAAAGCCAGTTACACTCTTCTACTCCTCTGAATAGAAGGATGTTTCCAAGGGAACCATTTGCAGTCCTGTCATCTGGGCTGTAGCCATTTAGCCACTGCTACCTTGAATATATTTGAATATATTTTCTCACTCCTTGCAAATTCTCTGAAAGGTTTCTTTCCTTTGTGCCCTCAGTCTCACTTGTTACCCGCCCACCCTCCTGCTCTTTTTTCCACAATTTCTTGCTAATATGAACTCTCTAGCAAAAAGAAAATACAGGCTTTTTCCACCACAAGTGTGTTTTAATTGCCACACTGCTGCTGTCAGGCAATGGGAAACCAATACTATATTCCTACTGCAGCCTTAATGAAGTGACAAGTGACTTAGTATTAAACTGACATCATGGTTAACACCAAGTGGTATTAAAAAAGGAGTATACAAATCCAGTTTTCCCACCTTAACTCATAACTATTGGACTGAGGTTAATCACCCATTTTCTCACTTATGTCTTCATGCAGTGACATATTTCTAACTAATAGCTGGAACCTTAGCCCCTACACTTTGCAATAAAAAGAAAATAAACCAAATATTCAAAAATTAAACAGCTAGAATAGGTTTACTTAACAGATATATTCTACTTTTGAGGAGATTTGAGGTGCAAATTTCGATGCTTGATTAAAAATATTTTTTTCATTAGTTGCATAGAGATCTGGTAGATGGTCAGGAAAAATGATTTATTATGGAGCACTGTTTCACAAAACATGTCTTCCCTATGTTACTTACCTCAGCAGTCATCAACAGGGACAGATTTCATTTAGTAAACTAGTCTAAGTGTCAGTCCCAAGTACTCAGAGAAGAACAGTCAGATTATTCAATATGCACAGTATTAGTGCTGACTGTGCTTAAACAACAATCTGAACCTTCAAAGCCAATTAAAGTCTCCATTCACCTCAGAGCCTTGTATCACACCACAGCTTTGAGCCTGAGAGTCTAAGCATTTCACTAAACCTATTGAATGACCAAAGTTCAAGGCATGACTTGGAGTTCTGCTGGATCTGGATTGCCGTGTATTCCTACAGAGAGAACATGCAGCCATACATCCCACAATTGGCAAAATCTCTAGTTATATTTTAGACATAATGTTGGTTTCCACACTAGTTTTAAGAAATAGGCTAAAGTGCTTCTCAGTTCCCTCAGAAATCATTCCTTACTATCAACTAAATATATGACAGGATAAATTTCTCTATGGCCTCATCTTCAAGAAATGATAAAGGTCAAGTGTTTTTTTCCTGGTAGCCAGCAAATCTAGTTTTACAAGGAATAAGATAACACTCAGAGAGTAAATACTTGATGTCACATTTAAAAAAAAAAAATCTTCTTCTTTATTTACCCTCAAAGCTACTCAGTATTGATAGATTAATCCAATATTTTTAGAAAAGTTTATGGAAAATACCTCAGCAATAAAAATCTGCATGGCTAATCATCAATTAATATTTTTTCTTATTTTAAAATTTAAATCTCAAGCTCCCTGAAACAAGTTGCAAATGACACTAGTATCAGTTAATTTATACTTATATTTGGAAGATGCAGGAATTGGAATAGAGTGAATAATTTGTAAATAATTTATTGGATGCAAGAATAACTAAAGTACATATGAAACATAGAAACTTGTCCCTATGAAAACCAGTAAGGCCTTCTTTCCTAAATCTATTCACAGGTTAAGGACATCCCCTCTCCCTTCAGTGATATAATTTTCATAAATCATGTTTAGATTATAGCTATGGTTTGTTACTTGGTTTTCCTATACACCTCTCTCATTCTAATTTAGTCTTTGTTTGTTTGTGGCACATTTTTGTCAGTATTTGCCATATTATATTGAAGGGACTTGATTACATTTCTGCTTATTGGGAGAATTATTATTTCTAATTGTTTGTGAATTGCTAACAGAATGCCTGATATGGTACAAGACAGAAATCAGATTTTTCACAAAAATTGGACACTTGAAAGAGAGCTGCTAAGAACAAAATATTGAAGAAATGCTCAGCAATAGGCTTTGTTTGTAATAATACACCTGCATAAAAAGTACTGAGGAAGAAGTGAAATATTTAAAAGAAACTATAATGTTATTCTGGTATTCTAAAAAGATGTAACATTGATAATTCTTCAAATATACCTTTCAAAACAGGGAATCACTTATTAAGGGTACTTCTTAGGTATGCAATACTTACTCCATAAATAAGGCCTCAAAATGTAATAATCCAAGCTGCAAACAAACACTAGAGTTCTGTGGAGCATTTGCATTGCCCTGTGATGAAAGGCCATTCACAGGAAAGGAGTTGAATTTAGCTAATGCAAACAAAGGCTGTACCTCTTTCAGCCTGGAAAGTGCAGAATAATTTTTTCTTCCTATGGACATTCCAGGCAAACTTTAAATAAGTAGAACAGTAGGACATTTGGACAATAACATTCTCTTAGACATAAGTAGTCAGAATCTTGTTTTCCTGAAGTAATCTGGCCTTATAAATGCCAAAAAATTTTAAACTTCTCTAAAGTGCAGTAGGCTACATGGTGTGACTTTAGCTACTCTTGAAATAATTATGTAGGAGAGTTTCTGTGAAGTGCGGGGATGAGCTTCGTTGTCATTAAAGGATTCTATTCTGTCCTTTACAGAAATAGCTCTTCTTTTTCCAGGAGAAAGAAAAAAGATATGCAAGGAAATATCAGACTACAAGGCTGTCCTTTGCAACTAAGATGCACAGGAATTATTGGTAAAGGCAGAATGTAAAATGTAAGCTAAATTTTCAGTTGACAAAAATGCATTCTTAGTTGTTTGCTGAAAGACCACTAGCAATGTTCTGTAATAACTGAAGTGTGAATCAATGTCCAAACACCTATGTCAACAATATGCCATCAAGACCTGGATCCAAGAGACTGAAGAGGAACTCAGCAGGTATATTATTTTTATTCCTTTATTTCCATGACTTTGCATGACTGGCCCAAAGAAGCTCTCGTGATCTTACAATTCCCATTTCACCTAAACCAGCTACAGGTGATAAATAAATAGATAAATACAATAAAATATTTATATTTTTATATTTATTTATATATATATGGGAAAATCATAAGGGTCATTGTATTAATTTTCTGCATTACAAAGCAGTAAGTAATGCAACATTGCACATTAACTTCCAACCAGATCTAATGAGTGGATAATAATGACTGGAAAAACAAAAAGCTGAAACCTTGTAGATAGATTCACAAGGACAGTAAGTGATAACAAAATTTTTAGGCTCCTTAATTTCCTTTTTAATTTTTTTGCTGTGAGCTGGAACTTCTACTGTGACTCTGTCTCTTCCTTAAATATCAAACATGCAAATATCTGTATCTGAGCCTCAGTGCAGCCATTCCAGATCATACTGGATATCATTGCCATACTTCATACACTGTGGAATCAGTGGAGATGACTGTGTACACTTCATTGAGGAGTTGTGGTTATATAAGTTACATAAGTTATTTTAAGGTGCTGTGATGTTTGTTATGGATTTTTAAAACGAAAATATAAAATTTAGCTGATGGACTGTACTGTGTAGATCACAAAGCTGTCATGGCTCAGCACCTGATGGGTCCAGAACTCATTAAAGCAAAAGAAGTTTAAGGCTGCTTTCCAGCTTGCAAGAAGGCACTGTATAAATGGATTATTAATCCTAAATAGCTAACTATATTAATACCTGCTCCCACTCTTTTCTCAGGTATCAGGCTGTCAACAGATTAACTCTTAATACTTAGCAGGGGACCTGTGACTCAGTTATCAAGTGTTTTAGTATTTACAAAGATGTAGCAAACTGACATAGAGCAACCAGAGCCCCTAGATGTGGCCAGCCTCGAGCAATTATTGTATTAGCATTAGGATGAGAAAAATTAGGAGAGTACAATTAGGACAGAAGTAGCAGACACAGCTGACTGTTTGCATTAAGATTCTGAGAGTGTTAGGGTAGAAGAAAGAATAGCATTCTGTGCTGGTGTGAGTGACAACCACTGGAATCTGTGAAATTATTCAAGTCTAGGTCTGAATGTGCAAGAGTGCCAATCTAGTGGAGCCATATATTGCTGCTAATTGGGATCCTTCAGTTTTGAAGGCCATTAGTCTCAACAAATAAAGATCAGGAGCAGGAAAAGTACTTTCCTAGATTAGATCAAGTTATAAGACAATGTCCTTGAAAGTAATTATACATAACTGCGAAAAATCTTGCACAAGCTGCTTGGTCCTCTTCAGTCTAAACTCTGATAAATTGTGATTAATTATCACTAAATACAGTATAAGGTTAGTTCAAATACTTCCAAAAACCCTTCAGTGGCAGTCAGTTTGAGCATTTGTTTTTCTCCTTTAAATACAGTCAGTTCAACAATGTTAGACAACCTGCCTTCATCAAAGGAATATGAAGATCACCAATATTTTTTTTTTCCATGTGGAAACAAAGTAAAGTTGGTAAATGAACAAAACATCACTTACTTGTTAGGGAATGAATGGGTCGAGGACTTCTTAGATTCCAGACTATATCATTAAGCCAGATTAAAACAGAAAAAATGACAAATACAAACCAAAGGCAGTGTCCATGTTTACTCTCAGAAAATGTCATCTTTATGCTGTTTCTGTCCTACTGAACATGTCTTATTTCCCAGTTAAAATCTAGCGGAATAAACTCGTGACTTTTCAGCTGCTTATTTTTCTTTCTTGCATTTATAAATAAGAATGAAGGGTCACATAGGGAAATTCAGAAAGTCATAAGCCCTGATGCAATTCCCTCAAGGCTTTATTGTTGAAATGTAGCTGGGCGTATTACAGGATCGAACATTCATGGAGATTACACAGTATTATTAGCTAGACTGAAAATATCACATATATTCATAATATTTCTTTCTTCAGCTTGGACCAAGTGCTGAAGGACAAGACCATTTCTGTAATGTGGACAGTTTTAATCAGCCTAATGAAAGGATGAGGCTTAACTTCATTTCAGTTTCAGTTCTGCTTTGAAGTAGTACGTGAAGAGATGGTCTTAGGTTTTTCTGACTTGCAGACCTAAGTAGAGAGGACTGCTGTCTCTGGTCTTCTGTAGGACCAGCTCATCTCCAAGGGTATTATGAATCACTTTTGCTGAACACAGCAGTCCCACAGACATTTCCCTGGATACCCAGGCACAGATACCTGAGAGTACCAATAACTGGCACTGTGCTGCTACCCTTGTACACCCTGCAATTAGTGATCCTCCTTGAAGGGCCAAAACTGGTTAGAAGGAGGTTGAGCAGAATGAATTTGCCCTATTGAAATAATGTTTTCTCACTTAAAAACAAAATAACACATGTTTGTTCTACTCAACGAGAGGTATTTTTGTTCAGTAAAGACATATAGATTTTTTTATTGTAGCCACTGCAGTGCTGTGAAGCATTAATTCAGCTGCCAGTGCTCCACCATCATAAAGTTCCTCTATTTAGTCACTGACCAGTAACTGGAGTAACAATTAAGCGTGTTCCTTTCAGCTGGATAATTAAATGCCAAAAAACCTCACCACTCAATATGTAATTCACTCAATATCTTGTTGTTTGAAGGGACTAGTGTTCACAGATAGGATGGATTGAATTCCTAACAACATCTGGCATGAGCAATGGACTTGGCTGTCTCAGTAATAGCATTACATTCATGGTAGGAATGACAGCTAAATGTAGAGAGATGGATGGGCCTTTTCTCTGAAGTGGCATATTCGTGGTTGTAGCCTAATGAATCAGTATGTTGTAACCCCTGGCCATGTACATACTGGCCTGTTGGTAGTGACAAGCTGCATCAGGAGGTCCAGAGCAAATTGCAGTTGTCAGATCTAATGGAGAAGGATGCTGGCATACAAGTTACTGGGAAAGCTGAGTATAGTTTCCATTCCAATAATCTGGATCAAAACACTTCCTGATCGCCTTGGTCAATTTATTCTGTCACTTAATTAAACAAAAAGCATTACAAATCTCCACAGTAAGAGTAAAGGACAAAAGGAGACTCTTTAACCTTGGGAAAAAACACATCTAGATGTTAGGTCTCAATTAAAATTTCTTTTTTCATAGGATCTGAATTTGTAGAAAGATTTTGAACAACTATGCTGTTATTTGTTCCCGGATGTTCTAATTTTGTAAAGTATTTTCTACTTGAAACCATTGAGAATGAAGGATGTTTAATGCAATCCAGACTCCCAGTGGCATCCTTCAATCAGGCACACGAAACACTCACTTAAAAATAATAATTCTTCTAACGTCTAAATGAATTAGATGATGATCCAACTCCTGAAGAAAAATATTTTGTAATTAATAGATTAAAAAGTCGTGCTTCTCTACATGCTTCTGATAGTTTGAGAGTGGGGGAAGGGAACACAGATAAAATAACAACACAACAGAAGAGGGGTTTTTTTTTTTTTTTATTTTTCATTGCCTTCTGCTTAGCAATTAACTATAAGTGATTGCTGGACTTGGGTTTTTTTTCAGGCCTCCAAGGACACAGAAGAGAAATAATAGATGTTTTGAATGTACACTATTGACACTTATCAATATGATCCCTTCCACCTTTCCTTAAATGGCACTACATTAATTAGCTGAAGTCTAGAAGGAATGATGTCTGAGTATGCTGAGCTGAACAGACTTGTCCCTTGAGAAATTAATTCAGTATATATGTGTCCGTTATTAACATTTTCCTGCCTCACTGATATATATTGTGCTGTATTGTAAAATACCTAAAGCAGAAGCCATTATGATGCTGACCATAATATATTCTGCAAAGCTCCAACGAGTGAATTTAAACCAGTCCTCTGTTCACACAAGTTTTTCTCTGTCTGCTGTTAATGTGAGGTGACTCAACTCTACCCCTTCGTTTCTCTGTCTATTAGCACTCTTAGAAGCATGGTGATTGGCTCATGAGGAAAGATATTTTCTGATTGCAAGTGTTTATTTATTTAGGAAATGCAAATAAGCTCTTGAGGAATATCGAAGCTGTTTTCAAGAGAAATCTCAAAACAAGATAAATAAATAACAACTATATTTTGCCACAGAAACACTATTTTCAAAGGACACAGGCTTGTGTTTTGATTTCGCCAGTGATGAGTCCTGTAGAAGACAGTCTTATAGCAGCTTTTATTTTATAAACTTAGATTGTGAGTCAATTTGTTTGTGCATAGGGAAATTTAGTTCCTACTTATGACGTGAAATTGCACATTGAAACTCTTGTAAACTGGCAGAGGCATTAATTACACACATATACACACATTTGTATTTGTTACTCTTTTTTACTGCGCTTGGATTGTACTCCATGATTACTTATTTCAGCAATATTAAATGTCCAAAGAATGGGGATTCTTGTGTTCTGCCACTGTATTCTGAGAGCCATATAGTAGCAGAGCTGAAAACTTTTAATTTCTTTACAAAACAGGCCTGTTAGATTGTAAGATCTGTACAGGATATTTTTAGAAAGATCCTTGTCTTTGCACAATGCCTGAAACAAGAAGTCTGTTAATTGTTGAGGAAAACTAAAATTAAGTAAGGAAATTAATAATCTAATAATGACAAAACATATATAAACATCACATTTAAAGTCATGACAGCTGGTCTAAGAATGGATTTTCCATGTATTGGAATAAAAAGTATCCTTTTTGAAGAAATGTCATATGTCCGTCACATCTTATCAAATAAAAGTGCTTTATTATGAAAATATTTTTTACAGAAAACACATTTCTGAAGAAAAAAGCTGTTTCCAGGTAAAAACAGAAATACACTCTTTCTAGTTGGTCCAAAGAAGTTTTATTTCTTCTCTCTCATCTTAGACTGATGACAATGTTTTGTCAAAATACAAAATCAATTAGCAAAACATTTTTTCTGCATAAAAGTCTTCGACAAATATACACTGTGTGTCTCCACCTATTACAAGCACAATAATGAGTGAATTCATTTGGCTATCACTGATTTCTAATGGGAACTGAAGGAAGCACCCTGGCAGGGCCCATGAAATGGGAGGAGTCCCATTGATTTCATAGTGAGTGTTATCACAGTGGCGTTTTGTTGTGTTTGCACAAGTAAATTGTGACAGCAATTTTGGACATTCATTCACAGATGCCTAAAAGGACATAAATCACTCGCTTCATTGATTTCTTATGAAATCTAGGTCATTTCACCAAAGCTGAACCTAGCTGAGAAGATTCAGATCTGCTTAAATGTAAGGTCAAACAAATTGACTTTTTAACCAAAGGTAAGTAAAATTGTAGCTCTTTCGGAAAACGTATTCTTGGAGATCACTTTTGTATAAACTAGAATTCTTTTATGTGTTTGCCGCTTTTGCTTGTGTCTTCTTATTTCTAACATTTATCACCCCAAGATGTGTCAGGATCTGTATTGGCATCACCAGTTTTCCATGCAGAATTACATGTTCCAATTTAATTAGGACTGGCATCTCTTATCGCAATGTCAGCAACAATCTTAAACAAATACCATCTCCTGCAGTCTTTTGTGTCCAATTAACTCAAAGCTACAGAAAGAGACCTCATATCCCATGGTACTCTTAGGGGAAACACTGCCCCATTAAGGGTTGCATTCAATTGTTTCTTCTGTTTCTGAGAAAACCTCGTTCTAATTGAAAAAACAGTTAATACCAATTTTTATTCTAATAACGGGTGAGGTTGTATCTGCAACAATTAATTGTTAACAGATGCCACAAGGCAAGGCTATATGTGAGCAGCAGAATGCTTAAAATCCCGTTTGCTCTACAAATCTCTCATCTTCAAAAGAAAAAATTGCCAAGTATCTCATTGAATTAGCTTTTTTAACATTCCATTTCTTGTTACAGTCTTTTAGATGCTTCATCACAACATGGCTCACTTTTTAATACTCATCACACCTCTTAGTATCCTTTTGTTTTCTCTTTTTTCTCCCTCCAGGAAACAGGCAATAGCACTGGTTTTCACTTTCCCCTTCAGGTACCACCATTATCAAGATGTCAGCCAGTTTCTGGGAATTGTTTTGCCCTAGCTACTTTATTTTGCTCAGGATTTGCAGCAACAACATGAGGCACACTTTGGGATACATAAGTAGGGCTCATTGTTTTTAAATAAAGTATAGATTTTATATTATATGCTGAACCCTAAGTATCTTCAAAATCTCCTCTTCAAAATTTTTGAAATGTCAGAATAGTTAATTAATAGCCCTGATCATTCGTTTAGGACAAATCTCTATTTTTAGGGTTAGGTCATGCCAGAAAATCAATAAAAGACTTGTGTCTTGTTAAATGTAACTATAGATAAAAAGATAAATGAGAAAGGGCTCAAAAAAACCTTACCATGTTTTATATAGTGCTCTTTCAAGGAACACATTTCCAAGGAAGGAAGCATAATATAGGAGAAAAAAGAAATGTTCTTATGAACTCTTTTTTGAAGGAGAAAATGCTTTTGAAATATCTTGGATAAATTAATAGTAATATATTTAGTGAGAGACTTGTATTCCCGGTTTAGGTCTATTTCAGGCAAACATGCAGTGCAAACATTCAGTTGATATCATATTTAACCCACAGCCTTGAGCCATTTATGTAAACACCAAACTGGAGATGAAGAGGGCACTCAGATGTCCTCTCATGCCCAGTTTCCCACCTTATTTGGTTCCTGAAAGAATCATCCACTTCTCTTTCATACTTGAATAGGGAAACAAGTCAGCTCATGACAGGAATAAGTGACACCTTGCCAAGCCTGTGACAATTCCAATCAGATATTCCATGCTCAGTAGAGTATCTAACATAGGAAGACTGGGATAAATATGGCACTGTACTTTGTCAAAGTATTATAATGTTTTCCTGAATGAAAAGAAGTGGATATGTACACACAACTACAGCTGATGTTCACTACTAATCTCAATGTCTTCAATACTGCAATCACACATTGAGAAAATTCCTTTAGGTTTTGCAGAAGTGTAAAAAGTTATCTTTATCTAAACAAAGAGTTATTTTGAATGGGATTGGTTGTACAGTGACAGGATGTGCATTTCTACTGGCATACCAGTTATCTAAACATACTTTATAGCTGGTGGTACTTAAAGCATTGGTGTCTACGCTTCTCTGCATTATTCTCATGGCTGTTCCAGGTACTCATTGCTGTCAGTGTTTAAATACAGATATGCTTGACATGGCTAGGATATCATAAACATAAATCCAGGGCTGGCAGGTACGGTGTAAGATTTTGGGGCAGACATGCACCTTTCTGGACTAATAGCTGGAGTTTGGTTTCGCAAGTGGTGAATTCTACCTATAGCAAATGAGGCAAAGATTTTACCAAAGCTAGAGGTGAATGTTTCTTTTTCTGTCTTTCATATTGTTTCATCACAGTAATTGTGAGATTTGCTGTCAACTTACTATGATTCATATTAAAAGTGGTAGAGCAGTGTGCACACGTGCACTTCTTCTTTGTTGATATACTCAGACACAGCACACAAAGACATACACAAGATCAATATAAACACATATATACGTTAAAATCTTCATATGCAAAAATAAAGTCATTTAATCCATGGTATACCTTTAAACTTTTTTCTCCCACAAAGCCATGTTGTTATTCCATCTTCTAAAATGTCTTCAACAGATCCAATTATTCATCAGCAACTTTTTCCCAATAATTTCCCCCGAAAGGAGAGATGCACTCTGTCTTGCCTGACTGTTGCTTGCTGACAGGAAAAAACTCTCTTTTCCACACAAATCACTAATTACAAGTTCTTTCACACTTGGTTAATTCCACATTTTATGAAATTACATTGACATCTACAGAAAGTTTCATCAAAGAAGTGCTGAGGGTCCCGTCTCACCAAATTCAGGAGTCCATTGCAGAGGTCCTTACTGGATGTTCTTTTCATCTTTTTTTCCATACTTCAACAAGGCTGGAAGTATGAGAATCTTCTAAGCAGTGTATTTTGCAGAGAGATCATATAACAGTCTATGTTCATAAGGATTCTTTATTCACTTACAGACCAAATTCCCATCTTTGTTTACAAAAGTAACGCTGTCAGAGAGCAATGTCCCTGTGCTGTCTCTAATTTCAAGTGGCTCATATCTGAGCAGAATCTAATTGCCAGTTCTGATTTCAATGAATGGAAGGAATAGCAACATAGCACCTTTCCAGATATTGCTTAATATTTTCTGGTGTGGTATGTTTTTCTTTAGCCAGGAATTCTAATCAGTGTTTAAAAACTAACCATAATGAAGTTTTAATGAAGTTTTAATGACGTTTTAAACTCATTAGTCAAAAATAAACAAAGGTTTCCTCTCAGAAATACCTCCTGTGGGCTTTTTTACAACAATTACTTCTAATCCAAGTAAATTAATTTTCCAGTCTTTATGTTTAATCCATACTAGAATCTTGAAATTAATTTTTTCTTTAATATAACTTCAAATTGGCATTTTCCTTTCCAAGTCCCTAGACAGCCAGTATGTCAGTCAACTTGGTCATACATAGTAACTCCTCATATTAGTCTTGGTAATGGCAGAGTCCTTCAGCATCCCTTTTCCTTAGAGCAAAAGAAACTACATAAAAGTGCCAGAAGACAGATTGCTGTAGAGGTGCTGACACCTATAAACATGCACACAAAAAAAAAGGTAATAAAATAGAAATGAAGTGAGCAAAGAGGCTTTGGGGAAACTATGTGTGTTAGCTTAATATAATAGAGGTTCAATAGTTTTTAACAATAGAAATGCAGGGGGAAAATAAACACCAGAAAGGTATTGTGGAAATAAAAGTGGTTGGGCTGAGAAGCAGATAGGGAAAGGGAAGCTGGTGGCAGGGAAGTGTAAAAAAAGGTGGGAAAGAGGGATTATCTAGAGTTTCTTAACCTGTACAGTAATTTACAAAGACAGAAACTGATTTCCTTCTGTACTCTTCTGGTTTTGCAAATATGTACAGGAAAGGTCAAGTGGCCAAAAAACAAGGTGTTCTTGCCCTGCTGTCACCACTCCAGCTAAGCAAACCCAGGCTTATTCAGCAATTAGGAGGACATATAGAGATAGGAGTTGTGTTCAATCTGGTAAATAATCTACACCAGAATTCTGAGCCATTGAGCAAATAGGAGGCTATAGGGAGCTGAAACAGGAATTAAAGAATCCTAAACTAGATATGACTTAAAACTGGGGAAGGCAAAAGCCAGTGTTAGGATTTCCTGTCATTTTTATCATGGTCATGTTTAAGATTCTTAGTGACAAAACATGCTCAAAGAAAGCTTCCACTGTTAAGAGCATTTGGGTTGTGTGACAAGAGAAAAACCTTAATACAAGTTAATGCTAATATTGTTAACGCTGTAAAACTTAGACTCAGTGTGAAATACTTAATCTCCATGAAGGAAATTAGAACAACTTAGACCATTCTTCACTACATCAAAATATACTGTGTAGGCACACTTTCTTAAAAGTATGACAGAAGAAAAAGAAAACAAACAAACAAAAAAATCCCCCAACAAAAACAGAAGTTGGGATTGAATGGCTATTTTCTACCTTTGAAGGGAAGTGACACTATCATTTTGCTGTTGATCATATTCCTAAATGATCTTGGAAAATGAGCTGAGCTGCAAAGTTAGTTTGGTGATGACACCAAGAAGGTAGAAAGAATGAGGCCAGACTATGAAGAAATCTATCAAAATGCTCAGTGACTGGGCACCTAAGTTACAGATGAAATGCAACACAGATAAACAGAAAATGACACACGTGAAAATAAAAATTGCAACTGCAATATAAAATTATTGTTACTAAGCAGATCATTACAATTCAGGAGTAAAGCCTGTATGTATGATAGATCATCCCATAAAAATGTCAATGTAGTACTCAAAAAAAAGATACTAAAAAATGTAACCAAAGAGGCAGAGAACAAAACAGAATGTAATGTGCTTGATATGCACCTCAAAAAAACCCATTTATTAGAACTAGAAAAGGTCCAAATAAGAGCAAAAGAATGATAAATAGAATAAAACAAATTAAGTGTTAACTATCTGAGGAAGAATTTTGTCAGTACCACTGTCAGCACAATCTGTGTGTGCAGGCCATTTGCTTACACACTAATAAACTTATTTTTAGCTCCTTTTCTAGCTACTGCTGCTGTTGCCAATATTTTGCTTTAGTTGTGTTTTTTGTGGGTTTTTTTTGTTTGTTTTTTGTTTGTTTTTTTTTTCTGGCACATGACAATATTAGATTGTTTGTGCTAGGAAGTGCTGCTTTTCAATACCAGGAAGACCAAGCTAATATTGCAATAAATAAATAAATAAATAAATAAATAGATAAATAAGAAACCCATAGGCCTTAGATATCAGTAAAGGTAGATATGTGTGTTAGATTAATAGTAATGGTGATAAGTAATTTACTCTCAACAAAAGAATGTATCAATAGTAATAACAATTGCAATTTTTTTCCCATGTTTTTTTTTTCCCATAAAGTCCTAGGCAAAAGTTATTTTGCTGATTGTATCACCAATGCCCAGACTCAGAGCACACACTAAGGCTTCCAGTATCCCTCTGAACTCCTAGTAAGGAATCCTATGAACTAAAGGCTATGACAGTATCTGCGCTTTATGTAGAACACAACAGTGGCTTCTGGATCTTCACATGCAGATGTCCAGACCATACATTGAAGCAAGCAAGTATAAGCAAAATAACATAGGTTTCTTTTAAAAAATGATGTTGCTATTTATTTTTCTAAACTTTGTAGCAAATATTCTTTTTTCAAATTAATTATTACTTGTTTTCTGGGAAAAAGAAAAAAGTCTTGGTATTCATATTTTTTAAAACACTTCATAAACCCCCTCTAAAACTTAAGTATTGTGGTGATCAGGTCTCCAGCAGCTCTGCACATTATTCAGAGCAAGCATTTAAAGCTAGACATAAATTTCTGGTAATTCATTCTAAATTGTAGCTTTTAGAAATAATTTTTGAGAGTAAGCAAAGTAGGCTGCCACAGAGAAATGCAAGACATGAGAGTAAAAATATATATGTCATAGGATCATAGAATAGTTTGGGTTAGAAGATACTTTTAAAGGCCATCTAGTCCAATGCACCTTGCAATGAGCAGGGACATCTTTAACTGGATCAGGTTGCTCAGAACCTGGTCCAATCTGACCATGAATGTTTCCAGGGATGGGAATCTACCACCTCTTGAGGAAACGTTTTACCATATATAAAAGTTTTTTATCATATATAAAAGTGCAATTTGCTGCAATTAGAGCATTTAGGAAAGAAATGTTTCCTGGGTAAAACTGTCAAACTTGCAACAGTGATGAGTCTATTTTTCTTATTATTTTATAAGAAAGTGATAGAGTGGCGAGCAGAACAAATACTTCTAACACTAAAAACTACAAAGCAGTCAAAGTCAATTTGTAACTTATATGTGAAGCCAAAAGTAGGACAAGGCATTTTGCAGCTTGTGAAGGAAAGGTTTGTTTTCAAAATTAATGTACTTTTTTACTAACCTTTTCTACAAAACTACTGTAATGCCATTAAATTAATTTTCCATTCCATTCCATTCTTCCTCATGTTCTAATCTTCTCTGGCATCTGAAACATTATCAAAAAATTGACTTTCCTTTCTCTCTCCAGTCCTGTGAAAATATTTAAGAATCCCAGTCTATGTAACCTAGAGTGTGAATTGTGCTGGACAAGGTTTTCTTATTAAAACAAAGAAGAAGGAGTAGGAAGAAAAACAGTTTAATAAAGTGGTAGAGCTTTTTATTCTTACTTCTGAGTGCACTGCTCAGCAGCTCTGTTCAAATTGCTGGGTAGGCAAAATATATTTTATAATCTAAATCTTTACTAACAGACTCAGAGTGAAAATTGTTTTTAAAGAATCTCTCAGATTAATGAAAATATCTGGACGCATTAATTTAATTTGTTTTAAAAACTATTGAAAAAATAAATTCTTGTAACCTGGCTGCATTTTAGCATCTGCTAATTCTGGGTTTGTCACTGTGAAATTCAGCTTTTGTTTATAGAAGAGGGAAATTCTGCATTTTTCTAGAAAGTAGAGGGAATTTATTTGTAGTAAATATGTACCATGTATGGAGGACAGCCCAGTTTGCCTGACATTTGACACTAAAGATAACATCACACAAATGTTGGATTTGAAACTTGGGGATTGTGCTAAAATCAAGCCCAACTATGTAAATTTTCTTATATTGAAATTATCTTTTATTTTCTTATATTGAAAACAAAATGGAATTCAGAAATCAAAATCAGTGAATTCAGCAGAAAGACAACAGGAATAAGGAGAAACACTTTTATGGTGAAGCCCTACACATAAAGCTCATCTTTCTCCATTGTCAGTGAACTATAATAAATCAAACCATGTAATTGTTAGCGTTTTACAACATTACTTTCTTCCCTTGTCAGTGGCAGGGAAAAAAAACCCTGAAATGCAACACTCTGGACCTTATGCTTTGGGTAAGAGAATCCAAAGAGTACCTATGCAAGAGTAAAGCAAGTAAATTAACTGCACTGTAGCATTTACCCTGTTGTAGCGTGTAGAAGTAACAAGTTCAAGACTTCTTTAAGTGTATGTTTGCATATGACCAAAAGAACAGGTTGTAGTTTGTTCTTTACGTCATGTAGCACCTGAGAAGCAGAAATTTACTAGGAGGAGAGGACATGGACAAAAAATAAATTGCAATTTTTTGAAAAATGTAACTATCTTTAAGTAAAAACTTTCCATACTGAAAGTACATTGTTATTATTATTACTACTACTTAACACTTCATTCCTAATTTATAGAAAAAGTTTTTGTGGTTAGATAGCTTTTTGACTGCTTTTACAATATTATAGCATTTCTTTTGTTTTTATTCCATAACTTTAAATACATTAGATATCATAATAGGAGAAGCTTTAATTCTGAGTAAAAATGTGAAATCTGCTTTACCTGTACTTGTAAGAAGATAACTTGTTGCTGGATTAAGATTTAGATCTGTGTAACATCACTGTATTACAGTAATACAAATGTTACACAGTGGTAGTGATATTAATTTAACTTCTTCAATCTCATCAGGTTTCCTTACTCTTTATTATTTGCTGCAGCTATAAATAAGTCAATATATTTCCAGTTTGCATGATCTGCCTTTATTTGAACAGCACCAAAATCCTGGGCTAATAAAACCAAAAAAAAAAAATACTAGCCATATTAATAACAACACAGCAATACACTGTGAATTATGATAATTGTATTTAAAGATGCTAGACATATATTAAAACGAATAAAAGAAATTCGATAGAAGTTGTAAAAAGGAGGCTCTCCATTCCATAGAAGGAAATTAAGCACTCTTACAGAAGGTTATGGTATATTTTGACAATTAATTTACACACTTAGTATAATCTGAATGCTTTTGAGTACAGAACCATTATATTTGGGTGAGTAACTGCCCTCCACTCTCTGCCTGTCTCTCTGCATGGCTGATCATAATTTTTTTGGATCATTTTAGCACAGTTTCTCGCCATTTACCACTTGTAAAATAATTACACAGTTCATTTCTACATTCCAAAACTACAGGTCACCATAGTGTCTGAGTCTGTATCATATGACCTCAAAAACTCAGACATGTGTAATATTTTCTGCAGCTACCACAATAAAATAATCTTCCAGATTCTGGTTTCAAGTATAAAAAACTAATAAAATATTAATTAAACATCATGTTCAATACATATTGAAATGCTGCCAATAATTACATTGCTTTGGGAGGGCATTCAGAATGGAAATTATTATTGCAGATTTGCTTGAAAAATAAACCCTGAGCCAAAAGCTGCAGACTTCATTTCAAAAGTCTATGAAAGTGTGTGATTTTATTTTCCCTCCCCATCCTCATAGGAGTTCTCACTGTGCAGATCATCAGCACATTTTTAACAGAATATTATATTAGTCCATTTTTGCATTATTTCTCTATGAAAAAAGTAGCCCGTGTTGCAGAGACACCACTGCAACCCACCACACAAGGTACACAGAAAGCAAGGTTGGTACTACACATACAGCAAATAAACCAGCTGCTAACTTAGCAAAGATTAAATAGGCAACCATGGATTTGCAGCAAAATACAACAGTATATATTTTACAAACATTTCATCTTTTTTACTCTTAAAATTGCCTTCTACAGACCACTTCAAGGCTATAAGGAAGTTGCAAGAGACACTGTACAACCTATTCAAGATAATGGGGCAAGAACTGAGTAGACAGTCTAGTGAACAGTGGGCTATAGGTTTCTAAATCCCTCACATAGTTTTTTTTTTTAAAATATTAATTTTCTATTAGAGAATTAATGCAGAAAAAAACCCAAAACACCATAAACTGAAATAATCCTAAGATCACTCTTTTGACTTCCCCCAGATAACAGCAGGGACCTTAGTTTTACCCACTCCCCTACAGCCCTAATTCAATATTCTTGACTACCTAAGTGTATGGATTGAACTGAAAAAAAAAAAAAAAAAAGAAACAACAAAACTCCTTTTCTCAAAATCCTCCGATTAATATTTTGGGCAGTCTCTGAAAGACAGGAAGTTGCACTCAAACCTCACCAAAGGCCCTTACACTCAAAGGCCCCAAAACATCTCCTGGATAAACCCCCTCCTACCAGGCTGCTGTTTAAAAGTGAGGTTTCTTGCTATCGGTGAATGACTCCCACTCAGATGGGCTTGCTCAGCCAGAACTCTTTGTTAATGTCTGTTGGCAAAGAAAATACGAGACACAGCCCAGAACAGGATGATTTCATTGGTTCATCCTCAGGGAATACTGTCCCATTACCATTAGAGAGGTATTGCCTGGGATAGTGCTAATAACGCTAACAGAAACCATGCTAAAAAAATATGAGCAATTAAACACTATGGAGCATGAAAATGCTCAATTTCCTGCCCTGGCCTCATTTACTTCATTAACACAGGCATGCATGGATGGAGTAGCACTATATTTTCAAACATCTCAGTCTTCAAAGAACGTTGAATATTCATTATTTTATAGTTATTTTTTTCTTTTGTTGTATTTATTCCTAATTGATTTTGCCAAAACTAAAATTATTATCTGATTTTCAAAGGTGTCAAGGAATTAAAATGTTTTCTTTCAATGGAGTGTTGGGCACCTGGCACATCAAATTTTACTTTGGTATGGACAGTTAGGGCAATGACACAGTGAAGAGAAACATGGGCAATCTCCAAAAAGGAATACCTTAGAATGAAAGCACAGGGTACTCTCTCAAGAAGGCATAAGACCAACATAATAAAGTTAAACCTTGGAGCAACCTGATTGAGAAAATTTTTTTGTACATTTTTTACTACATGCCCATTTTCTAAATTAAAATTTATTTTAAAAAGGAACAGCAATTAGAAAAAAAAATGAAATAAACAGGTGATATTTTTGCTGAAATTAGTGTCAGTTTTGTCAATTATTTCAATATCTCACGATTTTGTCTTATTTTGCTATAGCTTTAGTCTCAGCTAGATCTGTCTGATTTTGAGCTCTGATGAAAACCTTGGAGCCTATATGGTGCTAAAATTGCAGCAGGACCCATATATATATATATATATATATATATATATGCACTTTCATAAGATTCATAATCATTCAATGACTGGCAAATGTACAATTGAGCCCTACAAAGCATTATGCATTTTATTCATTTTTTTCTCATTCGTGTGGACAAATGCATAAAATATACATATCTGTACAGACAAATTGATACTCATCTATTTTAAAATCCAGCTGTAACTCCACTTACTGTTGTCAAAAGAAGAGAAGAAATTCTATGTTCAAAATCCTTGCAACTATCTGTAGTGTCACCTTTACTGAAATCTTTCAAAAAAAGTCAGCATATATATTGCAGAGGTGGAATTTATAGAATGAAATCATGAAATGGTGATCAGGTTTCTTTTCTTTTGGCAGGCCCTTTAGAGCTTATTTAGCAGCATTTCTGTTCCTGCCTTTCTTGGGAACACACTTAGATTAGATGTACAGTAGAGTTCTACAAACAAACCACAGCCAATTTATGAGGATTGAGAGGATTCACAAGAGGCACTGGACTTGCAGACAGTCTGCAGTAGTTGCGGTGTAAATATTGTGGAAACTCAAAAAACTTTAGCTTAGGCCTCTAGACTAATAATTGTTTCTATAAGTAGAAATGGATGAGTATTATTCTACTTCTTTAGTGAATATATGCCTTTTTTTTTTTTCATTTTCACTAACAAGCTAAAAATGGTCATTGCTAAGACAAATTAAAACTATTCTCCTGGTTTATAGCTGCTTGTTCAGGGTTTTTTCCTTAATGAATAAGTTCTCTTCTAAATAAGTTATGATATTTATACGGCATTTAAAAAACTTCAAAAAATCTTTAGGCTTTGACCACTACTTTTTTCCCTAATTCTATGGAAAGAAGACCAAGAACATTGTGCAGTCCATATTTTGTTTTATTTTTTGCTAGAAATTCCATACCATTTTGCTTTCTTTTTCTTAATATGTTGTACATTCAGTCCCACAAAACTGCAACATTTACTTTTGACAGCAATTTCATAGGCTTAGATTTTATTGCTGCCTTTTTTTTTTATTATTCTCTCTGCAGTTTCCATGCACCTCAAAAACAACTTGAGAATGAGAAGCTGGTATATAAGGGGACACCAACAATCTCAAACAAGAGAGTCATAGCGGAGCCATATGAGATGACAAGTTAAGAAGTCATTCTTAGGGTTGTCAGATACCTTGAGGAACTTCTTGCTTTTAGTACTAGGTGAATCAATCATATTGAATGCCTTGATATAAATCCCCCAGGGATTGCCTGAGCCAGCTCAGTTTCTGAGTCACTAATGAGTCATAATGCTTTGTTAAAAAATTGCTCCCCAGCACTTCAGGTTCAAGTAGAGGGAATGCTGAACTCACACCGGTGCTCCATAGGAGGCCTCTAACAAAGCAAGAGAAGGTCTGCAGGCAGACACAGTACCTTTTATTCTACCACCTGGTGTGGCTGGGGAAATTAGACATGCTTTCAGACACACAGGCCCTTTTTTAGGTCTGAAATAACTTTAAAAACTAGATACTAGTAGAGACCAATGACTCAGAGTTTAGTTAGATATGTATCAATTAGATCAACTTTGAAAGAAAAGTTGGTGACCGTGGAGTAGAGGACATGTAATTAGAGGAAGGCAAAAGAGAGACATAGTGATGGTAAGGTACTTTCAGCCCAGGGAAAAGAGAAAGAAAAGTATCCTGTGAAACATGGAGGTGTTGAGAGGGAAAGGGATAGAGAATTTACTCTGCCATAAAATCAGTATCTCTCTATAGAACCTGTGATTTTCAGTAGAGAGATAAATTTTAGTTCTCAGCATCTCTCAAAGATATTTTGTACCATTTTTTTTTTTTCCACAACCATAATTGTGCTGTAACATTTACTGCTGCCTTACTATCTTCCTCATGTTCCTGCCACCTTTGATATGTACCGCAAGATTGCACTGTAGTAAAGCAAGGAAGTAAAGACAACAACCTAATAATGGAAAAGAATAATTGCTTGTAACTGATAAAGGAAAGAAAGCAAGGTTGACACACTTCAAGCAATTTCCATCCATCACATATTGAGCCAAAATGTCATATTTTTTTAATATTTCTCTGTAAGGTTGCCTGGTGTGGACTACAAGACAGAAGGAATTGTGTCAATTTCTACCTCTACACAGACAGGACAGCAAAATCTTCCTTTTGTAAACTTGTATATGTGCATAGTTTAAGCATAGGCTATATGTTTATGTCTTGTTGTAGCTGCCTTTTCTGGATTACTTTTCAGAAAAGTTACTCTAATTTCTGCTGCAATGCTGCAAACCTCAGGTCTAGTCAGTATCTGTCTTTTTCTAACATCCCAGATGTTCTTAGCTGCAGTTTTAGGTATGCACAATTACTAAAACAAATTTCCTCTTTTTCTCAGTATAAGTTATAATGAAGTACAAAAATACTAGTACTAAACATTAATGAGCACTGTAGTATGAGTAGCAAGTAATAAACTTATTCCTGTCACTAAAATGCTTCTAATAAACACAGTATAGAAAAATACACAAATGTTGTAGATCTCAGTTAGCTAAGTGGTCTTTAGCTCCTCCTGGGAGCAGAAGACATTTATTCAACAAAGAGTTTAGGATAGAAGCAAAATAAATAGCTCCAGGACACTAACACAGGGTCAATGCTTTCACACATTCTGAATGATTTGACAGTGTTTATTTCTGTTTCTAAACAGTAGATGCTTTCCAGTATTAATGGTGACTTCAAACTCACACGAACATACATACACGCATATGCATATTTACACATGCATGTGTGCATGACTGTCCATGTGTCTGTAGATGTCTAGCACAGTCTAACATCTAGATGTCTAGCACAGAACTTTGCAGAACTTTTTTTAAGAACTCTCTTTCTGTCTTTCTCTCTTTTCCTCCCTCCCTCCCTCCCTCCCTCTCTCCCACCTCCCCCAATCCTCCCCCAGCCATCACATCAGAATGCAAAATATCAGCCATCCCTTTGTTTA
>JAWWEE010000074.1:11885866-11897299 GCA_035221455.1 Xenops minutus
TTTGGCCTCTCTCTTTTTTTTTTTTTTTTTTTTTTACTGCTAAGCCTGTCATTATCAGCTCATTACAGCAACTTTCATGTCAAATTCCTGGTAGATCTGGAAAGGGAGTTCACATTAGCAAATATTGCTTATGCAAGTGAGAGTTGCAGAGTAAACCAGGGAGGAGATTCACAAGTTGCACCTTTCAGTTCTCATACCACCAGTAACTAGCTATACAAAATTACATTATTTTGACACACTGAATTTAACTGATACAGTATTTCACAGTAGTTTCACATGCCCCTCCACTCCATATGTTTCATCTCCATATGTTTCAATCAGGCCGTATGCTGTTGAAGCAACCGTATTATAGTGTATTACTGGGATGTTGACAAGCACTTCTGGATTCAAGGGAATGTATCTTCAAGATAACAGGCAAGTGTTTTCCTTCAAAGTTATGACACGTTTAAGGCAAAAACCTGACTGTTAATAGGGACAGTCTTTATACAGCAATCACACCAGCAACACGAACTCTAACAGTTTCGTAACTTAAACTGTTCAGAAAAGCACAAACTTTAATTTATTCAACTTTATAAAAATAAACAGGATCGCTCTGTCATTTAGAAAGCACAATGTGTGCCTTTATGTTCGCAAGCGTAGTATTTGAAAAGGGAAAATAAGATCAGCAATATACCTTACTGTATATTTGAGCCCATTTTACAATGTCATTGGCTTTGGAAGGAAACATAACTGTAACATTTTGGGCAATTTTTTTATGTGTTAAAAAGTGAGTGGGTGAGGGAGTGGAGAAAACTTGGACTCTCCCTGCCTGAACCATAGGAGAGGCCAGAGAAGGGGGCTAGGAAGGTCAGAGGGACCTTGGGGACCTTGAACTCATTACTCTGACTTGTAATTTGTGTGCTTCTTGTGGGGTACATCAAGAGGATGAGGCTGGCATTTGTTTCTTTCTATCAGCAGGGTTGCTTGTCACCTCCACTAAAATCAAGAAGTATAATCTCCATGGGGCAAAATGAGAGCCAGCAAACCTTCTGCCAAAAAAAAAAAAAAAAAAAAAAAGGGATTGGGAGAAATGGTTTCTAGGCCTTCCTCTTTAGGACATTTGCCAGGTGAAACATTTTGAGATTTCTCCACCATTTATATAAACATGTCTCTCTTCTTTTCTTAATCATAGGAGACTGGGAGTGTGGCTTTTTCTATTATTTTGTATTTCTCTGCTGGTTAGGACTATAAATTGTCAATGCTCTTCATACCTTGGTTGTCCAGCTTTAGGATTTGTCTTTTAAGAGAGCATGGTAATAATCTTAGCGTTTTCTCACCAGTATTGAATTGCACATGTGCAGCCAAATTTTACGGTTGCAGAAAGCATTAACAGGCCAGGCCAAGAAGCACTTTTGATTTTGATTTAATATGAAATCTTACGTTGCATCCCCAGGTCTTTGCATCATTACTGTAATTATTTGGCATGTTTTATTTTTCACACTGACTGCAGAAAGGCACTCTTCCTGGCCCCCAACTCAGATCCAGTCAGTCAAAGACGTGTTTGTGCATGATGTAGTATTATTAAGTGCATTTCATAAATCTTAGGCATGCAGACTTCCAGTCTAAACTCCTCCTTGTTTGTTTCTGGTATTTTCCTTTTTTTTTTTTTTTTTTTTTTTAATCCCTGCTGGTTCACAAAGTATTTCCTTTTTAAAACTTGGTCAATTATTTATAGAAGAATACAGAGGGCACAACATTTAACATATCAAACAAGGACAGATTCCCTGCTTAGAGCAACTTTGAATGTCAGGGCTCAGTCATGCTGTGTAGGCACAACTGAGATTATCATGCTTTGACAAGATAAAATTACTCTGGAGCTTCAAGGCACAGGAAAGGACTACACCCTACTCTACCTCCCTTTTGGAAATTCCAGACTATTGCTTCAGTGCAGCTGACCTGTTCTTTGTAAGATAAGGAAACCAGTTTATTCTTCCCCTGTTCCTAACCTACACAAATGCTTTACTAATCGTTTTGGAACAGTTTTCCCTATGATAGAAATCACAAGGTGAAATGTCTAAAATGGCAGCCAAATAGCGTGAGAACCTGAAAGGAGCAGTCACGACCTGACAGACACATGTGAAGGCCACAGCTTCTCCTTCTGTCCCACTCCTAGAAGAGTATGGGGGCTGAAAGTTAAGGAAAACCTACTATACTGTCATAAGTACAACAACACCATCTACCGCTCTTTAGAGTAGTAAAAGGGGGGATACTTCTGAATTTACCTTTCAGGCCATTTAGAAGAGTGAGTTACAAAGAGACTCATCAGTAACATAATAACAAGAATGAAGAAAAAGCAAAGCTGGAACTGAGGAAGGAAGGCTGGTAGAGGGTGAGGTCTACCCTCAAGTGGCTCTGTCTGACACATGTAAAGCTCTGGCTTAGAAATAAGCTTGAATTCTCACATAGTGAATAGAAATGTCAGGGTAAGGAGAGGCTGGGGAGAGGGTTCCAGGCATACCAGTAATGAGTCTTAACAATGAGACAGACCCTTGCAAGTTAGGCCTCAACAAGGACTGATTTGGGAAGATGTCTGAACAAAAGATATCAAATAAATATATAGGTATGTGGAAATTAATTTAGTTCCTAAAAAAAATGTACCAGCTTCTTTCTGCACTACAGCATGGTGCAAATACCATACTTCATCTATAGAGGATATGTTCAGTCAATGCTCAGCATGGCACGAACAGAATCTAATTTATAATTGTTGCTATTTCTATTACAGTTATTCCACTGGGAATAAAAAAAGCCCTGCAATTTAAAGTTACGGGTTTTTCCTGCTTTCCTCTTGCTAAAGCTTAGTGCAAGTCATAGCTCCAGAGAAACCATCTGGGATTTCAGGCATAGAGACTTGTCAGTGCCTGTGCATGAGAAGCTGAAGTTCTGGTACAAATAGTGTCTTGTCTCCATTTCACAATTGGATAACTTTATCATTATGTATGAATTCTGAGCATTATTTTCTTGTTTGTTATGATATCAGGTATCTCACATGAGGCAAAGGACTATTTTAAAGAACACTGGAGAACAGTGAAAAATTCAGGTTTTAGAGCCATGAGAATAAATTATTATTTTTTCTTTGATGGTTAACTTGCTAAAAAAATACAGAACATCTGTCTTAGATCCACACAAATTTTAATTTGATTAAGTTTTCTTGTAAAAAAAGGTATTTCCCTTCACAGGGTGGGAGGGGGGAGGAGTGAAGAGCTATAAAGAGTAGAAATTTGAACTTTATTTAATAATTTTTGGCAGATATGTTTTTCTAATTCAGCCTGAATTTTCAAAAAAAACCCAACCCTAATTTTGTCAAAATATCTTTTTTGGCTTATGATGGACCCTAAAAACACAGATAGTTTTATCCTGCAACCCCTACATAAGATTTAATGATAATCTGGTCAATGTGTAAGTATTTTTTAAAATGCTGGTGGAGCTGAATATATCACATCAGATAACTCCTCTCCATAGAGTACTAGTTTTGCAAATTCTTCTAAAAGTTCTGAAGTTTAAACAAAAATGATCCAACAGGGTTTTTGGCTTCTATTGGGAATTTTATCAGTCATTAAACAACATGAGTAATTATTAAACATTAGAATAAAAAAATATTGGCACCCAGGATCCTCATAAACACTAAAAATGGGATTAGTTGAGCTGTGAATCCCTGGCTTTATTGGTATAGCTCAGGAATTTTAAAACTTTCAAAAGAACAAATGGGTGTACATTTGGTATAACAACACAGTTTTTTTTATATGGGCTTGTGAACTTTGCTGTTGACTGTATCCATACCTAGAGAAATTTCTCAGTGATGGCATCTAATCTGTGTTTCAGCCAAGGCTGAAACTCTTGGAGAGTGATTCAATTTCTTTACATTTGTCTGCTGGAAGTGGCATTTTCATGCCACTCCATTCAGAATGCACAGACATTTCGAAACACCTTCCATAACTAATAGCTTTTGATATGAACCAAACACACAGAATAAAGGATTATCCTTTCACTAGGGCTTCATTGACAATAACTGTGTAAGGTTTAGGCTGCAAGAAGGGAACGAGGGCCATCTCTGTAATGTTATCAAGACAAGCAATATAAACTTCATTCTTTGGTTGCTTGAGAATATACAACTTTAAACCATAAACATGGCATGTGGTGCCAAGCTTACTAATGTGAGTAATGTCAATTTCTTATTTCTGTGATGTACTGAACACCTGAAAAAATACTTCCTGTTTTTTGCCAGCATTCTCTCTCTATATATGTGTATGTATAGACAAATCACACATGGAGAAACAGAATAATCAGCTCTTTTCCATAGACATTCTTTTTTTCTCACCAGTGCAAGAAGAAACACTTTCTGTGATTCACCTGTTTTGGCAAATTTCCATAGTCAATAATTCTCTATCAAAATTATCTGTGAAAATGCCCATCTATATGAATACCATAGGAATGACAGTTTGAACAGTTTTGCTGTCCATAACTTTGGCTTTATCTCAGTAGCAAAGATGTAGTCTCTGAAGTAGACTTCCAAATACTAAGGACTGCACTGTTTCCAGTCAGCACCACAAAACACAAACCATTTGCTTTATTGTTATCTGGGTAAATTCCGGGTAGCAACATTCAGCAGTGCTTTCATTTTCCAAGTCATCTAAGATATAATCATTACAATAGACTAGTCCTGGAGAGATAAATACATGCCTGATAATACAACAGGGGTGAAAATCAAATGTCAGATGGTGCTGACAAAGAACCAGAATATTTCACTCAAAGTTCCTACTGAAGCAGTCAGAAAACAAAACAAATAAAACTATCTCCAAAATTTGGAATCAAAATTGAATTTTGGCAAAGAGAAGAGGTAACCGAATCTTTCTCCTAGCTCCCCCCTGCTATCCATTAATCCTTCTGACCTAGATACACACACACACCATTCAAATAACATGAACCTCTTCAATAAAACTGCTCCAGTGGAGCCTGTCATTCTCAGATCCATCAGATTCATCTTGCATGGGAACAGAGGGACTGAGAGAGGAATGGTCATCTCTGATACCTCCTTTGTATTTATTTTACCTCCTCAAGTCTTTGCTTCCTTTCTTTCCTACACCATCAGGATACCATTAATTCATAGTGATGACTACATGCTAGAGAAGACTCTTGGGTCTTTCTTCTCTCTGCCACATGAAGAATCATTTTCGTTGAAAGCTGACATGTTCAAATACTGTTCTGCTTTATGGCATCAAATTCTGAGCAAAACCACTTTCTCTCATTTGTCACTGAACTATAAGAATATATGTTTTTACATATTTATCTTAAATTTAAAAAAGAAATCAGTGAGTTCAATGCAGGCACCTTGTTTGTAAGACAGAGAGAATAAGGAATACAGTGAAATATATGTAACTGTATAAACATTTGGCATTTTAGATATTATAAAATCTACAGTATTCAGCTGTATATTCTTCACTTTCTCTTCATCTTCACTCTCTCAAAAAATGCTTGAGCAGGCACTTTTTCAGAGGGAGCTCTTAAGAAAGATATAAAGGAGGAGATGGTAAAAGCGCGAGAGCTTTTTTATATGTTGAGGTTCGTTGTTTTCTCACACTTCTTAAGCTGTGGATAAACAGAACCTCTGTTGCCATAACATGCGTTAAGAGTGTGGCTGTAAATTAAGATAAGGGACTATTATAGGAAAAATTTTCAATGGAAGGAGTAATTCATACAGCAGCAATATAGGAAGGGACACTGCTGGAGGAAGAGACTTGAAGACAAGGGAAATAAGAACAACTGACTCTGTAACAAACAAGAAGGTTTGGAAAAATGTGTAAGTCAGTCCATGGTGAAGTTGCAGGAAATTCAAGGAGTGGTTTGAAGAAAACATTCTCTTTCCATTTGACCTGAAAGTTTTCCTGTTAGAGCCAGGTTAGTGAATGTACTTTATCTTGGGAATCCATTAAGTGAAAGAGTAGAGGGGTTTCTGCCTGCCAAAGAAAGCCTAAACTATTTATACTTGACAAGAGGGAGTAAGAAAATCTTATGGAACAAGGCATTTTTTAGGGATTTAAATGACTCTGTACGCAATTCTATGATTTACAGTTCTGCCACTGATCTATTGCATGACCTTAGGCAAGTCACTTCACCTTTATGCCTCAGTTAACCTGTTATACTGACATAATAACACTGAGCCTTACTGGGCTTCAAGATGATGAAACATTTCTTTCCTAGAGCTAAATCCCCTCTGTGATATGAAAAAAAACCCCTCACCAGTGATTAATCCAATCCATTGTTCAAACTGAGCAAATGTACTTACACGTTTGGAAAAAAAAAATAATTTCAGACTTTAATGGTCTGATTTTTTTATTTGTCATTTAAACTAATAATTAATGTGGAAAGTTTAAATTAAAAAGAATCATGAGGGTTTCCTAATATGAACCAAGGAGTGGATGTGTGGAGATCTCAGTGGTAGAGAAGATGCATATAAGAATTCGGAGTCCCTTTGCATTCCCTCCAGCATGCCTCTGGCTGTAGGAGCCAGAATCTAGCCCTAAATTAATAATTAGCACTTTCAGTTTAAGATCTCCAGGAAATGTCATGAGGACAGACAGAAGTAGTAGAAAATGTTAGTGGACAGTGTAGAGAGATAAGTGCCAAGAGATTTATACCCTGCATTCTTGACAAGCCAGAACAGAATATCAGGATTTAAATAACCCACTGGCAAGACCTTTCGCATCAATTTGACTGTGGTGGGAGGAGAAACTCTACAGGGATGGCCTGTGTGTGCCTTCACATTTAATAAGAAAGAGGTACCCACATCAGCATGCATGTAAGTACAGAATGGGCTAAAAGCTCTGCATTTGCAAGTGGCTGAAGTCACATATATCAGGCATTGCTTCCCCTTAGCTGTATATGCATTTTGAATTTAGCAGAAGAAAGCAGGACCCCAAGACTTGCTGAACAACAAGAAGAAAATGGATTAAATTCAGCAATAGAAATATCACAAATATTGTTTAAAGGCTGCTTGTAAAATATCTTGTCTTCCAGTACACTGTGGTGACATATTTTTGTTTTGAGATAATACTGCCAATGTTCACTATGAGACATATACAATGTATGTACATGTGTATATGGTATATGGTGTGTATACACATTTTTCAGACATGGATAGATATAGCTATAGATATGTAGATATGAAAATAACTGTAGATGATTCCACATTTTCGAGCATAATGTTTGCTTAAATAAAAAAGCCCCCTGTGTTCTACAGAAACAAAATTGAGCCTTTTTATATAACCTGCCTACTTCATGTATCCCAAAGGCCATCACAGAGTGTCATAGTCATATGAGAGGAGTCTGCCTGAAAAGGGTTAGAGATTTAGGTGAGTTTTAGTTTTTCAAACATCATTCTTGATTAGCAGAGGTTTGCAGCCAGTTCTATAGGTATGTTAGCAACCATAACAGCACTTCTACCACAACACTGGTGTGCTCACAGGGTGGGATGCAAGTCCTGATGGGGTTCAGCCCTGAGCTGACTACTGATGCATCCACACCAAAAAAAGTAAATCAGATCTGCCTTCTTGGCTGCAGAGTATACCAGCTTCTGGGTGTAGGAATACAAAACTGAAAAATACCAGAATGCAGAAAGCTTCCCAAAAGAGTCTGACTGGGATGTCCGGGAAGCCCTGGGCAAATACTAAAACACAGGTTGCCTCCCAGGAAGATAAGAACTAATCTGGCCTGCAGACACTGACCCATCTCCAGACCTAAAGACTCTTTTTGCATTTGACAAGACTTGCAGTTTTGTGTATCTCCTGTCCCCTGCCGAAACTCACCTGACCACATGTATTGTTTCTCCTGCCCTAGTGTTCATGAATAATGGATTAACTCTAGATACCTCTCTCCCCGCTTAGTTAACATAATGTATTCTCTTAATTACCATGTTCCATCCCCTGCTTAGCATAACCCTGCCTCTTAATTGTAATAACCCTATATACACTGAAATGTGCTTGAAATAAAACAGTCTGTTTTACCCCCGAAACTGGGTCCGTGTAACTGACTGCCCCATCTGAGCTTTGGGATAACCCAAATTTCTGTGCATACTCATGCAGCATGGATGTGTAAAATGAGCAGATAATCTGGGTAACTCTGGGTGCCAGTTGCCTAGGGCATGATACTGTGGCGTACTGTTGTCCCTAAGGTTATGCCTGCCTTGTCAGGAAACCTGCCAAAGGTGTGCTGAAGACTGTGGTTTTTGAATTCTTCTGAAGCTGAAGCATGAAGAAAGGCTGAAAGCTATGTCAGGATATTAAGATTTACTTCTATATGTGGTCCCCAGTAGAAATACAAGCATCTTTAGTGACTTGCTGGCAACAACAGAGGCAGGGTTAGACAGCAGCTGAGTTGCAGTTTTGAGAATCAGAGTGGTGCCAAAATTGGGATTTAGCTATTGGTCCTCATTTAGGTACTAAAATAACTTCAGTTATCTGGAAAATTTGAAACTGCTCCTCAAAAAAAATCTGTCTTTAATTGTGGCTGCTGAGCAGTTTCAAAAATCTGGCCCTGTACAAATACGTTGTAAATGTAAGCAAATACTGATCCCTTGCTGAGTTCTCAGATCTATTGCAAACAATCTGAGCCTTCATAAAAAATACACAATTTTTCACTTATCCTATATTTTGTCTCATATTAGGTCACTAGCCAAAAGGCCTCTTGCCAGCAAGTCAGTTTAATATGCAGAAGGAAACAGTCTTATTAGTTTAGTTAATTTATGATGACAAAAGGAAAAGCATGAAACCCCCAAGATACGAGTGGCAATTTATTCCTGATAAGTAGTAAAGCAGCAGGATTTCACTGCCCACATGGGAACCTGCAGTTAAATAATTAATGATAAATAATGAGCCTCATAAATGTTCACAGTGTTTTTGAGCAACTATTTACACATGAGCTCATTCTACAAACTCTCCTGCTGCTATAATCATGATAACCTGGTGTCCTTACTGCATTACAGAAACACAAGATGATAACACCAACCATCTCTGTGGTTAAGTTTATATTATTCATTGCCAGGTTAAACTAATTATTCACTGCCTCCAAGACAGTGCTGGTTTAATACATCAAACTGATGCATCTTTTGTCATGATAAACTTAGCTCACACTGTATCATCATGCATTCCACTGATGTAGCCTTTGTCTGAATAAAAATGTGCAGAATTATTAAAAGAAGTGAGCAAAGGGAGAAGACTGTAAACCTTTATCTTCTGGGTCACAAATCCATAAAAAATACTGGTATTAAAATAAAGAAAAATCTAAAAATACAGTAACAAAGTATTTTCTGAAGTATCAAAGGGTCTGAACACCTGTAGATTTGTATGCATCCTTTTTCATCATCACTGTTCAACACTGGGCATCAGAAAATCCCCAAATTAGCTCTAACATGGTCATTTTCACATTACTGAACCTGGGAATCCATGAAGATCTGAGAAAATAAAACGCCCATTAACACCCTCAGTCCTCACTGACTCGTGTGCTGATAAAGTAGACAGGATTGTGCCAATGCTTATTTGTTCTTTTTTTTCTTTCCTTTCTCTAGGTTCCAATGTTCTTTCTCCAGTACTGTCTAGCTGTTACATCATGAATTTGATGGGAAAAATATAAGGTACTTCAATAGTTCAAATCTGTTGCGATCCATTCAAATCTTCTGTTTTGCTTCAGAAGCACCCAACATTACTCTACAATGACCCAAACTACTGGGGCTGAGGGTAATCATCACAGTTGTCTCTGCTTTTGGTCTTCCAAAATCCCCAATACACCATCATTCTATGTGTATAAACTATTAAATTCAGCACTGAATTGAAGTTCAGAGCCTTATGAAAATCCACTCTTCTAGATGGACTGCTCATGCTCAGAAATATTTCTGGAAAGATTTTGAAGTAGCTCCTGGCAGTGAAAACTCAGACTTCAGGGTGGCTGTGTAGGAGGTAATGCTGTTGGGTGTCTGGCATGGTGCACTGCCTGCACACGTGTAAATTCCAGGTAGCAAATCACATGGCCATCCAATTATTCTCTTGAAATTGATAAAACAAATGAAAGGTGAGAGGAGTTTTGGGATGACTTCTTTTTTATTATTATTATTTTTTTTTTAATTTGAGAGGAAAAGGAGGCATGTGGGTACAGAGAAAATAAAGGTACATTTTTGAAAAATAGTGCATACCAATTCACAAACTCATATTTTATAAAAGGAAACAGAAATATGGAACAGAATGCATTGAGCATGTTTTTTGTGGGGTTTTTTTTTTAAATAATAATAATTTAAAAAAGCTCTAAAGCTGAAATGCCAACAGCACAGACTACATCTGATACATGAGGCTTTGCCTGAGCAGGGGAGAGTGTCTGTGTGAGAAGAGCCAAAGCCAGTCTCTCCTGACAGACAGGTGAGGTGAGGACATGGCCAGAGCAGGTCATGGGGGTAGCCCTGACACCTGCCTGGCTCCCAGCCTGAAAGGACCCAGGGTATTCCTCAGAAGCAGCAGGAGCTGCCTCCTGGAGGATGCACAAGGCAGGGGGCAGCAAGGCCGCCCAGCCCAGCCTGTGCAGGGAGGAGGTGGTGGAGCAGTCCCAGCACCTGCACCAAGCATCACCCCGGCACCAGCAAGCCAGGTTTGATTACATGGAAGTGAAAGGCAGCAAGCTGGACCCCAGTGGTCTGTTCCCAGCCCTCAGTGGTCTTCAGTTGTCAGAGAAGGTAGAGCACATGGGAGCACCAGCCTTCTGCCAGGTAGTCATCCCTCCAGCCTCCTGCTCCTTGGGCACCCCTGCTCCTCTGCCTCCCTGATCCTTGGACTCCCAGCTGTCCACAGGTCCTACAGCCCCGTCAGAGTTCACAGCTCCTTCTCCACAAACAGTCCCCTGAGACCACTCTGTTCCACTGCTCACTTGCCCTAATCGATGTCCTCTCTCTGTGCTTTGTAAGAGATTTAGTGCTGTACTTGCCTGTATCTGTAGGCTCTCCCTGCTCACATTTTCCTTCCCAGCTAACCAAATTGTCCTTGCTGCAGTCTCAGGTCATAATCTATCTGAGCAGAGAGATTTTTTATTGTTCTGTATTCCTGAGAATGGTAAACATACTTTAAAACCTGATTGCATTGTTAGAAAGGAGACATAGGCACTCTGGTTATGTGGGGTTTTTTATGGAAAAGAAAAACTTTGCTTCTTGAGGCTTGCTTGTTTTAATAGCAACCCTTTTCTGGGCTTTTTTTAGGTATCATAGAATCTCATCCACTTGGGAAATAAGGACTTGAATCCAAAATGAACTCAAAACAAGGACAGTCCTTCCATGTATTTATGACTCCATAATTCTGTATTTTTTTTTTTTTTGGGGGGGGGGGGCGGGGTGTTTATTGTTTATTTGGGTTTTTTTCCGGAGAACTT
>JAWWEE010000074.1:11897309-11963306 GCA_035221455.1 Xenops minutus
GATGATATTGTTTCTGAGTATTATAGGTGGTACAAATTCTGTAGGCAAATGTGTGTAGCTTAAAAAATGGAGAAAAAAATAGGTTTATTTTTGGATGGTTACTCCAAAAAGCCCAGTTTTCCCATCTCAACTGGCATGTAGAGAAATATAAAAATTAAAAGACAGGCACGCAAAATAAACCACATAAGAAATAAGCTATGTACCTGTCACCCCAAAAAAACTTGTTTCTTGACAATGATAATTTTGCAAGAGAAATAATTTCTTCCTCTGTAACAGACTTATTTTTTAAAATGATTACTGAATCCAGGTTGCACACTCTACCTTTGTAAAACAACACTTGGTGTCTGCAGTCCTGTGTTCAGAGGAGACATTTACAAAGTCAGTGCATCATAAGCTGACTTTTCATATTGATGATGTTGAAATAAAAATTCCTTGTATTGATTAATGGCGTACAAGAAATCAGAAGGAAGATAAATTTATGTGTAAATATGTGTGTATGTATATTCCCAATGCACACATAATATATATATATGTACGAATACATGTTTGTATATACATAGCTCCATGCATATCTGTGAGAATATACGTATGTTATTAACAAGTCTGCATTTGATTATTTAACTTAGAATTATTCAGAGTTAGGAATTTGTACTTTTAAACTGAGAAACCTCGGGAGGGGGGGGAATTGTTTTTGAAAGAAGATGGGGGTCAAAGAGCTTTGCACATCTCAGTCAGTGTGGGAAAGTTGCAAACACTCATGTGAGTGAGTAAACTTTCAAGGAACACTAACACTATCCCTAGGTTTGCTGAAACGTAAAATGAAAATTGTTTCTCTTAAACCACATTTTGTGCTGGATTAGGAGCAAACAAAGTTTAGTTACCGAATGAAACCTAAGGGTCAGTAACTATCATCTGAGAGGTGATAACTTCATGAGACACACTGGCCTGATCACTCAGTGAACGGCTAACTCCATGACAAATTTGTTCCATAGAAACAGGAGAGTACTACTCCACTTCAGACCATAATGAGACACACAGAGTCCTTTGGCAGAATTTGTAGGAGATATTTCAATTAAATAATTGTCATCACAAAGTGAAAATTTCTTCCAAAGTCTTTATTTAAGTCATGAGTAGTGGAAGGAGGGAACAGAAGGGCCACCTTCCTTAAAAAAACCCCAACTTACTGCATTACTGCAGATGTTCCCATATGAAATCTGCTTCAGCTTGGAATCCTGCTAAGCCCTTGACCTCAAGAACATTTTGTTACAATGGATTTTACAAGGTAATAAAGAAAACAAATTTTCTTTAATAGATGTTAGATCTGGTGTCTTTCATCAAATGCCCCTTATTCTTTTATGTCAAATGACATTATTGTAAAGACTAAATGAGAGGTTCTGGTTTATTTTCTCAATATAATTCATTACATAAGTCACCTTTATCTGGTCACCTTTCCAATATTTTCAATACTTCCTCCTACAGAAAGCCTCTGACCCTCTAAACTTTGATGTTCATTTCTGAACTCTATTTTGCTATCCATTTCTGCATGCAAAATGTTGCCAGCACTGCAGTCATCTAGTTGAAAGCAGATGCAGACCACTGGTGCTTTTTGTACTGTTCTCTGTGCTCTTTCTCTCTAACATCCAAGCATTTTTGCTCATTGTTTTAAACTAATGGACATGCCCTCACAGTTTTGTTGTTCACTTGGACCTGTAGGCAGATCCTTTCATTATGTTCTCCATTAGAATAGGTAAGCCAGTCTTCAAAGTGGTTTTAGTCAGCTCCTTTTGTTTAACCTGAAATCATAGTGGGACTAAATTCAGGCACAGTTGGAAAAGGGGATAGTAAAGAGGAGGTAGCAATAAGATTACTCTCCTCTCAGGAGATCAAGAGTCACATCATCACATCACACTACACAGTGACATTTCTAGAGGAGGGAAAAGGAAGAGGGGAGGCAACTGTAACAAATGCCCTGCTTATGGTGACAGCAAGGATAAGTGCTGAGACACATATCAACAAAATCATTTATATTTTTCCCTAAAAGCTACTTCTCCCTTCCTCGTTTGGTGAGGAAAGAGTCCTCATAGAGATCCCTTTCTGGAAAAAACATTCAAACTAGATTGTGAACAACTGGAGTGCAAGGGCCAGGTACTTGAATTTTACTGTTACTTTGATACGCAGTGCCAGAGCATGCTTAGGTATTTGCTCCTCAGCACAGGGGCAAGGACACCTGGCTTCTCACTCATGGCTGCCCGGGAGACACTAAAGTATTAGGAGCACAGGGAACACTACTTGCTGAGATCTGTCCCTTCCAAGACAGTCCTGTCCTCTGAGGCTTTCAGAGCACAGTGCTGTTTTGTACAAAAACTTTCTTCACAATACTTAGCATGATTATGAAGAATTTTCCTCAAACTCTGTGTGCATTAAGTGAAAGATAAGAGCAGTGTAAAAGCTCCCTGCTGTATCTGCTGTTACTTTAAGACTATATGTTACATTAAGGCTCTCCTACAGAGCACGAAGATCTTTCTTCTTTACCATGTAAATGTTAAAGATGTCTGCTTTTAAGATAAACCACCCAGTGGAGGTTTCTTGTGTTTGGTGAGCTGAGAAACTATTGCCCAATCCACCAGCTATGGATTATCTCACTGAAAAATCATAGAATAGCAACAAACTATTAATTATCTTTTCTTACTATAAACTACTGAAATCGCTCTGTAAATGTTTTTCTTTTATAATGATAAACATATCTGTCACATAGTTTGTATAATTAATCATTTTTCAATTTAAGGGACCATCTCATTTTCACTGGGAAACAGTTTATAAAAATACTTGGGAGTGAAAGATTGTTAATAAATTTTTCAAAGTACACTCTATGTTTTTTTTTGGTTAAACAGTCACTCAGTATTTGTGGGATGTTTGCACTGACATTCAGACTATGTCAAATTATGCAGCTAATCTGTTTCCACAGAGGAACTGGCATTAAAAACCGTGGACTTGGGAGCTCTTCAATGATTCTCAATTAAGCTTCTGTAAAAGAAACTTAAACTTCTAAAAAAAGGTTGTTGGAAGCAGCTTTATGGATGAAAAGTGGTAAAGAGATAATTAAGAATCTCTTGTTAGGTTCATTCCCCAAACTAATAATACTGTTTTTAAACAGTATAATATGAAAATCCATGTATTGTCACTTCATATTTTCTGTGTTCACAGAAGGCAACAGTATATGACAAACAAATTTTTCATACACACCCAGCTTCCTTAGCAGCTCTGCAACTATTCTCCCATGAACATCTTCCCAGTTTCTTGAGAAACAACACCCTCAATCTCTTTTCAACTATGAACCTGCAATAAAACAATCCTTTTCTTCAATGTAATGATAGGATATATTTTTAACATCCTACATGAATAGGGTTCCTTCCACCTTTCATATTGCTAACAATGTCAGGTCGACTATCTTGTAAGAATGGACTTCACTGAAGTGAGAAATTAATTTGAAAACACAATTTTGCATTTGTATTTTCAAGATTCCTATTCTATCTTTTCAAACTACCTAGGACATCACTTTTGTAAAAGACAGGTTGTGTTTGTCTTGTAATGAAGCTTTAATTGGCATTCTTTGCGCAGTTGCATACTATTGTAAGCAACCTAAACTTTTGAAGTTGAGATTAGGATTCTCTGTTCAAATACTTCTTACTGAAGATGATATTTTTTGAGATCAAACTTTTAAATATGTAAAATTAAGATGTAATTTTTTGCCTTTTAAAAAATGTTTATAAGCAAGCAAAGTTAAGCAAAATTGGCTATCATAACAAGTATAATGCAGCTGTTTCAAGATCTCTTCTGTATAGGTTTCCTGTTACTCTTTTCCCATAATGGTCTCAAATATCCTATATGTTCCATTCACAGAATTTCAAGAAATTTGTCTATCATGGGAACTTGATGCTGCTTGTGGAGGTAAAAACAGAGCCATGAAGGAATGAAACTGTATTTCCATAATGTTACAACAGCTGTGAAGGACACAGATTAATATCAAATTGGGGTAAAACAAAAGCTTTTACTTTCAGAATATCAGTACATAATAATTTAATATTTTGTACTGAAGTCAAAGTTGAGTGTTATGGTACTCAAATTTCCAGATTGTTTCCATTCCAATGCCCAAATTATTTCCATCTATTTTCAAAGAAGTATTTTGATATTTGATTTGTCATCTCTATAAGAAAGAAAAGGATTTCCAAACATTTGTAGTCATTTTAAGAGAAATACAGATACCTACTTAACATACAACACAATATTGATCCCAGTTTCCATCCAGAATGGAATTCTTATTACTGTATTTACACAATATAACCAGTATCTTTTTCTTAGTTGCATCTCACACACTGCCTCACTTTGGCTCAGTTCCACATAATACAAAGGCAAAGACCATTTTTTCTGGAGATATGCCCAGAAAAATTTTACATTGCACATATAAAAATTCAAGTAGCACTTGTACCACTACAAATCTCCAAATACAGATCAGCAGATATTAAACACATACACCTCAAAACCAAAATGAAATTGACTGAATCACATTTAAATTGATGGATGCTGTGAAAATTTATAACACAATTTTTTCCTCCTCTGAGAGTGAGAACAAGAAGAATGCACACAGAAGCAACAGAGTTGTTTCCACCAAATGTGGCAGTGTAGTGCACAATTTTAACACCTTTATTCCTCGACAACTGTAGTTTTGCTATGCAGGTTCTTGTACAATTGCTTGTGCACATTAGAGAGATTGCCAGGAACAAAAGAAAAAGAAAGGGGGGGAAAAGAACCCCAAACCAACCACAATAAATAATATCAGTCCCTGTGTCATGTTTCATGTGAGATTTAGTCATGATTTGATCTTACTAAGTTCCAGCCAGACAGTCATGACATGTTCAGACAGCAATATGTTCAAACACATGCCAATGGAATTATTCAAAAATTTGAATTTATCCTTTTTTGTGTGTGTGACTTTTACTTCACATACATTTTTTGCATTGGATTCAAAACTTCTCACTTACTTGATTTATAATTGGCTCATACATGCTCCAGTACTTGGCAAAGCAAACCATGGCTATAATGAAGAAACACTTAAGAGTGTTGATCTAACCATTGTAAGTATACATGGGTAGGACATGATAATAATGAGGCTACGCTTGTTCTCAGCTTACAATGGCGAGTGTTCAAGGATCGCCAGGTGAAGTATTCTTAACCATTTCCCCCGTGCCGCCCCTATATAAATGAAAATACTGAAAAGCTACAGAATTAGAGGCCATGCTGGAAACTGTCAGTTCTAGCTTCTCAAAGCTTTCATTACCCATATTATGTGTGATGACATAACAAAAAATTCTTTGATCTTGCGAGAAAAGAAGAAAACCTAAATTGAATGTGAATTGTAGTATGGGAGACCTCACACGGCTTTTTGAAAAGGCAAAGGGTTCCTGAGATCACCCATTTTATCCATTGTCAAGAAAGACCCACCTCTATCTTGGAAGCCACCTTTTCTGGCATAAATGATGAGATATCACCTCAGGCAAACTGCATAGGTTTTCAAAGAGATGTGCAGGAGATTCACTAACAATTGCCTGTATTTGTCAATGGGTAGTTAATAAACACACAGCTTTGAAAATTTACCTCTGCATGTCCACTCTTCTTTTAGCTGTACAATGGCAGCAGCCAGTTTTCTAAGGAAGCTCTACCCAGTTGGCCTTTCCAGCTGGGAGGGCAGGAGGACATCTGTCTCCAGAGCCAGTGTCAATCATATTCTAACAATCAGTGCTTCTCTGAGGCTGAATTTATTATTTGCACTAAGTGATCTGTTTCTCTCAGCTGGTCTTCTAAATTCCCTTTCCCAAGGTTATTGATTATGAGATATAAAAATCTGTCTCTTGCATGATTTTTTCCCTAAAAGGTCTTTTGTTATCGAGATACTGAGCTGCATTCTTTCTCTATTAGATCCCAGATTCTTTCCTGATGGCTCTTCAGTGCTTTTACCCCAGAATATCTCTGCCTGATTTGTCTCTTGGCCTAATACCATCTCGCTCTATTTGTGTTTTCTCCCTTCTTTTACAGTAAGACTCTTTTTCAAAAGAAGGGTCTGAGGATGTTTAGTGTACACTCACCTAAGTAGAGAACTTGTCATCCAGTGCATTTGTGAAATGCTACATGTACAAATCAGTAAAATAAGAAATTACTAAACATAAAATAACATGTTAAGCAAAAATGATAAAGTGAAACATGCTTCAAATAGAAATATGACTCATAGCTTTCAGAGTAAGCTAAAAACAAATCCAGTTGTCATGTGCTTGGCTATATTAATGAGTTGCTATACTTATTTAATTTACTTATCCAAAATGTTTATTAGGGATATTTTACCAGGTAGCGTATGTAGTATCATGCAGCCAAAAACATATCTTACGTTCATGCTTCAGATATAATTTGTCATATAATATCTCTCTCCATCCTAATATGAAATCATCAAAAATACGTGAAAACAGAAGGTGTGAATTCTTCCAGGGCCTTTCAAACAGAAACAGGATTTTTTTCCTCTGCAGAGAGACTAACTGGGAATTTGACATGTAAATCAGCAAAGAAGCTGATGTCAGCTTCCAAATGAACTTCTTTGCAAAGGTAAGACTCTAATTTCCATTTTAGGTGTTCCCAAACTTATTGCCATATGTTGACTTTTAAAACACCCACAACTGGTTTTGCTTGGCTCTGTCTCACAAGGGCTTCTGACAGGCAAGACACTGAGTGCAAACAGGTAAAATGGCATGCAAAGTATGCCTTCATAAATAGCAGCAGCCCATCATATGGTACTTATGTTTGTGTTTATTGATGTTTGAAAAATGATTTGTGATTGTATTTGCACCATCCTAGAGACCAGGAGCCTTGTTTCATCACATTTATACTTAACTATTGCATTGCAGTAATGTGCAGCCTTAATCTTTAAACTGCTTTCATAACAATGTTCCCTCCAAAGTCTGTGTGCAGGTCTAAGCTCCAGACAACAATGTAGGAAAATACACATCTGAATAGTCTGCTTAACAGGACAGCCAGACACCATGAAAATCTTTACAGAACGTTAGTGATCTAGAGGCAAGTGGTGATTTATACTCCTGTTAGAAATAAATGTGTATACTCATATTTGATTTTAATTTTTGCACATGCATGGTTATCTGACTATTTTTCCTTTCTTCTGTACCTCTGTGTAGGAATTTCCACAAAATACTGCATGGTAAGTACAGCAGCTAAACCCAAATATACTGTACTCTCTTGACCTTAATGAAACATTCATTGAAAAAATAGCAAAATCAAACACTTGCATGGATATGATAAGCAGGAAATTCTTACTGGTATTTTGTTTGATATCTCCTTTTCTTAATTTTTTTTTTCCTATTCTCCCTGACTATGACATCTGTTATTATATTAAATATTTCCTTTCCACTTTTAATGTTTACACAGCATTTTGTACAGTTACTATGTCTTTCACTGCTGTTCATTTAGCCCAACAGATATTTCAGCTCATTCTATGCATTTTCCTACTCTGTGAGAGCATTTTCTTTTTGTTCTAATTTTCCTATACAACAAAGATTGCTTTTGACACAGATAAAATCAGATATTGGACAAAAATCTCAAATATGTTTTTCTCTTAGTATTCTTATTTTAAAGGGGTCTATTTAAATGTTGCTATTCTGATTTCAAAAGTGCCATGTTACTTAACAGTTGGTGAGTGAGCATATGCAAGCTTAGGATGTGCTCAGGAAGTCACGTAAGTCCTCAGCAGTCCCAGATAAAGCCGTGTTTATGTAAACACTGCACTGCTTTTAGCATTTGAAAAATATGGTCACACATATTTCAAGACAGTTTGAAAATGGTCTCTTCTAAAAAGATTTAGAGTAAAATGAGGCCATGCTAAAGATTGAAGGAGTTGGAATTATTATTTGGATGCGCTGGAAAACAACTTTTTAACCCTGACCTTTCTTCTTTGAACAAGTCTGGATGATTATGGCAAATTAATTTTGTGGATGTGTGCAGGAGGTGAAGTATTGTTAGTAAGAGCCTCAATACTTAGTGGAAGTTTACTAGATACCTGTAATATTGGTCCTAAGGCATAAATCAAAACAGGACTTAAACAGGTAAGTATTAGGCCAGATTCAGAGATACCCCATAAAACTATCTTAAATGAAGGATTTGGTGTGGAGTGTGTAAAGTAAAAACCTAGCAGGAAAAATAATGCCAAGAGACTACTACCCTTGTTCTTGCTTCTTTATATTTAGCTGTGTTCTTCAAGCTTCATTGTAAATCTTTCTTCAACAGCAACATATAACCTTAATGCTATCCTTCTAATACAATCAATTGGTACCATCAATTTTAGCAAATGCTACAACTTAGCACGTGGACATATTTTACACAAGCAGCTGCAAAACTGTGGGTTGTGGAAAGGGGCCCATACAGTGCTCTTCTGTCCTGCCTTTCTCACTGCACTACATTTCTCTAATCTTCTAAAGCAGTACCTATCCCACTCTACACACACATACTGAATTCCTGAAAAAAATGATCACATTTACTTTTGTTTTGGATGAAAATGTACTCAGAATTAACTATATAGCTTTTTCAAATCGGATCTCATCAAGTTTTAGCAGTTTCCTGTTTATTTTCTCATATCTTTCACAAAGGATTATTCATTTAAGTCGTCATCAACATTAATGCTCAGCAGCATTAGCGTTCTACCGTAAACCAAGTGGATTTTTTGATACCATTTTCAGCTGGCTCCATTGCAGAAATCATATACTAATAGTCACTTGGAGCATAACTTCATATTAAGATTTTTTTTTTTCAAGGCAGCCATAAGATTAGGTTCTCAGAGACTCACTCATATGAGAGTTCCAATACCATTCTGACACAAGTGAACCTGTCATCAGTCATCCAGTTAATTTTGTATGAATCTTGATCCCCTTTTCTATTACAGTCCTTCACATTGAGATCACAGTCTAAGACAGGAGTGTCAGCACTAACCAGCTATGTAAGTTCATCCTTAAATACATCAATCATTTTTCTTATTTCTGAGCTAGTTGAAACAAATGGGGAGAACGGACTTTATTTAGCTGTCAGTTGTGCCGAGAGTACAGACTGCACCTCTGGGAATATGGATACAACACAGAATGCCTGGTGTTCTCATGTTAATATTAATACACTGGATCCTATTCCAGCTCACTTATTTTAATACTGGAATTTGAGCTTAGGGAATAGACCTAATTTGTAGAGCTTTATTTTCAAACAGGGACAAACTGCATACAATTGTATTTCTTGTGCAACTGTCCACATCTGCAGAAAGGAGCTGAATTATCATGATTTCATTACTTAAGGATAGAAGCAAGCTATGAAGAGGGCTTTCAGGGGTACTGTATAGCTCCTCTGGAACTGAGTAGTACTGATTTCCATTCTACCTCTCAGTCACAAGGGTATAGAAACAGGACACAGATTTGGAGTCTGAATAAGGAAACTGTATGAGCACAGACTCCTTCATAGAGTCACAGCTCTTAGTTGAAGGATTTATGGGTGAATATATTATGTCTCAGCACCTGTTCTGCACCAGAGCTTCTGACATGGAGAAGAAATCTCCCACAGTGATTTCAGCAAGACAATATTGCACTCATAGGCAATATGGCAGACAAAATTTTGGCCCTGAAAATGAAGTATGAAGTTCACTGGTTGGCTGGTTAGATTTTCTGAATACAGTCAAGCTTCCTGCTTTCAAGTTCTACATCAACAGCTAAATTCAGGTCACTGCATGATTTCATTATCACATACTCTGCCAAAATAAAATAAAAAAAAAAAAAGTACAATATCATTTTGTCTTCGTCTCTGCCCAATTTTTTCCTTATTCTTTGTCAGAAGCCTGGTAAGCAGCCCTTCCCAGTGTATGCAGCGTATCATGTTCAATAGACATAGGAACACTTCTGACTGCAAAATTTTCTTCGGAAAAAGTCTTATGGAGAGGTGTCACTTAAAAATGAGCTTTGTTCCAGACTTTACATGATATTTTCCTCTTTATGAACAAAAGTAATCATTTTCATTGACTGAGCAATGTTTGAAAAGTTTTGAATCAGGTGTCCAGTGTTTAGTTTCACATCACCTCAATAACGACCAAGATTGTATCAGGGACTTATTTTTTGTACCTGTCTTTTAAAATTAAAATATATTTTTCTAGTGTTACTATTGCTTAGATACTGTCATTCTCTCTGACTCCTATAATGACCCTTATAATTGTCAGATTTCAGCACCTAAATAATAAGATTAAACCAGGCAATCTGATAAGTCAAAAGTTCTGTGGAAATGGTGATAGAAAGGAAGTTTCACTACCTTTACTCAATTTCATTCTTCTGAGGATAACAAAAAACTAATTACTAAAACAAAGCAGTTCTAGGAATTTGTTTTATGGGAGCAGAGAGAAACAAGTTGAATAACAGATGATCCCCAGAAAGAGGCCTAAGAAACCTGTAATGAAATAAGAACCAAAAGTTAAGCATTTGTAGTCAGACTAGAACTCTGAGTATCAATGACATCTTACCAAAGGACATGCTGGCACACAAAAGTCTAACCAACATCTCCCTCACAAAGTACAATCTGACCCACTACATTTTGAGTTATTCAAGTCAGAATTTAGTCAGAATACTATAAATGCCTCAAATATTGCTGTGATGGGCCAATTTGGGTCTTGTTTGAAGGCATAATCTGGAACTGACATACCGTATTGTTTGTTATAATTTCGGAGGAATGGGTATGAAGCAGCTTTCAAAGGAATACAGACAAATCTCCTCTCAAATGACTGAACCATATATTGCATGTTGTAAGGCAATGAGAGAAGGGATGCTGCATACGAGAATAAATTTAATTTCTCAGAGGACAAAAATACAGCACAAGAAAATAGCTGACTGTCAGATAGTAGCTTTGAAATTGCTCATTTCAAGGGTGGCAAAGATATAATGAATGCACAGAAGGTTTGAGTTTAATGGAAGCAAACACCATTTCAGGGGTAATTATTGAGATATATATTTCTGCTGAAGCAATATTCCTCTTTTACTTCATCCTCTGCTAAATTTTACAAAATTGGCAATGAGAATTATGGAAAAATAATTCAAGAATTGCTGAGTACTCTCAGATCCTTCCTTCAGTCAGAATGAATGAAGGTATTAAGAAGCAGCATTCTGAGAAAAGACATAATTATTCCACTGCAGAGTTGTATACAGCCTACTTCTGAGTGGGGACAGGTTATGTGTCCACCTTAAATTGTTCATAGATATTTAACAACAAATGGACCTTAATGCACCATCGGGTAATGTGTGTCCAGTTCTTATTTATCTAATAATTAAATTCCTTTCTTTACTGATAGCTTTTACCTCGAGAAAATGTTTAGTACGCAGCAGTACAAATGTTAAAAAGTTCAAATATTTCAGTTGTTATACAGTTTACTGAAAATACTCTTATGTTTTGCAAAAATACCTAGGTACCAAGCACTCACTGTTGGTCATTGCTTGCACTGGCTGCCAATACAAGCTGATTTCTTCACATAGAGGGTATCTGAAAGTTACCATAAAGTGTCATATGATCTCTTCTTTAATAAGGAAACCCTAAAGAATAGGAACCTTTGGTCTTTTTCATCTAATCTAAGCAGTTTGAAAGTATACTTGTGCTTGATGTAAAGTCTGCTGCTAGTGAATTCATTTAAAGTGCTTATGAGGAAGATCTAGTATATGTGGGTAGGAAGAAAATAGTATAGAAATAGAGAGATGTGCTGCACTGAGCAGCAGAGCTGCCAGCACTTCTGTTCTTACCAGTGCTATCTTATTAGCAGCAAGTAGAGATCCACAAGTCTGCCTGCCTTTTCGGGTATGTCATTAAGTAGTTAAGGGTTTCCAGTATCACAGTTTGAATGGGAACATTAACAATTGAAACACTTTCAAAATATGCACTTCAGCACACAGTGCAGTGTCTTTTCCAGCCCCTTGGAAAACTGTAAATTGGAACTAACCATTGGAAATGTCCAATGTAAATATTTAAGTTGATTATCCTTATCTTACTTGTGCATTAGCTAAAAAGCCCAAGAGGCTGCCAAGCAAACAGTCCTGAGGAGTTCTTACTGAAGAACAAGACATTCCAGTTATTGCCATGAAAATACAAACAGCATTTCTCCTAACATGTAACTGTATGAATAGAAACAAAGTTAACATTCCACTAAATACAAAACAGTGCAGTGGGGGAATTCTTTGTCTGTTGAAAAACAAGTCTTTTTTCTGAAAAACTATTGATGACATTTAAATATTTGTTAACTAAACTAGTCAAAGGTCTAATTTCTCTTTATCAGTCGCAGATATGCTTTTTACTTCTCCCAAAAATGAATCTGTCTTGAGTGGTATATTTTTAATAGGGTTTATATTTTTGTATCATAACACTTTGACCAAAAAGAAAGGTGGGTTTTTTGTTTGTTTTATACTGAAGAATATTTTCAGTATAAAAAACCTTCTAGCTTGAATTGAAACAAATTATTAAAAAACAAACAAAAAATAGTAACAGGGAAGAAAATCCTGAGAATATTTCTGTATTCTTTCACCAAAGGTGTATTCCCATCTTGAAGAGTGGAGAAGGATTTGTAATGAAATATTGACATCTGTTGACTTTATAGCCTGGAATATTTGATGCTGACATCCTCACAATCTATTCAGTAATGATATAACAACAAGGGTAATGTGTGCTGCAGCCCTTGGAAATTGACTTCCAGCATGTTTTTATTTTTCTTTTCTCATGGGAAAAACAATTGAAAGAATATGAACATTTATAATTTTTGTACAACACTATATTCTCAGAATATTGATTTTATGAACTATGTTTTTTAAAGAGATGGACTAAGAATAGTTTTCTTCTTGACTAGTTTTAGCCACCTTCACCACAGCTATCTAGTCTTCTCATTACAGAGAGGAATTAGTATCACCAGAGTGTGCAACATCCATATCTGTAACATCTTAGTCATACAGAGAGAATCCTTCTTTTCTTAGGTCTTTCTCTTATAATTGATGTGCACCTGTAAAGTTAATATCAAAATTTCCTCATCTTCTCTTTCCATTCTTTGCCCACAAACCCACATGCAGCCAATGTAAGAAATTTTCTCACACGGACAGGTTATATGTAGTTAGATGCTCCTGACTTCACAGACACCACCCTCTGTTTCAGTATATCTTATTTTCCCATGCTGGTAATAGCTACCTTAGGTTTTCAGTTTGTCTTAAGGCCAAAAATCTGTCCTGGTTCATCAAGAATTCCACTTGGTTTAACAATTGAACTTTCTGAATTTATTAATTACTGTTGCTGAAATACATCATTGAAGTGTGAGCAATTGTATAAAAGCAGAGATAGAGCAAATAGGGAATAGAAGAGATGTCATTGGCCCACTGACAAGAAATGAACTAAAAAAAAATTTAAAACAAATTCAATTCTTTCTACATGGATTTAATATATCAAGAATTATGACTTGTGTTTAGGAGGTAGAATATATATGCATGGAAATGCTCCTAAATTACAAAAAAAAAAAAAAATCACTACAGAGAAAAGACATGTTTATGTGTTATAGATACATTTATATATGCCCACATGTATATGTACATATGTGTGAATATATACATTGTTGAGTGTTTATACACACATATGTTGTGCGTGTGTAGGAGGATGAAATACGTGTATTAATTTGCAGTGTCAATTAATAGCAAAATATCACAGCAGTTAAACAGACAAAGACGCACTTGACACTGAAGTCTCGTCACTTCTTGTATGTACTGCCCAGAACAGAACATAGTGCCTGCAGCACAAGATAGATAATTTCCCTTGTTCCTTTCCTCTAAATGTGCCATCTGAGCTAAGGGCTCGTCAAAACAACCCAACACATTTTGCTGTAGTTTCCTGGCTATAAATTTTGAACACTTTTCCCTCTTTTTTCATCATGAAATCCAGGAATAATCTTCCTTTTTCATGCATCCAAAATCCCTTCATGATAGTTTCCATTCCCAGATCTCCATTTATGTTATAGATCCAGTGACTATTTTCTTTTTTGTACTATGAAAAAGTAATCTTGCAGAAATGCAGTGCCTTTGAATACTCTCCACACACTGATTTTATTTTTAATATAATTTTCTTCTTCTTTCTCCTCCAGCTGTAGCCATGTCCTAATTTTAAGTTATAGAACTTAGTCCATCAAACATACTTCTACAAAGAAACATTACTCTTCCACATAATTATCTTTCCATTGTCTCCTTTAACTGAAGAGTGGTCCAGAGCTGTATTTTCATTTGGGCCCTGTGTATTTTGATTTCTGCATGTAAAAGGCTATTTATTTTATAGTGATCACCTGATGATGGAATAAATAGTTTTTCCCACTGAGCCAATACCAGTTCCTGGTGCTCCACATGTAGAAGGATCTGTAGAAATAAGAGGAAATTCATTCATGAACTGAAATGCATGAGAGAGGAGGAATATTTAAGCCAAATGACAAAAATGTCTCTCAAACTTCCTGCCAGAGAATGGTTGCCAGAGGAGGCTATGACCATGAAGAGAAAGGAAATTCATCCATTTCTCATTTGAATCTCCTATGCCTTTGGAATAAGACATTCAGCATTACCTCTGAGGTATCTCTTGCAGGTGCTGCACAGCATTGGGATACACTTCTGTGCCTTTGCTTCAATCTGAAAGGTAGGAATTTAGCATGAGATCATGAGATCCAAAATAATACCTTTGTCATCCGAGGCTCCTAAACAGATTAGTGGGGGAGGAGGGGTTTGATAACTCTCCTGAATCAAGGTGTCTAAATTGCCATTTGGGCACCTGAGTACTAGGTTAATGCTGGAGTAAACCTATTTAGTAAATTTCACACACCCAAAATTACATCATTTCCGACATGCCATGTAGGCAAGACCTTCCACCCACCTTATCACTCCCTGCCAAGTTGCTCTTACTCCCTTGTGTGCACACAAATTCATGCTCCAGGGATGTAGGGATAGTGGGCGATAAAACTCACAGTCAGAGTTAATGATGGCCAAATGTGCCTCAACAAGTCCTCAGAGAATTGTTAAGAATGTGAGTGAATTCACAGTGAGTCTCAGTAAGTCTACACTAATGTAACCAAACTAATTTTTGAAAACTAGCATGTTACAAAAAATTCAGTTACAAGAACGTTAGTATGAAAAATTTTCCAGATTCATACAACTAAGAAATTCCTAAGTTTCTAACATTTCTCATGTAACCTTTAAAATGAAACTTTCTTCAAGAGTAAATCTGGAAACAGAATAGTAAATATGGGTAAAAGCAACATCAGATCTTCAGATATTAGTTTATATTTCAAGATCACCTCCCTGATGAGAAACTCTTTAAAAGTTGTGAAAGTTTTAGGATAACTCAGTAACAGCAAATTAGATTGCCCTAGATGATAGTTCCTGTGTTCTTATTAGTGCATCTATGTGTGGGCCTAAAGATAATTTGCATGGTACAATCTGTATTATAGCAAGATGGGGCAAGCACAATGTTTACTTTCATTCAACAATTGCTCATTCTGTAGCCAAAGAATAAGGTGGGGCTGGTTCCTTCACCCTTTCTCTGCTTAGCCTTTCTTTTTTTTTGCATCATTGCTGTGTCTCACATTTGAGGTATGGAAAGTGGCATTTTAAAAGCCTTTGAGGACTATCTGTTTGACTCTTGCAGCTTCTCAACGGGACTTCTTTGCTAAAGAATGCACCACACTAACAGAAGACATCTAATTCCAAGTTTACCATTCTATGTGAGAAAACTGCAAGATCAGGTCTGCATGTGAGAATGTTAGGGGTTGGGTCAATAAAACAGATAAATGGCTATTCCCTCACTCAAAATAAGATTACGTTGCTCACATCTTTACAGGTAAAGACTTTTCTTTCACCTTCACCTACACTGTGTGTTGCAAACAGTACATGGCCTGTTCTATGCCCTAAAGCACACGCCAGTATGTCTGGGAAAGTCTTAGAACAAGTTTTGTGCCAGGGAGAAGACTAACAATTAATGAGTCAACAAAGTGGGAGACTGCTTGAAACTGCACTGCAGCCCTCAGTTTATTGTTTTAGATACACCTCTGGCAAAAGGGAATGAGATGTCTGAGAGGATCAGGTGTTTCGTGCACTCTTTTTTTTCATTATGGAGTGAAATGAAGTCAACATGAGCAAAACTAGGGGTTCAGGGGAAACTTAGCGATTGCTTATATCAACATTGTCAAAAGCAGAAGCTGACTTTGAGGATCACCATTTTGCCATGCCTGTCCTGAGGTTTTTCATTCTTTAATTGTACAAATGGGATGAATATGCATTCCTGAAACACCATTTGGGTATTTTAAAGTGACTCTCAAAACTGTAAATCATTCCCCATTAATATTTTGCCAGTGTCAGAATTTTATGGCATACCAAATATGTATCCCTTCAAGAACCTTATGAATTTGTTTTAAATGGCCTGCTGTTTTATTAAGTTAGTTGGATTTGCCTGTGTTAAGTTTATAGCTTTCTAATGAAACCCTTATTTGGGTTACTTTTCAGTGCAGAAGTTTCCTATGGCCTATACCACATGTAATGTCGTCACAGCTGTTTTAAAAGGTAGTTCTCAGTGGCCCTCAGAACAACTTAGGCTGCATAAATGCTGGCATTCCTTAACGACCTTAATGAATGACTGTTTAACTTTCTTTAATGGTCATGAAAGGGAGAAAAACAGCATCCAACTGTGTTGGATGACAGGATGTCCTGAGAATTTCTGCCTTTAGATCTGCAAACTTATATATCCTCCTTTGTTGTGGAGTACAGCCAAGCAGCATGAAAAGCCACTATTTAAAGGGTCTCTAATATTTTAGAGCTGAAAGCATAAAATGCTTCCAATGTGTACTATGCTGTCAGCTCTGCTTAGTCTTTACATAATTAGAATTATTTCAGATATACACAGGAAACAAATTTTGAGGCATTGTTAATGATTTTGTTCCACAGCTTTATGTGGCAAATACCAATCAGGTGCTGATGTACTATGTAGTTTTATATTCTAAGAGTGATTTAGATTTAGACAGCACTTCCAGGTTCATTTAGACAGCCCTCACTCCTTTTTTTAAAAAAAATGGTGTTCAGGAATCCCAGTACTGATTCTGTGAAATGAACCTTGCGTTCCCAAACACCATCTCTCACGTCTTTTATGCACTGGTCTGGGTTAAGACAGAGTAACTGAAAAAGGATCACAAAGTACCATAAAAGGAGCTCTTTGTCACACCATGTTTGCTTCAAGATTGTATAGTCACAGACACAAGACTCCTATGAAATCAATTGAGTTTTAGTAATAGTTTACATAGCAACAGTAAATATCCTACTTTCAAAAATAACATCAACTATATATTTAGTAGAAAGAAAGATCTGGAGATACCGCTGCATTTTTGGTTTCTTTGACACAGATTTCAAAAAAACCAACATCTGAATATTGAATATCAGAGTTGAGATTATGAATTTCAGATTATTTCAAGAGGACTGAAATTTGCGCCTCCCAACAAGACTGAATGCTTTAGACACACTCATCCTGAAGATGCATGTATTAGGTTTCCTCTGGGCTATTATAACCAAAAGACAGCAGGCACACAGGTGTACTTTAAACCAAGCTTGAGACTGTCAAGCAAGTATGGTCTAAGAACACCTGAAAGGACAAAGCAGATATGCAGAGATGTTTTCTCACGCTTCACCGGTAGAATTTCAGTATAACCAGTGCCTGGGTGACATTGCAGAGTCCTCTGTCCAGGTTATGCTGCATATTCATTTTCTGAGAGTCAAGTCCTTTTACAATATCTGACATTGTAAAGCTAAAAGTTAAGGCACATAGGGCTATTATTAGATGTCTAAACTCATTAAAAAATTAAGACAACAGTATTCTGGTTAAATTAAAACAAGCAAGTGTCCAAATACTGTGTCTGTTCACCCATAAACAATCTTTTGAATTTAAGAGATGCTCTCTGCTGGAAGCAGTTTTACTGTCTTTTTTGTAAGGAAATTTCCATTGCCACCTGTGTTGGAAAAAAATTTGGATATAAAGGTATAAAATATCTAAAAGAAAATGGTTACTAATTAAAAATGCATTTGGTTCTTCTGTACATGACAAAGAATAAGCAGATGTCATAATAAGATGAGAACAAGGGGAAACTTACAGATCAAAATATCTAATTTTCTGTGTTAAATGAAGCAAATTACTTCAGGAGGTAATAAATAGAAAATTAAAAAGATGAGAGAGAACATTTCCTTGTTTTTTTCCTTATCAGCATGCACGGTACTGGAGATAAATGCTTATGTTACCCATTGTCCTGGTCTGGTTTCCTTTTTGACTGTCCTGAAAAACTCTTAGCAAAACATTGACAATTGATGGAAGTCCAAAGAACAAGCAACTTGATTTTTTTTGTTTGAGAAATAAAAATCAGAAACCATTTAAAAATGTTATTAATTTAACTTCCTCCTTGAATCTATAGGTCATGTTTTGCATGTCTTTGCAAAGCAAACACTGAAGAAGGCAGCAATCAAATAGTTCCTGTAAAAGGCAGTCAGTTTTTACTTTCAGAGATAAGTGTGCTCATTTACTACACAGTTCAGGGTTTTGCAGACACAACTACATGCTTCATCATCTCTTCCAGGAACTTGTTTTATGAATCCAATGAGGTCTCAGTTCCCAATTGAATTGAAAAAATATTACACTAAAGAGTAAGAGTCATATTGGTAATGCAGGCAGTTGTGCTACTTCTCATCCCAGTAGTGCTAAAACTGTGCATTAATTTTATCTGTACAGAAGAACAGAGTATATCAAAGCCTTGACCAGGATTTTAGAAGTTTTGCAACTGTTTCACAGCTATGTTTTGTGAGTTGATCACATTTCTGCACTTCTGTCTCAATTCCATATCTAGTTTAGTTTTACAAAGCTGGTTAGATTATCAAAATTAAAAAGAGTGACAAATTAACACCGTGTTATTAATTCTTTATCTGTAAATTATTATATGAATCAGTTATTTAACATCTTGAGAAAAAACAGACTTAAAACTGACACATACCCCAGAAAAAAACCCAATATGTGCAATAATTTTCCCTACTTACGAGTAGGGAATTAAATGCTGGTATTTGTTATACTATTTACATGAAGGACTCAGAAACACTTGCTATCATTTCATAAAAAAGGGGATTGTCTTCAAGTGTTAAAGGCAAACAAAAAGAAATGGTTAAATTATATTCTCAAGTGTGCCTGAGAATTTGCTGATTAAAATAAGTAAAGCAACCTAAATTTCATGGTCTGACTAATAATCAGTATTTCTTACAAATTCTTCTTTAGCTAAAATTTCCTTCTTCACTCTGACTGCCAGTGCTGATATTATCTTTAAGACTTATTACTTCTCATTTTACCTTTGTACCATCATGCTTAGCAAGGGCAAAAGGTGAGCAGCCTGGGGAATGAAAGGTGGAAATGAAGCACACTTTTCCAGCACAAAACTCATGTAATTAATGAATCAGCTTATTTGGAGAAGCTATGAGATCCTGAACTTCAGTTGGATTCGTTTCAGAATGCACATTTAAGTCTAGCACATTGTATTATACATAGTAGAGATGTACAAGGACTTTGAAATCACACAGTGCGTGAGCATAACTGGTTCACTCTTTAATTGGTCTGTGTGCCTAAAAATCTATATATGAGAGAGATTCTGGGAGACTAAGATTACATGAATGTATGCATATATTTATGAAGGTTGCCCAGGAAGTGGAATCTTATACCTGTGCAAAACATCCCTCTCAGGATTAAGTACAGTTTTTACCACTGTGTAAGTAATGCAGATGAATATCCAGTGACTGATTAGCAAAGCAAAAAGTGAGAGCAACAGTGTCTGGTTACCAATGGCAAAAAGAAAGAATAAAGAATATTGTGTGTTCTGAAATGGTAAGTTATTCATACCAATGCCACTGGTTTTGTCTCAAAAAATGTCTTGTCAGTTTTGGGGGAGTTCTAAAAGAACAAGCATAGTTTAAAAAATCACTTTGCTTTGTGTATTTTTTTATGTCTAAGACCATGTGGAGGTATTCTGAATCTTGCTGAGTATCTCCTGTGTGATTTATTCATTCATACTGTTTCTCACTAGAATTGTAACATTAAAGACGCTTTTATCTGGGGACTGTATTAGAATTCAGCTAGTACTAATGTTCGCCCATGTTGGTATCAACTTTTAGATTGCTCTCTTCACTATTAGCTTGCTTTTAGGATACTTGTGTTAACCAGTGTTACGAATGAAATCTTGGATCCATTCTCTGTCATTAATAAGCCATTTTTGGCATCCTACCCATTGGAAAGAAAAATTGAATTACACTGAATTAAAGTCATATCTCTACTATACATACATAATTCTTAGTTAAAATTAGATGCTTTCTTACCAACAGATATATTTACATGAATCAAGATCTTAGAATGGATTGTGCTCTTCTAACTTTGCCAATAACTGTACCCAAAGACTTGGCTACAGATAGGCATTGTTTCTGCCCAGTGCTGACAATTTCAGATTGTGTGTCCTTGGAATGATAGAAGATGCAGTTATAGTGTAAATCATATAACTGGTCATGGTGAATTGCATTTAAAACATCTTGGCCTAGGTTCTTTTCTCTTGGAGCTCTCTTAATTGATGAGAATTACTACAAGATTATCCAAATCAAAATTCCTTTGCAAAAACATAACCAGACTTTGGATATTTCAAATCTACTCAGAAACGAAAAGCAAAAACTTATTGGTTTCTTTTCCCATGGCCTGACTTAAGCACAGATGCAAAGTCTGGGTGATGGTAAACACACACAGCTTTAGAGCTGTCTTACTTCTATTACTTCCAACTACAAGGATGAGTGCTGATAGCCAAAACACTAAGCAGGTCAAGGCACAAAGGAACAGGTTGTGAACGTCTTACTCTCCTCACTTGCACTCTGCAGGTATGTGAGTGTGTTTCTCTTTAGAAGGGAAAAGAAAGGATCAAGAAAGGATTCGTGAAGCTGATATGTACAGTAGCTGAGTGCGTGTAGGATCTGTGTGCAGGGAAAGAATCAATTACTTTGTTTTACTGAGCTCCAAACTAGAGACTGAAATTTTTAGCTTTCAGAGTAGCAAGCAGCAAAAATTTCACCCAAACTTCCCAAGTCTTCACATTTTTATGCAATAGTGACACTTGCCTGTGCTAGAAGTGACTGGGAAATTTCAGAATCTAGCTACAAACCACATTGCAATGCAGTATGTGCTTCATTATATCTTCCAGTTTTCATAATGTAAAGCTAAAGAGTTCATTTCACACTTTGAAAAAAAATAATTCTTTTTCTTGAGTCCTTTAAAGAAAGCATTTGGTTGGCTACCCTCCACAAAATATATTCTCTGTTTAATCAGGTGTGGAAAAATGTATTCTCATAGCAGAGTGAGCTAGATTCTTTCTGACTATTAATTCCGTAAAGTACATGATTGCCTTGATTGCTTCACCTGATTCAGTTGAGGTGGAGCTAAAATGTAAATGAAAAACAAAGCTTTTGCTTTAATCTTTGCCTTAGGCTTGACCTTGAATTCCTCGAGTTCCTACTTGTCTCATTCATTCCAGTACAATATCTGGAGCAAGTTCTTGTGCATTACTTGGGACAATTATTCAAAGGTAGTGAAAAATGACAGAAATGAAACAAAAGGTAAAAAGCATTTTTGGAGACCTCATTATGCTTACCTATTCTCTTTCTTCAGGGATTTAATTCAGGGAGTCCACAGAGACGCTTATCCTCTGTCTGCTCTGGCACTGTCAGTGCTGCTATTATAGGTGCTTGATTTATGGACTAAATTTCACACCCCAAATGCAGCCTGGCAAGAATAGTATCCTAGTAAAAGACTGTATCATCAGACTTGTTGTGGATGCTGATAAAGATATGTAGGGCTTATTAAATGCCAGGTATCTGTTATAGTGAATAACCAAAAAGTTAATGCCCAAAGAAATAACTCATTGATAAAAGAATGTATAAGTTGCCTTATGAAATGTGCATTTGTAAATGAGTAAGATAAATTATGTGTTAAGGTATTAAAATGTGAAGTCATTTGTTGTGTAATGATGTCTGTCAGTGTTCTATATTAACAATTACTACATCTATGGTTACTAAGATGAGAGGTTATGGCTTTATGATCCCCTGATGAGTGGAATAATAGCAAGATGTGGATAACAGAAAGCAACAAAAAGAAACTTATTTCAATTCTTTATGAAAACATGTTCAATGAAGTTGTCTAATGTAGACACAGTGGAAAGAAGGTACTAGAAGCCCAGGAGTATCAGCCTGGCAGCAGACGGAACTTGCTGTGAGTGTTACAGGCATGTTTATTATCCCATAACATGTAGTATTTTCACAAAAAGGACTCCATATTTTAGATACTTAAGATTGTTTTTATCTTCCCTGGGCTGAGGAAGAGTCTCACTGAATTTCTAACTAACTTTTTCTTTCAGAACTTTTACATCTGACCCTAAAGATATTCCATGCTCAGTGAAGGAGGTGATGGAGAAGGGAATCTGCAGCACAGAAAAGTCTTCCTCCACCAGTGCTGAAGTCAAGCATTTGCTATTTTACGAATGGAAAAATTAATAGAAAAGGTGTAATAGAGGTGCAGGGAAAATTTCTGTGCTCAGAGTTTGAACAGCTTATATGGAAGAGATGTAGCAAAAGCATCCAGTGATTTCCACAGCAAGAATACTGAAGACACAAGAGATAGGACACAGGGGTATTTGGAGGAGAGGAGAAATGGATCTGGCCAGTCTTCAGAAGTGAAGAGTAAGGGGGCTGAGGGGAGATCTCATTGCTGTCTGCAAAATACCTAATGCAAGAATGTAGATAACACAGAGCACACTCATCTTTGCAGTGCCCAGTGATGTGACAAGGGGCAAAAAAACAAAACTAGGGAAACAGAAATAATCACCCTAAGCCATTTGTTGTTCTTTTTTCTAAATAAAAATCTGGGATTACCCTTACTCTGTAGAGGGTATGCAAGTATTTTAACACAATTTTCTCTTTAAATGCTGAAATGCCATACTTTTGTATCATGAAAAAGCCCAACAAAACAATAACAAAATATTTGTAAAAAGACAGAGTAAGTATGCAAATACACAGAATTCCAACTAAGTCCCTGAGATTCATCCTTACATAAGTCAAGATATGCATTGATTTATGAAAAGAACATACAAGTAATGGAATAATGATTAAAAGCATTGCAGCATCTGAAGAAATTGATGTGATTTAGAAAAATGGAGATGAGAGAAAAGAAAAAAACAACAGCATAAAGAGTAAATAAATGCCTCAGCTGCTGCTTATTTACATTTTTCAGTTTGAACTGGAATTAGCTTCCTTATCTGCAGGAAATGGGCTACACTCAGTATTTCACTGAACCAGTAAGTAAGCATTTTAGCAGCAATCTAAATTATATAATAATCTAAAATTATGGGTGTATGTATTGCATGATCTGTGAAACTTTCTTCAAGCGTTTTATTGCGAAAGGAATGCAAAAGGAATTGGAATGGAAAATATTTTCAACAGCAGAAATTCTGGTGATTTCTTTTTCCAAAAGAAAACAGTATAGCCTGCTCATTTCCTTGAAAGGTAGTTTCTGACCCACTAAAATAGGATTGGAAGTGTATGGCAGCACTTTCTTGCACCATGGGATGGATTGTTTACACTCCATAGAGGCCATGAGAGCTCTTTTCAACATTTTTGTTGCCTGTATCCAAGCAGTACCTTACTCAGGTTCTTGTTTGGTTTGGGATATGAATCACTCCAACTATTCCCATACACTGCATTGGGAAGGATTTCAGGAAACAGCAGAAGTTCTTAACACCAGTCCAGACCCAAACAGTTGTAGACTGGTGCTAACTTTCAGACATCATTGTCCTTTACTAGATGGGTTACTTAATGTTTGTTCTGTGTTGTTCAGCTACAAAAAAACAACAGAAGTGTTCTGTCTATAATAACCTATATAATACCCTGTAAAACCCATCAGTTAATACATTCTGTGCTGTGAGTTGGGCTCCTAAGGCACTGCAGGTAAGTATGAGTTCCTGAAGGGTGATTTTAAAGGATGAATTTTTTAAAAAACAAATAGATTACAGGTTATTGTCTATTTATGTTCTGGTTTTCAAGGCTGCCTTTCATGTCTGCAAACTTTTCTTTTAGCTGGAAGGCTGGAAATCCTCTTTCATTCACCTTCTGTCTTTTTTTTTTTTTTTTTTTTTTTTTTTTTTTTAAATAATGGCAGAGGTATTTTCCTTAACAATAGGTGTAAGGCGTAAGGAAAATATATATCTTGGTCAAATCCAAAAGTTTTTAAATATATTTTTGTATATAATATATTAAAAAAATTGAGGAGTGTGTCTACACACCTCTTGTATGATGGTGTACCTATTTTATATATGGGGGGGGTGTCATATATATTTACAAATTAGGAAGGTCAAGGTTGCTTAGCCCTATTATCTTCTAGAGAAAATATTGCATTACATTCTTCATAGCTGTAAAGCTTTCATTGGAGACTGGAGGCTTTTAGAGAACATAATGTATTTGTTACACAACAGTGTGCTTTGTATAACTTGTCCTTTGTCCCAGAGAGAAAACTAGGTTAAACTTAATATGGTTTGTATGTGAATTGGTGTTAACAGAGAACCACATTTTGTAACCAGATGTTAGGCAACAGACCATACATTTCATTTTGTTTGGAAGCAAAAAACCTGTCACTCAGGTAGACTTAAAATGTGAGAGCATTAACTTCCATTATTTAAAGTGCTTTCTAAAAGTAGAAGGAGAGTCAGATTCTTCTCTTACTTCCTGACTTATAAGCACAAAACACTAGTAATTCAACTGGCTGGAGAAGTGGGGAAAAGACATTAATTTTATCAGTCATTCTGGACTGCTACTGTATATAATAGCAGTTACGTGAGGATCACAACATTGCTTACAAATAACAACTACATCTCGCTCCACCTGTCTTATGCAATGTAATACACAGTAATATCCAGACGAGAAAACCAAAGATCAAAATGGAGGAACCCAAGTTTTTGAGCTTATAGAAATTTTAAGAAATTATCTCCTTTTTGTGCTGGTAGCAAACTCTGCAACTGTTATTCTTTAATTATCTTATAGGAAGATATGGGATTGAAAAAAATTTGTCTGATTACCAAAAAAATTCAAAACTATTATTGCAGATAGCAAATTAATCCACCACAGAAAATGTATGGAGTTCTCTTTACTGTGTGAATTTATCCTCTCCTAAAGGACCTAAAAACTTGTCATTTTTTGATGCCCATTCAGATTACATCTGTTCACATAGTGCAAATACTAGAGATGGAAAAAGTTCATTTTTTCTTTATCTTTAATGGACTAACTACTTTCTGACGGATCCCTTAACTACATCATCCTCAAAGCTAAAAAGGCAATCTAAAAATGGAAAGCCAAGAGTCCTGTTGCAAAAGTTATCATTATAGGGTTATTATATAAAGAGTGTTATATAATTGATGTTCTGCACTGTTCTGTTGTGTTAGATCAAATAATATTGTCATACATCTTCCTTAATATCAGGATACTTCAAGTCACATCTCACTTTCTACCAAGAGTTCCAGATGCACCCTGAGTTAATAAAATGCCTGCATAAAATCATAATTGAAAAATTAATATAATTTGATTTGAACACTGACTACACAATCTGAAAATCCGTAAATTAAAAGTAATGACATATCAACGTTTTACAGAGGGAAGAGGCGGACAACAAGGAGGTGCTGAAATTATTGTTTGACCTGCTCCATCTGGAGCCTCTAACAATGGTCTGAGGAAAATGAAGGGAATATTGTCTTGCAAAGGAATAGTCTTTCCACCAACTGAAGCTCCTTTATCAGCTGTGCCAGCATACTAAGAAAGTGCAAAGTAATCTAGTTTTGATTAAAAAACAAAACCAAAACATAACAATCTAAACACACACACACACACACAAAAAAAAAAAAAAAAAAAAAAAAAAAAAAAAAAAACAAAACAAAAACAAACAAACAAAAAAAACCACAAAAACAAAAAACAAAAACCTCCCAAAACCAAACAAAAACAAATGGCCACTCTCTACTGGACAGTCCAATGAGTGTCTATTTGATGCCTTAGCAGGAAGGCTAGCCAAGTGCTGTTTAGAATGCTTTTGCAGATAGCTGAAAGATGACCATAGATGGCTAAAAATTACTGGCAGGAATATTATGTATGCTTCTGGACGCAGCAGCAGCCAGAAGTACATTGATGAATCAGAACATATTTGGGCAAGGCTCTAACAATCTAAATTCACTGGAATGACTCAAAATTACTCAGATGGTGACTAATGATATCTTCAACATTTATAATTATTTGTAGGATAATAGAAGAACCATTTACAGGTAAGGAGTAAATTTATGAAGCTTAAGTTCAGAGAAATGTAGGTCAAGCATGAATCCTTACCTCAGTGTAATGAGGTGTTTGATATTATTAAGTATAACAACAAGGGAAAACACAAAGTCTAGAGTACATGGAAGAGAGAATCCAAGCCTGATATCACTTCCTGCTAAAAGGCAATGGACTACCTTAGAAAGAAATGTGCTAGCCCTGGAAGTCAGAGGCAGATGCCTTTTGTACAACAGAAATTCACACTTTTAGTAGAGGATTGAAATGTTATTCTTGTAAAATGGACTATGCTATTGTAATGCACTGCCTGAGTTACATTTAGTTAAAAACAGCTGTAGATTAACTTTGGTCTTCTATTCCCTGAGTTTTGTGCATAAAAAAAATACTTCATGAAAATCACTGGATTACCTGCTTATCTGCTGCAGCCTGTTTATCTCTCCGTGTGAAGAAAAATGACTCACAGAAATCACCAAGAGGACTCACTGACTGAATCCGTGTGGTAGTTGTTATATGTTGAATATGGTAATGTCCAGATTAAGTTTGAACCACTGTCCTTTTAGGCTTTCTGGGAAAGACATTAGGATGACATGATAACACACCTCTGATAGTTGTAGAAAAACATTGAGTAACACAGAAATGGACTGTTTAGACTGGAGAGGAGGAGGTTGAGGGGAGACTTCATTGCAGTCCACAACTTCCTGGTGAGGGGAAGAGGAGGAGCAGGCACTGATTTCTTCTCTGTGAGTACCAGTGACAGAACCCAAGGGAATGGCCTGAAGTTGTCTCAGGGGCGGTTTAGGTTGGATAGCAAAAAAAAGATTCTTCACCCAGAGGGTGGTTGGGTGCCAGAACAGGCTCCCCAGGGAAGTGGTCACAGCACCAAGCCGGACAGAGTTCAAGAAGCGTTTGGATGTTACTCTCGGGCACATAGAGGGACTCTTGGGGATGGTCCTGTGCAGGGATTCCATGACCCTTCTGGGTGCCTTTCAACTTTGCATATGCTGTGATTCTGTGATTGTTCATTCATAACCTGGAGGTTTGGGAATTAAGCTTGTCTTTTTGTTCTTAATTGCCAGAAAAAAATATATATTGATATAATTTTCTTTTTTATAAACAGTGTTCACAGAAAAAAGTTGCCCTAAAAAGAATTATAGCATAAGAAACTTTGGCTCTTGCATGACTGAGGCACAGTAGTTTAAAATGATTCTCTGAATACTTTGCATTGACCAAGAACAACTTCCAGAGAGCTGAAAGCCCACTGCCAGTTACTGAGGCTCAGTGATCCTCGTCTCTATTCTCTCCTGTAAATTGATTGTTGAATTGTGCCTTGCCTGAAGCTGCTGGAGGTGTCTTTGCAGAGGGCAGAGTGGCTCATCAGTTCAGATCCTAGTGGGTCAGGAGAGGAGAAAGGGCAGAGTTTAGCCCCCTCCCAAGAGTTCCAGGGCTTTTCGATGGTCATTGAGGTGGTATTTAGACAGTTTAAGAAAATATAACATAAGTAACATACAGCAAAGACAAATAAGAGCTACTAAGAAGCAGATATTCTTTTAAATTCTTTCATGGCAGGTCACTTCTACTGACCCTGGGAGATGTAGGGCTACCTATATCATTACTGTCCCTCTCCTGTCTGGCCTCTGAGGGAGTCTGCAGAGCAGACTCTGGCATGCCTGAAATTAAAGCCCTCCTCCAAATTCTTTCCCAAGCTGTGCTCGCCTGTGCCTTTACAATCCAAGGCCTGTAGCTGGCATATGCAGCAATTCCCTTGTGCTTCATGGTTTTTTTATATTATTTAATTTTCCTTCAGAGAAAGATATATTCCCTTTCTTGTTATTTTGTAATAATTCTGAAAAGTTTTTGTTCTCATGTTGTGCCACTCCAAGGCTTTTTCCTACCAGAACTAAATAATATTTCAATAGTCACCATCTCAGGATCCCCACCAAAGTGGGAGGATTTGCATTCCTGGCCACAATCTGTGGGGGACAGAGTGGGAGGAGGTAAGAGCAGTTGTAACACACTCTTCCTTCATATCATGCTTGCTGAAGGGTAATTTTTTTTGTTTCAAGGAATTTTTTTGTTCTTATTCTTGGAATGGGACACTCAGGACGTGTGAAGACAGCAGCCATGCTGTCATAGTGATGCACCCAAGAGACAGGCCATACAGTAAGATGTACTGGGTTGGCTGCAGCTCTCAAATGATGCAGCTATATGGTACTAGGTATGACACTGTGGCAAAATTAGAATAGGAGAAGAGCAAGCCCATAGGTATAAACCAATAGTCTGGTTGCAAAAGAGTGTATAGACATAGCCATTATTTATTTATTTTAAAGTAATGCAAAAGTAATCCAAATAGTATATCACTGACAATTACAAAATAAGCAGTGCCTGTTTCAGTCAGAAATTCACTTGGGAAATGGTTAGATTCCATCCTCCCTGAATAAAATGAATTTTAATATAGTAATTTTGAATTATTATCAGCTCACAAATCTTGAAGAAATAAGGAAAGGGAAGGGTGGCACTACACTTTCCCTTCTACTCTGCTATAGTTAAAAGAAGAAGGAAACCTAATCATTTGTACACCACCCTCATTACCTATGAATAAGAATCAAATGATAAAATTTGAAGAAAACAGTTTTAGGAGATTTATTTGTACTACCTATATAAAATTACACTCAAATCTTAATGTGTTCTGATTATGGTACAGGAAAGAATTTTTTATGTACACCTTTGATCCAGCCCATTTTATGGTGAGCAAGGTTCAGTTGCTATCAGTTGGGCCCACATTTTTCCATTAGCATTTCATTATTCATTCAAACTCTGTCACAGTTAATGTTCACTGGGCATTTCCCTGGGGTCAGTATAAGTACCTAAGTGAATTGCATATGCAAATTTTGGGTATAATGAAGTGCAGCCTCAAAATAATAGCCACAAACCAGGAAACCATTTTGAACAATCTGGCTATGAAAGTATAAGAATGGTTATCTGTGTTGTCAGTTGTATGAACCAGAAAAAAAAATTGCTACAGAAAACAACACAGTTTAATATTATATCATCTTTCACTTCACACTAGCCTTGTTTTCCCAGCTCTTTGTCTCCTCTAGTCAAGTGTTAACAGCATGTAAGATTTTAATGCAAGAATATCAACATCATAATCATTTTTTAAAATGTGTCCCATCAGCAGATAAATAAAATTTGGATAATAACTCCTGGCCACAAAGGAATAAAGTTATCCTTAAGATTGTTTAGATTTTTTAATCTGAAAAAGAGAAAAAAAAAGTCCTACCCAACCAAATTATGGTAAAAATCAACAGTGATCAATATTTTATGCCTGAATCAAAAATAAGGGCATCACCCTAAAACTTCTGTGGTATTAGAGGAGAAAAAATCTTTTATTTTATATTTGGTTTTGGTGTTTGACTTATACTAGTGGTACATTAAAAAGCACTTTTGAGCTCAAGACCTTATGGCATGTTACAGAAATGATGACTCCGAGTTCCTTCGTACAGGTGGGAAAATAAAAACTCTGCAGTCAGGAGTGACTAGCTGAAGTCATTTAACAAAGCTTAAATTGGGATCACAAACTCATTATGAGTGGTTCTCTGAGCATGGACAGAACTCAGATGACATCCAAGAATTTGTGGTGCCTGTGTTGAATAACTTGGAGGATAAACTTTATAAATTTGTACTGAACTAAAACAATCACTTGTTCTGGATTTACACTGCAGTAAAGTCTTTTTTTCCTTCTTTTAGTAGTGTATCAGTAGTTCTTATTGTCTGCTAATCTCATCCATTAGCAAATAACTGATGAAGCCCCACAGGTCACAACTTGTATCTTTTTATCATGAGAACATATATGTGAGCTATGACAGTTATTCCTTAAAGCACAACACCTCTGGAGGAAAGAACCAGATCTCCATCTATTCTGACTACAAAATAATTGGAGAACAGTGTAGTCACTGATATGCCAATCATCAGATCATTAAAATAAATTGCAAGTTAAGGGATTGATTCTGATGAGCCAACCTGAGCTTATCTAAAGTTAGATAAATTTAGATAAGTCATCTGTGCTCTTCTTCAGTCACTTGAAAGAGATTGGCTGCTGCTTAGAACAATCCATTATTCCTATTCTACATACATTTTAATCTGGAAAGAGACATCCTCTGGAGGTACCTCTTGACAATAGAGGACATACAGGCAACCAATTTAGAAAATATGTAAATACATAGGGTTAAAATTTTTGAGGAAAGTCTTACACTAGTTAAAATATTCCATCATCTACACTGTTTAGGTGTCACTTCTACATTGTTAGATAAATCCTACTTGTAGTAGTGTGTGACCGCACCTTAAAATAATAATTAAATTAATAACTGTCTCCTGTTTTACTTTCTTACCTTATTTATTATAAGCTTTCTCCTGCTTTCTGCTTCCTCTTGTATGAGATTGTAATCTTTCCCAGGGCTGAGACCCTACTGTCTTCACATCTCTTCAACAACTTTGTCCCAAAACTGAGTATTCCTGCAAAATTCCACAAAACAAAAAGACAATTAAAATCAAATTATTATATTTTATTATTAATAACAAGAGGTATAATAAATATTCATTTTTATCTCAGTTTGTTATATTACTACTTGTAATACAATAGCAAAACATTTATAATGGCTTAAAGGTGAAAGCTTCTGAGCCCATATGGCAAATCTCTACTGCATGTCTTCAGTTTAGTATGGAAAGCAAGTGTTTAAATGTCTTGCTGATTCAGCACTTCAAATTGTGGGCATTTCCTAGAACTCCAAAAGCTGATGATATAATAGGATAATCTTACAGGAGAATTTTGAAAATTCTTTCATAAGCTATATTAAAAACTGATTATGTTGTTTGTGTAACATAATTAATATTCAAAATTGTTTGCTCCACTATTATTTGAAATAGTATTGAGTAAGTTTACATGAACAACAAAAAAGTCTACTTGAGTATTGGCAAATACTTACATATAGGCTAGAAAACATTTTGATTAAGAGCAGAATAATATGAGGGTTTTTCACTGTACACTGAAATGGAGAGAAAATTAAATCCATGAAACAGTACCTAAGAGTTTGTGCAAGATATTTCACAGTCTGTATTGGACTAAGAAATAACCTGAGAATTCACACCTTATCCATTGTAATTCTGTCTCTTTACTTTGCATTTTTAAGGAATTAATTTTTTTTCTGTCAATCCAGAGTTCTGAAGTAAATTAAACAGACTGTGAATTAATTTTGGGATGGGAAGAGATACATTAGAGATTAAGCATGAAGCGCATGTGATAACAAGCAGAAAATACTGGGTTTTATTTTCTTCTTTAAAGAAATTTCAGGGGGTGATGTTTTTAAAGAGTTTGTCTTGTTAATAACAGTACTGTAAATATGGCATAATTGGAGATCGTATGTGTCTTAATTCCACCAGTCAATCCTATGCACTGTTCCACTGCCTGTTATTACGCACAGTAACACTTTGAACTTTCACATGCCTATATTTATTCAACAGATGGCAGAGCTTGTGAGAGGATCAAACACCTTCCTGACAAGAGAGCAGCTCATTTTGTGCAAGGAAACTGCCAGATATCTTTACTGGATGGTAAACAAACTGATAGCCTGCTTCTTTTCCCAGGAGGAATTAGCTGCATGCAGCAGCCACAAAGAGGGCAGAGAGGCATGAGCTACTGAATCCTGCAAGCCTTAATTCAGTGTCTGCTGAGACATTGAATGTACCTTGCAGTAGATTGCAAAATTATGCTAGGACGAAAAGTTCACTCTCAAACTCTGTATCATCTGGATAATAAACAATTAAGGAAATATTCTCTTAAATGTACTAGAAAATAAAAATCTTTCAGCAGTTTTCTATATTAATCTGCAAATTCAGTTTGTTTAAATAACTCCTAAAACAACTTCAGCATGGCTTTATAGCTTTATGAGAACATGATGCTAGATAACAAGAGTTACACTGGACCTGTGAAATGAAAACATTTGCTTTGAGATAGTTGAGAAATATCAGAAACTGGTTTTGGAACTGGACAGTTTTAACTATACAGTATTTTATAGAAGCTTCTTTACATCAGAGCATATTGTTTTCATTTCTGACAGCTTCTCTAGGACTTTTTATAACAGACAATACCTCAGCATGGAGTTCTCACCAAAATTTATAAAAGACATCAGACCTTGCTCTGTAGCTCCTTGTTCCAGCTTTAAAGTTGGGCAGCACAGAATCCACTGATTTACACCTCCTAAAAAAGGTTTCAAGATGACTGAAATAATGCTGAAAATACAAGAATATGAATTACTGGAACCAGCATGAGTCGGTGAAACACAGAAGGAGGGGAAAGTCCAGGGGGAAGTCCTTTATAACAGCAGCAGACAGTGCTTTCTGAAGTGCCCCTGGAAACAGAAATATGTGCACTGTTGCCCAGGTGACAAAATCCAAGTACATGGTGCCTACTGTGAATGAAACAACTGACATTGCCTGCTCCTTGTGGAGTGGCTAGCATTAGTGACACTGAGAGCTATCACTTTCCATGGACACAAGAAGAAAAACCTATTTTTGTGGATATGTGTTAATCATCTGCTGGACCAGGGAGTTATAAAGGTATAACTTCTCCAAGGGAGGTGTTTGTAAACAAGACATCTTACTTCTACGGATACATGCTTAAGTTCCATTATTTCTTTTTCGTAAATTTTGCAACACAAAAAAAATACATAAGGATTTTCTTGGGTTAGACCTTATTTTCTTTTGGTGATTATGTTCAAGTGGCATTTGTTATCTGAACACAATTTTTAATTTCTCAAGTTCTTTCACACTCTTCCACAGTTCTGCACTTAAAACATCACAGACATACAATATATAAAACTGACACCTTAAGGGTGAATTGTTTTCTCTTTCTCCATCCGTTCATATGTCCTAACTTGTTCTGCAAAGCATTTTGCCTAATTAAATGTTCCTCTTCATATTAATGCCTTAACATCTGCCTAATAATCAAGAACAAATGTTTCTCACTGGTATTCTCATGGAGCTGTTGGGCACTTACTTCTCTTGCTGCAATGTTCAGCCCTTGCTAGTTGGCTTGCATTTTCACTCAAGTTAGCAGCTGACTTGGCTGCTACTTACTGTTTCTCTGACTCTGTTCTCCATGGGTCACACCAGTAGCTCATTGCCTGGCATGAAAGAGAAAACTGACAACAGAAACCAAAAGAGAATTCACAAAGTTCCATATATTTTGTTCCTGTCTGGGCTTTAAGAGATACAACCCTGACCACATACTTTCTCATAATTATATCTTCCCTTTTATAGAGATAGGTTATTTATTAAAAAAAAAAAAAAAGCACATCAAAACTGGTGATGGTGTATAACTCCAGTCCCCACTTAACTGAACACAAGGTACATGTAGAATGTTTAATGATACTGTGTACACCTCTCACTTCTTCTATCTTATACAAAATAAATTATTTCAGTGATTTTTTTTTCATTGTTATAGGCCTGGATTCTACTGCAATCATCACCATCGACTTTCTCTGCTTTTCATATGCTTAAAAGTACAGCTATGATGTAAACAGCAAATGTGGGGGTGGGGGGAAAGAAACACCAAAATCAAAGAATGGAAGAGACCCAAGAGGACTTGTTCAGGGAGCTGGGCTTTTGTGGGGGTTTTTTGGTAGGTGATTACAGCTTCAGGCTATGTGTCTGCTTGTACATACATCTGAAAAATATTTTCCAGGTTTTTTTACACTGAAAGTGTTCAGTTGACATGGCTGAAAAATTTGTCTTTTGTCCTAAAAACAACAAAACAAACAAACAAAACAAAACAAGAAGAAATATGGGAAGAATCAGCTTTGCTGCATTAGCTTGATTTTCCACCTGGAGAGTTAAAATACGTACTTAAGAACAGGTCAGGTCTCATTCATACAGATTGATCTGAAAAGAAAACCTGAAATCCTAGACTATTATTGTCGTAGGTTAGAAGCCTTGAAAATTAGGACATACCAGATTTTAGGAAAGATGCTAGGAAAAATTTCAGTAAAGGTGTAGAGCAGGAAATAGATTTCATTATTTCCACTACAACTCAGTTCCTTGGAAAATTTTCTTCTCATCTGTATTTACCCTAATGTCATGTGTAGATGATTCACAACTTCTCATGCTATAGTAATGTAGAAAAATATAACTTTCTTTTATGTATTAGGATAGAATTTTCTTTCACCTTTGATAAAATAGGATTCATCTTTTATGCGAAGGGTAATTCAGGGAATACAGACATATATTTGTTTAGATGTTCTATTTAAATTTTTCCTTGTTTGTCAGAGGCTTACTAATGCAATCAACTTTCTTCACTAATAACAGAGAGGTGAGGGGGTGCTCGGTTGAAGATGGTCATGTTTATGTATCAATGAAAAACAGCTGGGTTGTTTTACTTATATATCTAAAGAAACTTGTGGTCCCTGGGATTACACGAGAGCAAAATAATCATTCAGAACAATGAGACGGAGCACACTCCACAAGTCCTGTCTTTTAGCCTGAACCTAAGAGCAGCCCCATAGTTTTCTTAGAGCTGTTGTCCAGTAAGAAATTGAATTGTTTCCTCATAATTGGGCAATCTAAAGCCTAAAAAATATTTTAATGGTGACAAAACAGATGTAATAGTTTTCATATCAAAATTGGAATTAGATTTTTTTTTTTGAGGGGAGTCCTTATCCCACTTTCAAAACAACTTTTCCTTTTAAACCATCTATTTTATTTGTTCATATGAAATTGTCTGAACTATAAACATACGTAAAATCAGAAATTCATCATTAGCACCTTGAACAGTTGTGAGAACTCAATCACTGACATTGCTAAAAACTGGTTTACCAAACATCTGCCAGGAACAGTTGAGGCGCAGTCAGTCTTGTCTTCAGGAAGTAGGGTGGCCAGACTGACCACCTTCCAGCACTATTTTCTATTACTATGTTACTAAGACAAAGTTGAAAATACTTTTAAAGTACTAATTTAGTTTAAAAGAGTTTAAGAAGTTAATTACAATGGCAAACAGCGTCATCCAATTTCACAGCTTAAAGGAAGACAGCCTTTATGTCTGCAAGAAAGCTGAAATACCTCAATCACACATATTTTCCATGGTACCTCAAAAATTACTTTTTAAAAAATCCTTTAACTTGTGTCAAGCCACCATTAGAACAAAGGATGAGTAGAGCTTTGGGCCAAGATGGAACTTGGCTGTATACCCAGCTGCCAAATGCAAGGAATTGCTATTGGTCACACCAGTGAACAGACAGCACATGTTCACACTATTAGGACACGCTGCTGAACAGGGAAGTAATGTAAGCCTTCCCAAAAACCTCCTCAGCTCAGAGCAGATTAAGATATCCTTAATTGTTATTGGGCTGGAATTACGAATAGGTGTGTGTAGAATATAAAGTGAGCTTTAGAATAATATTAAATAAGAAGTTAAACATATTTGAAATAATAACATTATTTTAATCATTTCTCCTTCTGCAAACACACTACATACTTATACAAATACATAGACATTTCCAGATGTTTTTAAGGAACTTCAGTGTCTGAAATTTCAAATAATGGTAATTTTTTAAGAAATTTACGCTGTGCCATCTGGAATTAGTATAAGATTCACTATATGTCATATATATATATATATATATATATATATACACATTACAGTACACCATTGTGAGTAAAATGAATCATACCAGTCCATTTCATTTCAATGCTGCTGTGAAATACTATTCCACTTTCTCCATATTCAGGAAAAGAATGCAGAGCTAAGCAGTACACCATTACATTTGCTAATGTAGACATTATACCTTAAGTTCCGTTCTAAGGTGCCAAATTCTTTTTTTGAAGTAAATAGTCACTGTTGTAAAAACAGGTATAAAACAGATGACAGTTTCTATGGCCATGTCCTGGATTGGAATTGAGAGATCTACCTTCAACTATACCCTTCTTTGAATGGTTGCAGATAGAGACCTGTAAGAGGATAGCCATAATCATAGTCTGCCTGTGTTGTATGTAACACAGGCAGTACGACACCAGAGAATGGAAAGAGGGTGTTAGATGAAACATGGAGGCAATGCAGTCCTTCATCCTGCCCTGAGAATCTGTAAACCACTTTTAAGAGATATTTCTATAACCTGTAATTATTACACCACTGTTAATATTTCTTATATCTTTATGACTCATTCTTTTGCCATATTATAAAGTTTCTCCTAAACGTTTATCACCCAACTAGTTTCTGTTATAGATGCATAGAAAAGCTGATGATCTACCTTACAGTTTCATATAAATTTCACATTTGAAGCTTTTTAGCCTGCTTTGTTTCAGTATTCTTTACTTCTGCAACTCAAATCTTGCTTTAACTTAAAAAGCTTTTAAGTAAGGAACTAACTGTTGATAAGTTACTCCAGCAGTTCTTTATTTTTCTAGGAAAAAGTTTTTTATCTCCTATAATCAGATATAAAAACCTTTTAAACTCTTTTAGCTTATAGTTGTGATTCAATTGCAGACAATAATCTACTTTTTTCACACCCTTCTTAAAGATAAATCAACTGAGAAAATAAACTCTTCAATAGGGCAGCAAAATTGACTTCTGATATTAGAATAGGTCTCTGGGCATCCTTGTGATGCAAACATTAACTGTGCTCCCTTTAAACCCAGTCTGGGATGAACAACCACTGTGCAGCTCCCAGCCTTTAAGATGCTATTCTCAGTCACTGGCATTGTGCCGATTACAGGCAGAATCTCAACTGCTACAAACCCATATAACTCCTATCAGGCATCACACTCAACAGCTCTTACCTGCTTTGTGAAAATGTGCCTTCTGACTGCCATAGGCTTTTATCAGCAGCATACTTTGCTTAATGTGTCTGAGGTCTGTAATGGCATATTGAGTAATATGATAGGTATCTCATAAGGCTATCTGATCTTTTAAGATCTGGGATGAACTGCAACATCCCTGAAGCATTCAAATTCTTTTAATTAGTGAGTGGATTCTGTTGTAGCTACCTACTGAAAGACATGTATCCCTTTCTCAAGCTACTTCCTGTCTTAGCTTATCTGTTTTTATAATAAAGACTCAGTTACAGGAGGCACAGACTTCTCATTAAGAAACTTGTAAGAACAGTATCAGTTCATGTTCAATGGGAGCATATACCCAAAAACTCTTTGTATAGTTTCTCTAAAACTCCATGTTGTTCCTGTTGTTACAATAAATAGTTCTGCAGTAGAGGATGCCATACTTTAGTATATATATGCACCTATAGTTAGTTACATTTACCGTGCTGATTTTATACATGCAAAAAAACCATAGACTTCTGTGCGAAATTACTGTGCAAGTGTGTACACTCAGAATGGGATATGGGTGGGATAAATTTGGGTGGAATAGAGTTAATTTGGGTGGGATAGAGTTAATTTTCTTCACAGTAGCTAGTATGGGTCTATGTTTTGGATTTGTGCTGAAAACAGTGTTGATAACACAGGGATGTTTTAGTTATTGCTAAGTTACACTACTACTGAGTTATAGAGAGTCAAGACCTTTTCTGCCTCTCACCCCATCAGTGAGGAGGCTGAGGGTGCACAAGTACCTGGGAAGGGTCACAGCCAGGACAGCTGACCCCAAATGACCAGAGGTGTATCCCAAATCATATGGTATCATGCTCAACAATAACAGCTGGGGGAAGAAGAACGAAGAGGAGGACAGTTGGGAGTTTGCTGGTTTTGTTCTTAAGTCACCACTGCACAGGATAGGAGCTCTGCTTTGCTGGAGATGGCTGAGCACCTGCCTGCTGATGGGAAGTGGTGAATGAATTCCTTGTTCTGCTTGTATACATGGCTTTTGCTTCACCTATTAAACTGTCTTTATCTCAACACACAAGTTTTCTCGCTTTTACTCTTCTGATTCTCTCCCCCATGTACTGGGGGAAGTGAGCGAGCAGCTGTGTGGTGCTTGTTTGCCAGCTGATGTTAAACCTCGACAGTCCTTTGTGGCACCCAATGTGGGGCTAGAAGGGTTTGAGTTAATGAGAAATTTGATTGGAATGTGCTAAGTTGAATTTATAGCTGTTATTGCTATTTAGCCATTAATTGACAGGCTTCTGTGCTTGCCATGGGGCTTGCTTGCCTCACTATATTAGAGTCTTGTGCTTGTTAGTGGCTGCTTTTTGCTTTCACTGCCACTGCAGTGTTTGTTGTACTGCTTATCATCTTACTCTACTGTGCCTGGGAACATTTTGATAATAGCAATGGTGATGTGGCTGGGCTGGCAGATGGCCAGGACATTGCTGCTCTTTCTGTGAGGCTGTACTGGATGAGCTGTAACTACAGCATGAACAAGTTGAAGGCATGTGGCCTATGGATGACTCCATGTGGAAGAAGGATCCCCCAAAGCTTCTGTGACTGTGGATAAGTCCTTGTCACTGTAGATACATCTCGACACATCTGTGTTGGTGGTTATGTCTGTGCCACAGCTGGTGCCCCTCTGAAGGGTTTGGGGCCTGACAGTAAGTCCAGGCTGGAGAAGGTACACCTCAAAGGCACACCTCAAAGCCACATCTGCAGTTGTGGATAAGTCTGTGCTGCAGCAGGTACACCCTGAAGCATGAGTGGCTGTTCATGAGGTCATGCTGAAACTCTTCAAAGCGTGTGGCCATGGATAAGCCCTCCCCTTGGGGAACTGTGGCCATGGGTAATGATATGTGGGAGCCAGGTCACTCCTGAAGAGACTGTGCTTTGGGTAAGGCTACAACGATGCACGTATACCTGTATCTGTATCGTAGCCCATGGAGAAGGCCACACTGGAAAAGGAAAGTGATTGTGCGTGCAGATAACCCTTTGCTGCAGCAGGTATACCCCTGAAAAGATGGTGGCTAACAGGTAAGTCTCTGCTCGGAGCAGGTACACCCCTAAGGAACTGAAGTTTGTGCAAAGGACCAGGCCATAGGAGGGGTAATTGAAGGAGTTAACTCCAATGTTAAACTCCATGGTCCTGTCCAAAAGAATCAGGGATAGATATTATAATGAAAACGCCTTTAAATGGTTGTAACCTGGTATTTGAATTGCATGTTTAGGAACTGCTAGAGCAGAAACTGCCTGAAAAAATGGAGAAGAAGCCTTACAAGGAGCATTGCAAGTGCAGCAGCAACTCAACTTGAATTAGTTTTGGTGCCCAGGAACTCTGCACAACACACCACCTCTCCTACTCTGAGTGATCACCACAAAATCCCAAAGTCATGGACTAAATGAACTCAGTGGACATTTTTCAGACATTTCACAGGAGTGGTCCATCGACTAAGGGAATTATATCTTTATATTACAGCAAAAGATAGGAATAAGGATGTTGGTTAATGATGATGGATAGCGTGGGATCTCAGCATGATGTAAATGGTGTGGAATAAGGGCTGGAGAATGTGCTGATGTGATGGGAAGAGGTGAATGAATTCTTTGTTTTGATTTGATTGTGTGCTTAGCTTTTGATTTACCTGTTAAACTGTCTCTATCTTAACCCACAAGTTTTCTCACTTTTACTTTTCTGATTCTCTCCCCTGTCCCAACAGGGTGGGAACTGAAAAGCAGTTGTGTGGGACTTAGTTTCTGAATGGGGTTAAACCATGACAGCAAGAAATGCCATTTGGAGCTCATTAGGTAGACACAGCTTTTACTGCTTCTAAAGCATGTCTGCTCTTGCATTCATACACAATGTGGGGATAGTATACGCACATGTTGTATTAAAGGTTCTGTTCTTGCTTCATTTTAGACAATGACTGGGCAACACTCCAAATTGTTCCTTATAAAAATGTATTAAATGTAATGATTTTGAAAGAAAGGTATTGCATGGGGTCAGATAAATGTAAAATTTTTCCACTGGGTACCAGAGCAGTAGGAATAAAAAGTGTGTGAATTAATTTTTTCTTGGCAGCTAACGTTATTCAGTGCAAAATTTGTTCAGGGTTTGTTGCAGAGCTTAAATATTTGAGCTTTTTGAGATTCAGATGAAATATATGTTTGTTTTTTCTAAAGCTGTCAGGGGCATGCATGTGTCAGTTTTCATTAAGAATAATTTCCCTCAGGATCTTTGGCTTAAGTTAACCTTCAGACCTCCACCGACCCCTTCCAAACCATCAGGGTTTCTTTTTGTGTGTTGTTCTGTGGATAAATGTACCTGCCAAAACCTAAGAGCCTTCAGAAGATGATGTTGACTGAATGTCTGAGCAGTTCTCAAACCTAAGAAATGTGCCCTGAAAACTACAGCAAGAAATTCTTCTCCTTCCTTTCCTCTGAAATGATCTATTTTCCCAGTACTAATAAAACAAACACTGAGGTAAGTGTATATAGCAAGGACATTTTAAAATTTGTGTCCTCTATGTAAAGCTTCTTTCTGGAAAAAACATGTTATGCTGTATATGCTAAAGCTCAATTCTCACCCTGAAAGCATATACTTGCAAACTAATGATGAATAACGATTCTGGCAATTCTTAAATATATGAAAAGGAATCCAATTACTTGACAAAAAATCATAACAGTAATATGCAGCTAAGGTGGCCTCTCTGGGCACAATGCTGCTTTTTCACTGGCCAGGGGGACTTCACAAAGACTATAAGCCCTGCTACTGCACTGCTCAGGACATACATCTGAGCTCCTCTTTGCTGATGGTATAGGCCACCCATTTTCTTAAGAGTTAATTTTGTTCCCTGTTCAAATGTAGCAAATAATTTTAGAGTTAGGTCATCGCTGGCAAGTAGGAGAGGACTGTTGAAAGTAAGGAAGTTTCCAGGGAAAAGCAGAGATTGAAATATTATTCAAGGATCCTTCAGACTAAAAATCATGAGGTTATTATAACATAGCGTTCTGGTTCAGACGATCCACTGATGTTAGTAAGTAAGGAATGCTGAAATGTTTTGATTTGAAGGCTGTGTTGGAAATGAATAATTCATTTCATTTTTGCGCCCATGAGTTGTGAAATAAATGTAGAATACACATTTCTCTTATAGAATGTTTTAATGAAAGACAACTTATTTTCTTTCCCTTAGATGAAATCCCATGATTTGCTCTTTGTAAAGAGCTATCAAAAAGGTTTTTTTGCTGCAGGACCAAGGCAAAAGATCAGCTCACTGATTTGCAATAAACCATACCAGTAACTGATACTAATGTTTAAAATTGTGAAACCTTAACATGGATAGACTTTTGTAAACATATCACTCACAGTGAGGTTTATCAAAAGTTATTTTTACAGATGTAATAAAGTATTTTTCAGTTGTGCATTTAATAGTTGCAGAATTCCCTGAAAGTTATATGCTAAGCTATACACGTTGATCTATTTGTTGGTTATGGAAAAATAACTCCAGAGGAGGTATGTGTTTACTGCTAGGTGTTTTCCCTCTCTCCAGCTCACTCCATTTGCCTTTTGAATGGCTTGCGTAAGAGTGCAACCCAAAGGTGGGTGAAATCTGTCCCTTATTTTTCAGAGTTTTCAGAAGAGAGAGAAGATGAAACCATTCTTAGGAAGATACTGTTTCTCTTAAGCAGAATTTACTCTTATGTTCATCATATTGGTGATATTGCATTTTCAGATTACCCCATGTTTCAAAAGTTCTATATTCTGCAGTGTGATATGGCAATAGACAAACTAGAGTTAAACTCCCACAGGAGCACAAACAGGTCTGGTCATGACAGCAAAGTGCACTATGGTAATTACGTATATTACTGGGTTTAAAGGAAGATACCTTCTTAGGAATGTTTAAAGTAAAAAATATGTTCATGAAAGTGCTATACAAATAGTCCCAAACTGACTGTACACTCAGTCATGGCCTGCTGGTTATCCATTTAAATATCAGTGACCCTGTCTGGAAAAATTCCTAAGGGAAAGGAGAAAATATAGAGCATGTCTATGTGGTCAGAAGATGGATGTCATTCCCTTTCTCGGTCCATGGCTTGGGGCCATCAAGATGTTATTCCGGATACTGTTCCATCAGGCTTGGGGCCAGATCTTCCAAGTATACCCTTTCCAAAAGATTTAGGATGGATCTCAGAACTCTAAAATTTACCCTGTTTCCCTGACTTCTTCTGAGCATGTCATGTGGACTCCATTAGAATTTAAGGAAGAATATCAGTGACTTCCAATAAACCTTTATACACGTATTAAAAAATAATGGAACTCAGTAAAGTGTTCTGGACTCCAGTTCCCAGTCACCACAGTTTTCTGTGAAGTACTGTCTTTTAAACAGCCAAGCAGTTTCCTCTGAAGCAATGTTATTAATGTCATCATGGAGTTCTCTAACTTAAATTTGGCTCTGAACTAACAGTTAACCTCAAAAATAATCTTTCATGTTTGGAAGAATTCAAAATGAGACCAATGATCCGGCACTATTCAATGCTAGTTTGTGTCTCCAAGTGTTACTAATTATTGCATAGCATCTATTTTTAACTTGAAATCCCCCATCTCTAGCTCTCCTCACATCTTTGCTGGTCATTATTTTTCATATAATAGGATTCCTGCAGTTAGCCTAATGCTTTAAAATGTGTCATCTAGTATAGGTTAGTTGCCAAGGCTCCCTTTAGAGCCAATGAAGAAAGTCAGGTGCAAATAAATGTATAAATCTAGGTATTCCACCTTATTATATTGCTGCCTTAGTCTCATGGATAAAACCATGTATCTCAATCAACTACACAGGAAATTCAGACTATCAGCCTAGGCTACACATCTGACTTTTAGATGGCTAAGATCTATTTAAATAAATCCCATTATTTGTGTCCAGATAAAGTATTATAAAATAATGACTGTAACCTAAAGCTATGCAGATACAGAATATGCATTTTCACAGAATCAGTCTAAAAATAACCCAAACTTCACTCTAATACTACTTCTCTGAAATGATCGGATATGTTTAACAGTATATTATTTATTGTTTATCATCTTTTACAGGTGTCCAGTGCCACAAAGGCTACTCTATTTCTGTTAATATTGGGGGAACTGTGAGTGTCCATCACCTGGAGCAACACTTATTTTGTCTTTGACTTAACATGCACAAAGCTATACCAGGATATTTTTGTATTATTCACTGGACTAGTCATACCCTATGGAAGGTAATCAAGGTCATGACAGAAAATGCATCAGAACTCCTAAATTCTGTGAGTTTGGCTCAGAGGGATTGGATTGTGGTACTTGAAAGGACCTTTCAAGGACCTCAAATTGTGATGAATGGTAAATAAATAAACAATCCCTCCCTAAACAGAAAACTCAGCTTGACTCAGTCCTTCTGGAGTATTGCCCTTAGCACAATCTGCAGTGGGCAGGGCCAGATTGAGCCCAGGGCCAGATTGAGCCATAGAGGGCCCCACCAGGGGTGTGTTAAACCAACTGACACTAAACGCATGGCACAGCATCAGGTGCCCCAGGAATATGTGTTCCACTGGTCCCTACTCTCCCTGGCTCTTCAGTTGACACTCACACCACTCTTTCAAAGAATGGAGGCATTTTCTTTAGTCATGTTAAGGAATCCCCTTTGAAAATTTACAGAGAGATGTCACTGTTTTGGGATCCTAATTTGATGACAGTATCTAACTCCTTGGAGAGGGTTGTTACCTAAATTAAGAATGCCCTATTTTTAAGCAGGATTGTTTGGTAGCCTTACAAATAAACTCTTCTCAGAACCTTTTTGTGTCTGAACAAATGGAAGCTGCTAAAAGTATGTCTTTGTGATGCATAAAACATACACTCGGTAAGTGAGTAGAAGCATACCAAACTAGCTACTTAAGGATTGGACTCTAACTGAAGTGCCTTAGCAGCTTACTGCTGTCCAGAGAGGTGCAGAAATAAATACAGAATGTAAAATTCAGTCTTATTTCACACTATTCGGGTTTAATGGGGAGCTGTAGATTGGAGGGTGAGCCATGGGATTGCATTTGCAAGTGTGTTTACAGATACAGTATTGATTCCTTGCTCAGTAAGAGCATTTCTGTACTGCCACTGCTTGCAATAAACAACCCTGCAAGAGCCTACATGGTTGTGAAGCCATGATGCATTATTTAACAGAAGCTAATCAATATAAAACAAGCATTCCCTTTGTTACAGGAGTGCTATTGACAGAATGCTTCTACCTTTTAATTTTTTATTATTTTGCATTGATTGCTGAAGCCCTGCATAGTCTTCAACAACATATACTGAGCCAGGCCTGACCACAAATCTCACCTCATACAAAAAAACAGATTGCCCCATTTTAGCACAGAATTAATTTGAAGAATATCCAGCATTCTATGAAATCAATAGGAGCATAGCCATTAACTTCAATAGATGAAAAACCAAGCCTTTGATCAAATATAAAAATCAGTCCATTTAACTATCTCTGAAATAAAAGATCAATACCAAAAAAACCCCAACCCTTCCTATTCCAAAATAAGTCCTTGACTTGAGAGTTCACCAGAAAGAATGCATGGAATTTGGATGACTGCTAACTGAAGAGAAAGAATTTTGCCACCTGTAATTTCAAAAATAATATTCTCTACTCTCTCTCAGATTTGACCTGCAGTTCTACTAATGCTGTACCTGTAACATCATTCAAATGATGTAAACAAGCACAAGATGGAGTTTATAAAGCTGGACTGCCTTGTACATGTCTTCTTTATACTCTTTTAAAAATCTCCATGGGAGCAGAGATGAAGTAGGCAGAAAAGAACATACTTAAAAGTTCCACTTCTTGGACCTTCCTTTGTAGGAATACGCTTCACTAGTGAAATTTTAGGATCTTCATAATGAAACTCATGGACATCAGTTTTCAGCTACCAAACTTGTGGTCTCAACTGGCATTCATTAACTGTTATTATGATATTCAGCGACTCAGATAATTTGGTGTTCAAAGGTCTAAAACCCACTAAATTAATTTGTTGTTTGAGCACACTTCAATTTTATAAAAGGAAAAATACAGAATTTTTCTTCCAGCCTAAAAGCTAAACCTTTACACTAAAACCTGAATTCTAAAGCTAACATAATCTGATTATTTTGACCCTTCATATCTCTACGGCAGTGAGAGATTTTGATATTGCTGCCAGTCAAATGATGAGTTGTCATTCCAAATTGAAATTTTTTATGAAGAAAAAGGTGAGGAATCTATGTTTGACATTTTGGAAACTGATGAAAATTTTAAGTAATAAAAATATGAAATATATAAAAGGTAGTCCCTAATATGAAGCAGGTAGCTTTTTATCTCTTGTTCAGGGAAGATACTTCACTATTCTCTGAAATCTATTTCAAAAAAAAAAAAGAGAGAATAAACTATAAGAAGACATGTTTTGCTGGTTAGGAGAAGAGATGAAGATAGAAGCAGAGGATTTCATATTTGGTTTTTACTACAAAATAGTCTCTAGTCATTGCTGTATGTAGAATACTTAGTGGTCTTAGGACGTCCTTTTCAAGTCACAGTTAAAGATGTCTTCACAAATTCTAAATATCATAGGTGACTCTCTAAAAAGTGTACAAATATTTCTGAACTGTTTAGAAGTATCCTGTGCTACATCATTCTATTAGCAGACCAAAAAAGATATAAATAAATGAGGGATGAGAAAAGGAGATATTTTGCAGAAACCCTAAGTTTATACCTCATAGCATCAATCACACTGAAGAGCACAGCTTGCCAGAGGCATTTCCTTTGTAATCCAGAAGACCATCTGTACAGTGTCATGGAATAATACAGCGAGCAGAAGCTTTCATACTTGGTGCCTGTGCCTATGTGCATACACACATCTACTGCAAAAGCTGAGATGATTTCTGCCCAGTGTACTAAGAGGAGAGAACATCACAAGTGCTCACTTTATAAATGATACAGTAGATATTAGTCATACAAAGTCTAAAATTTGTCCAAATCACCACCCTAGAGTACTCAGAAGTCTTCCTGTGTGGATGTGTAGAATGGCCATACCTAAGTTTCCAAATTCAGATAAGGAGGGCAACGATTCTTTGACAAACAGTTGTGTAGGATAGCCCAAGGGGTATCTCATGAGGGTATATATGAAGTGACAGGGAACATTTAACTAGGAGTGTGATCCCTGTCTGGTAGACCATATAAAGGCATACCAGTTTTAATCAAATTATTGGGATTGCAAGTGCTTTGCTTAATGAGAGAAAGACCCTTTGGTGTCTGCAAAGAGATCCAAAGAGCACAAAAGCCAGAAAGGCCAGTGGACCCAGGGGGTTTGTATTCCGGGGTGAGAAAGTCAGTTTCACCTTGTTTAGAGGACAGACATAAGGCTATGCAGATCTTTAGAGGTGCAAAATCACCTCTTTCAACAAAGAGAAAGAAGAAATTACCTTAAACTGTGAAGCAGGAAGGTCAACCCATTAAAAGGCTGATTGCACTTGCCAGAGATAAGCACTTTGTAAGTGGCTGCACCTACCAAGGGCAGAACATAGATGGCAAGACAAGCCTCAGTGCTGCCAAGGCACTGAAATTCAGAAAACCAAGCACCACAAGAACTTAAAAGTGATGATGGCTTTAAAAAGAGAGTCAACCTGCCTGAATAGGTTAACTTCAGCTAGAGATTTAATTCAAAACTTTTACAATTTTGCCATTATAAGATTCTCTTTCATGCCATGAACTAGAACGTCTCCTTTCAGGAAGTAGGACATTATGTACCCATGCAAATTAATTGATTTATTTATATTATTTTCTATTTCTAAGAAAGTTCATATTATTCTGTCAGGATTCTATCAACTTTTTTTCCTTTTCTCTGCTTACTGTAGAAGCCATCCAGTAAGAAGCACTGTCAATACTACTATATATCTGAAAAGATAAACACTTGGCAACTTGGTAACACTTAAGCATTCTTCATCCTTATTCTTTTATGCATCACAAGGATCAGCTCAGAACACCCACATACATGCACAAACATTGTGTCACTCATACATAATACACTCCTTTTTCCAACCACAATTTTTCCTTTCCCAACGGTTCCAACTATAATTCACTGGCAGAGCAAAATCTTGGAATAAGCATCTCATTTATCACTGGACAAAGACAGGCCTTTACTTCTCCTCAGCCCTAAAGGCCAAGGTGGAACCGTCTGCATCTCATTTGTCATAAACTTTCAGTAGATGAGTTAGTTTATATCTGAGTGGACTGAGACAGGCTGGAGCTTAGTGCAGTGGGGTTTTTTTTGTTGTTTTAGTCAGAATGGGGGTAGAACTCACTGTTCTATAGCTTTACTTTCACTGCTGAGCAAGTCTGACTACATTCTGCCTGCAAGAACAGAAGAGCTGTGGTTCAGGAGAACTCCCTGGGGTGCTCAGGCCAAGTAATTACAGTAACTTGCATAATACCTCTCATCAAGAAACTGCATTTTTACAGCAAGAAGAGGAGTCTTGTTCCATTCACAGCAGAGATTTTTTTAAAAAAAAGAAAAATGTCAGTCTCCAGAACTAAACTGCCTGTAATCCATTTTACTTTACTGGCAAAAAGTAAGGGCAGCAAAACAGGGGGAAAAAAACCCTGAAATGAGTTATGCGCATCTTACTGGAGGACCAGAAAAGACACTACTCTTGTTTCATTTTCATAGAAGGGAGTTCTCAGGAAGGGTTTACATAAGGATTGTTTAGTGGCCCCTGAACAGCAGAGCTCTCTTACAAGTTATCTCACAGTTCTTCACTGCCAAGTTCACAAGCTACCACTCAAAGAGGGGTTGTGCCTGAGGCTTGCTCTTCTGCTCCACAACTGCTTGGTGCACGCAGATGCCAGCATATGTTTCAAAAGTTGCTAAGTTTGAGCAAGTTGCTTCCTTCCATCTGCCCCATGTCTCTCCTGCTCCCTCAGATGGGGACACATTCATGACACTCTCCAAATGATACTCACCAGGCCGTGCATAGACCATGAAGTCCAACAAGGACCTGCCGTGGAGTCCGGGGACCAAGGCTCTCAGGAGGCCAGGAGAGAGTCAAGAGGAAGGAACAGTAATTTAAGCTCTTATTTATAAGGTGGGAGAATCTTTTAAAAAACAATAGTTATATCATGTGCAAATTGTGACTACTGTAATAGGGAATTAAAAAAAAACCAACAAAATTCTTCCTTCACAGGATATTTTTTGGAAGGTAGAGGCAGGGGCTGTCCACAAGGCAGGAGCGCCTTATTCCACCACCCCTTAGGCGAGTTCTCCAGCCAGGGGATTGCTGGCTGCAAGACAGACTGCATCACCTGCTGGCTATATTAATGGTGTGCAAGCCCAGAGCCATTTCTCTGGCTTTGCTTTTAATGGAAATGTCGATATGTAAAATTAAAATGCTTTGTTTCATAAAAGAAAAAAAATCCCATTCTGTCCCCCAAAAAACCTAATCAAATTCATTTCTTTTTCAAACAGCAAAAACAAAGACATGTTTATTTAATTTAGCTCAGGCCAAGTTAATTTTCATTTTTAAAGATCACTGGATTTAAAAGGGTAAAATATACTGTATTTTGAATTAATCTCTATTCCCTTCCTTGGTCTTCATGCTACAAGGCTTAATAAATTAGCAATGTGGGAACTTTTAGTGAGATCCTGAAATGTCCAGGAAATTTATTTTAACTTCTGAGAAAGTGTAGTCTCATATATTTGTTCTCTATTCATAAGATACTATGTATTTTTATATTTCCAATTTTTAAAGATTCCACTTTCTTCCACAGAAACTAATTGGGTCTGTTCCCCACCCATTTTTTTTTTCCCTCAAGCTCAAGGATGCCAAGGATCTGCTTAGTACATAAAGCACCTGAAAGAATTTTGAAAGAATAAAAAAAATTCCTTTTCTTTTCTTGGTGAAGTGTATATTTAAGGATGAATAGACCATTTTAAAATTTCAACAACAGCATTTAGCCAAGAATGCAGAGATTGATGGTTTCTCAAAAAATTAAGATTATTTTAGGACATATTTGGTTAACAAAATATCTCAGGTTTCCCACCCAGCCTCAACAGTTGGCTTTTGCTGTACTAACCACTGCTGTTAAATTACATAGTACACACTGAACTTATGATGGATATGGTTATAATAGACAATTGGTTATAGCGGACAAAAACAGATCTCCCAAACCAAACATATTAAGTTCAAGACATTCCTCTCTGGTTAAAACAGACAAACATTGGCCACAATGTCAATTTCTGGACTCTTTTCTGAACCCTGTAAGTGTACTGAGTAGAAATGGGAGCTTGTGAGGAAAGTTACAGGAATACTATGTTTTTAAAATAGATTGTGTCTTAAGCCAAAGACTGAACAAGATGGTAAAAGAGGTTATGCCAGACTAGCATTTTCTGCCAACCTGCATACTAGATAAACCCAGAATTTGCTATAATCTGTTCTCTCCTACTCTAAGAGCCAGCTTCAGTGGATGCAGTACTGTGGAGATGTAAAAGGACCCTGAGGCACCACTCCTTTGCAGGGTTTTTCCTCAGATGGTACAGCCTGTCCTGCCCATGCAAAAGGTCAGACACTCAAGGGTTCTCCTACTGCCATAATAATTTTCAAGGTAGCCTTTTACATCCTGTCTATATCCATATTTGTCAAGGGTACAAAGGGGGTAGGTAGGAAAGTTAAAATGCACCTATTTTAAATAGAAAGAAGAGTCTGTGAGCTGTCAAGAAATGTGAAATATTTATGATCCACAGCTCATAAAAGGATTGCATGTTAGGCTCAGTCAAAACTCTCATGAGATTTTCACAACACTCACCTAACACTAAGAGCTACTGCAGATAACAAACATTCAAATGACCATTCAGGTCCACTTCTTGCATAGCATCTTTCCTGGATAAATTTCAAAAACTAAACTATCAATGGTGACTGTAGAAGTGACAGTTATTTTTCAGTTCTGCTTTTGAAACAAACAAGCCATGCGACCTTCTTTATCACTTCTATTAGAAGTAAACTGTTTGAATTTAAACCTTTTGATCTGAAGAATAGTGACACAAGCAAGGTATACTTATCTCAAGTGTTGCCAAAGCCTGTTCACCTGAGTTCCTCACTGAGGGTTTTGGCAATAAAATGTGACGCTTTTTGAAAGGCTTCAGCACACTTTTTTCCTTAGTAGCCACTCACTTGTATTTAGGAGCCTTGTGGCAGACCTTTCCTGGCCAGCATCTCTTTCTCTAGCAGAGTTAGTTCGGCAGGATCCTTGCCTGTATGAAGCTCATGAACTCTCACTCTGCTTTATCTCTTAAAACAGTGTAATAAAGTAGGACATAATTCACATTTGTACATCCACAAGCACCCACTCACATGTATGAAACAGCTCTGGTAGAAATAGAGAGGTTCTGTATTTGCTGACTGAGGTCCTGCAAGAGGGCATCCTGTCAGCTGATGCTAATGAGGACAAAAAGCTGACCTAAGAAGTAATTCTGCATTTCAACAGGAAGCTTCATTTGTTCTATATGTTCTTTGGGGTCAAAGTCTGTCAAGGCACAGTCTTGGATTCCTGATGTCTAAAAATAAAAATGAATACTTACTATAGTTAGTAACAAGAACAATATTACCTGTGAATTTTAGTTATGCCCTTTGTGACCTTCCAGCAAAATGGCAACGAACATCCCAAGTCAGCACAGAGTACATAGGAAGTTCTTTTACCTAATATCTACAAAGACGTTCCCACACACATCTGAAAATAAGTCATGGAATCATAGAATATCCTGAGTTGGAGGGAATCCACAAGGATCAGCAAGTCCAACTGCTGACTGTGCAGAAAATCCCCAAAATTCACACATTCACACCATGTGCCTAAAAGCAGTGTTCAAAATCTTCTTAAACTCTGGCAGGTCTGGTGCCATGATCACTTCCCTCGAAAGCCTGTTCCAGTGCGCAGTCCTTTCTGGGTGGAGAGCCTTTTCCTAATATCCAGCCTAAACCTTCCCTGACTGAGCTTCGTGCAATTCCCTTGGGTTCTGTCACTGGTCGCCAGAAAGAAGAGATCAGTACCTGCCCTCTGCTTCCCCTCACAAAAAAAGTTGTAGACTGCAATGAGGTTTTCCCTCAGTCTCTTATTCTCCAGGCTGAACAGACCAAGTGACCTTTGCCACTCCTCATATGGCTTCCCCTTCACAACCTTCCTAGCCATCCTTTGGAAACTTTCTCATAGTTTTATATCCTTTTTGAAATGTGGTGCCCAAGACTGCATGCAGTACTGAAGGTGAGGCTGTCCCAGGGCAGAGCAGAGCAGGATAGTCACATCCCTCAACTGGCTGGTGATGCTTTTTGACTGTTGAACCCCAGGACACAGTTGGCCCTCCTGCCTACCAGGGCACTGCTGACTCAACACTGAACAACAAGCTTGTTGTTCCTTTCCATTGCAGATGCCTTTCTGTGGGGCTGCTCTCCAGTGTCTGATTCCCCAGTCTGTACAGATGTCCAGGGTTGCCTCATCCCAGGTGTAGAATCTGGCACTTGCCCTAGCTAAACTTCATGCAGTTGATGATTTGCATTCTCTGAAATATGATTGTAAAATATCTGTCATCCACAACAGTCTAGTGAAACAGCACGCATTCAGAAAGACTGGGAAGTTCATGTACTGATTTTCCAGGCAGTGGATGTGTTTTCACCTATATGTATCTTCCCTTCTTGTCATACAATAAGGGTATCACAACACATTGTGATTCTCTACAGATTGTTGTATTTCAGCAGCAAGATAGATGCCACAAGTTCCTTCTATTCTGCAGAAAGATTGCTAACAAAACATGGGCAGTGAATGATCATTATGGCAAGTCCCTGTGACTGGAAACTGCATAGGGAACATGAACTCGCAAACACACTTGCCTTCCAGAATGATAGTAAAAAATGTTTTCCAAGTGTATTCAAATGTACTATATTTTCCAAAACTGTAAAAAATATTTCTATTTAATTAGTCCATTCAGTTGGTTTGGGATTTCAATGGGGTTTTTTCCCTTGAGTTTCAATATTTTAAGGCCTATTTTCCAGTTATTAAGTAGTTGCTACCTGTACTCAAGCAGTGCTAATGCACAGAATTTGAAAGAGATGAAATATCATCAAGAAATGTGGTTGTCATGCAGACTTCTCTGCATTTATACTATCATTTGGCACAAAATTTCAAGTAACCACTGGACTTTCTTTTCACTGTCTAACCAATAACACAAAAATAAAACATAAATATGTGAAAAACATATCATTTCCCCAGAGAATGCCTTATATTATTTGGGGTGCATGTTGATCTCTTTTGCTTATCTATCTTCTTTTCATTTCCGTGTTTAAAGATATAATACTCAATGGGTGAAAAAAAGAAGGCAAAGAAAAAAGTGCATTAAGATTACATTTGGCATTTTAAATACAACAAAGGGTACCTATAGGGCTGCTTTATTGTACAGTCAAGTAAACTCCAGCTGTCAGCCCTGTGATCACTTCTTCAATAGGCAAAAGGGACTCAGCTCTAACTTGGCTACATGCTGGTTCACACCAGTAGAACAACTGATATTTTCTTCCTTATGAATTGCATTCACAATTATTCCTTGACATACAAGGAAAATTTTGAAAGGAAAACGTGAATAGACTTCCAAAGTGAGTGAGGGTTTTTTGCCTTTTTTTTTTTTTTTAACAAAAAAAGCAGTATATCTGTTTTTATTACAGCTGAAGTAAAACCTTTTGCCTGAGATGAAAACTTCTGAAGGATGACTTGCAAAATCTTGTGGGTTTATTGGCATTCCCCTATTTTGTTCACATTAAAGAGACCAAAATATGCTAAATATGACCCTCCACCTGGATAAAAGGGTGCACATGTAGAGTCAGATGCATCTGTAGAGTCAGATGATATGAATTGCTGAAAATTTGATCACTTCTTTAAATGTGACATGATGGGAAGAAATCTCAGCCTTGCTGAAGTGAATAAGAGTTCTGTCATTGGCTTCAACTGGACCAGTGCTTCGTTAGCTGTCTTCTGTGAGCAGCTTCTAGATTTACTGAGTAACTTATTCAAGATCCACATTTCATAGAAGACTAAGTATAATTGAACACTAGAATTGATTTAAAACTTTGAACAACATTTTCCTGAAAGCTTTTCTTTTTCAGAATGTTCTCTTTTAAAATTTGTGTAGGAAATTTAGGAAATCAAGCTTAATTTTGAAAATCTGCTTCAGTCTTACTTGAAATGACTGATATTGTGTGTCTTCTGTTTTGGCTTCTCCCTTTTTCTTTGTCGATTTCTGTCCCCATTTTCTTTTGAAATCTACAAAATAAAATTTAAAAAAAAAAAAAAAAGAGAAGCAAACAGAGGACGAGAAGGATGACAATTATTTGCATACAGAAATTACTTTTTACTATATTCTATCTCTTGCACTCAAAGTCAAGACAGAGACAAGTGATGTAGCTTCAAAACTACAAAATACCTCTTTGCCTTTTTTCAGTGTTTTGTTACACTGCTTTCAAAAGATCCACTGTATTTTGAAAGCTAATTGCATTTTGTACATTCTTTTATGAAATTATCTTCTTCATTTCTAAGTCCATTCTATTAACCAATTTGTCAGAAACTTATAAAAAATGCCACTGTAGATTGCTCCGTCCTGTAGGTAGGCAAAACACAGAAGACTGACGTAGCAGCCTGCACAAGGCTAAGCAGCATAAGGTCTTCAGCAAAAGTAGGCCCTAAATAATTCCCTTTTTTTTTTTTTTAACCAGGGCATTATACATTTGACAAACTGTATTTCAGCAAACCAAAATATAGACAGCCATTCAGCAGTTTCTTTTCAGCAAAATGTTTCTCCAGTTGGCTGATTGCTTAGGTTTTCAATTCTGACCTCAGTCAGCCAACCAATCTGCTCTTTCAGTCTTCTCCAAGTTCATCAGCCTTAAGACTTCATAAAATTGACTCAACTTGTTTAGCCATAACTTCTTGATCAATCAGTAGTCTATGTGTTTATACGCAAGTAAATTTTTCAAAAGACTGAAATTTCCATTTATAGTTTCTTGGGTAAAGAACTATAGAACTTACAAGCTCAAAGCAGGTGAGCAGCTTTCTGAGCCATTTTTTTGCTTCAACAGTAACATTCTGGTCACCTTATAATCTCATTGAGTGATTTTGGTGTAAAAATATACTAATAGAAATATGAAATGTGGGCAGTGGCGTTGCACAAAGGTTATCTGTCCAAAATATTCTATGTAATATAAAAGAAACAAAACAAACAAACAAAAAAACCGTACAAAATTACATATTAGGTTCATGAGGGTATTTCCATCCTCAGCAACAGAAATTTGTACAAAGAAAACCAAGTATGGATTAATAATTTTTTTAAGAAAAAAATTATTTAAGTTTTATCTTATGCAATTTAACCCTGTTGGCTGAATATGTGCTCTGTGTACACACTCAAGCAATGACCAGACAAATCTTCAAGTCCACACATTTCATTATTCATGCCATACATTATCTGTATGGCTTAGAAAGAGATACTGTTTGATACAGTGAAACAGAGTTTACCACAGATCTGACCAGAGTCGTGGCACAAAATACTTTTATAAGTTAAAGTTTCTGACAGTGTCATCAATAAGAATGGCACAGAAATCATTTAAAAATTTAATATCTGTACCTAAGGATGTCATTCATCAGGGGTGAAGGTTTACTTTTGGAAATCCTTTCATCTGTCATATCTGTTAAACACCTGTAAACATTTGTAAACACCTGCCTGCCTCCAGCTCATCACCCTTACCTCCTAAGTTTTGTGTGGCAGGGAACTGCAGCTATATTTGGCTTCTAAAAGCACTCTCAGTTACTAGCTATATCTGTGCAACTTCTTTCAGAGTGGGCAAAAGAGCCCTGGCAGTTGCAGGTAAGATGGAAAAAGTTCCCATATCATGATGTGTAGGTAAGGTAATGATAAAAATCTCATTGGAATTGATTACAAAGCCCAGTACATGAGTTATTCTCGGTTGAGTTTTGCATGGTTATGAGTTTTGCTGTGTTAGGGACTTACTGAGCTATTTCAAGCCTGGCTGCAAACATTTACTACTGTATCATTTCTCACACTCCTCCCTTCTTTGATAGGCAACTGCCTATGAAAAATTTGAATTCTTTCTTAAATTACTCACACCTAACTACCTCTTTAAAATGTCAAATCCCAAAAAACACTGTCTGCTCATTCACCAATCGTGTTGTTTCAATATCAAGGCAGACTCTGCAGCAAGTTTTCTGAGCAGTGCGTTTACCTATTGAGACATCTGTTATACCACAGAACCTTAAGATTCTCTATAGTGCTCCAAGAACCAGAGAAATCTAAAGATTTAAATCAAATTGGAATTAATAATTATCTCATTAGACCCCTACCCTTCTAGATCTGAATTCTTTTCATTTAGTTTGTTTTAAAAATAGTCATAGAAAAGTTTTTCCACAAATAACATACAGACTAAAATTTGAAAGGAGTGAAATGAAAGCCGTAATAATGTATTGTAGCAATTCATCTCAATTAAAAAAAATAAATAAATTGTAAATTGTTATAAAATTAACCTCATTATATTGGTACTGAAAAACACATGAGAATGGAAGCTGGCATGTGACATGAGCAGCTGTGTGCACAGATGTGCTATCCTGTTCCAAAGGCTGAAAAAAAGTCCAGAAAAATAATATCTCTAGGTTTCAAAACATCAGTGAACTGAATATTTTGATTTATATTTTTCTGTCATTTCATATTTATATAAATATTTAACAACACTTAAAAATATATCATTAATTTGAGTAATCAGGTAAAATTAAGTTTCCATTTTGCCTAGGTACTTTCAAAACATCTCTTCAGACAATCTAAATCTTTAGAACCAAAATCAGTTAAGAAAAATATTATCCTGAACAGAGTTTTTAATATCTATGAGTACCATAGTAAAATGTTTTATACAGTTCAGCCACTTAGAGATGACTCAACAGATATCCTACTAGTGGAGGTTTTCACAATGGGAAACATACTCTGTGCTATTCTGCTATTTAGATTTCCTTTGTTTTTCATGCAGTTAGAAAGACTTAACAATAGAGTCAATCTTTGATAGAGAGTTATCCTATGTTAGATCGCTTATTGGTGTTATTTTAACTACAGAGATAAGAATTATGCTATAATCATACACAGGGTTTGTGACCTTTTTGTGGACAGAGAGCAACAAAACTAGCAAAAGTTAAGAAAAAAACCCGACTCTAATTCAGTGCAGACTCTAGGTATCAAGAGCATTTCCCACTCATTATTCCTGCTTGCTCACCCCCAGGTGGGGAGAGAAAGCATACATTCTGTGAAAAGAACACAAAACCTTTACATTTGTGTCACTGGTATGTTTCAAGTCTGTGCAGGAAACCACAGCCCATTTGGCAGAAATCTGCCATTTTACCAGCTGGAGTATCAATCTCTCTATTTCTGGACTCCCTGCAATAACATGCTGATTTCCCAACAAAATGGTTTCTGCACAGGTATAGCTCTCAGCATAATTAATGTGTTAAAATAAATGTATTGTTCTTCCTGCTCTCAGAGAGCTTTGTCCTGTCAGGATCACATACCAGCACTTCACTGGGGCTCCCACAGTCTCTAGGAGGGCTGGGAGAGGGACAGAACTTAAATGGTGGGGGACAAAGCCAGCAACCCCACTGTGACACAAATTCATCAGCCACAGGAATGGCTGAAGGTCACCTGAAGTCATAGGAAAGAGAAAAGGGAGCTAACACCAATGGAGCTGGCATGCTCCTGTTGGGGACAACACAGTGCCAGTGCTGACCTGGGACCTGAGCAGGGCATGGCTGTGCTAGAAGTGTGTATCCCCGAGGCTGCCTGCAAACTGACATGTGTCCAGTGCCACGCTGGAGTTGCTCCACTGCTCCCATTCCTGCAGTTCAGTTTACAACAGATGAAAGCTGTTTGCTTTGGGCTCCCAAGTGAGGATCAGACAAGTCCTTAGAAATGATAGTTGGAGAATCTTTTTCCCCCTTCTTTAGGTTAGTCGAACACTTGGACAAAAACATACACTTTCGATGGGATGTGTTCAGTGTTCACTTATGCTGAGGAACGACTGTAAACCTCTCTTCTATATTTATGAAGTTCTTTTTTTTTTTTCCTAAAGCCATCTGATGATAATAATGGGGATCTAAATATAGTAAATTATACAAAACTCCTTTAATATCCATATCTCAGAAGTAAAGGCTCTGCCTTCATTTTCATAGCTACATCTCTGTACTTCATGCAGCCATTCTGGAAAACAAAGCTTTCCTTGATTTTGCTTTTCCTTCTCTTAGCTGTGAAATCAGTACTCACAAAACAGCAACACTTGATCACTCTAGGTAGACAGCCTTGGCAAATATAACTGTTCCCCATATGCAGCTTGTGTAATAGCTCCATGTGAGGTCTGAAACTGAGGGAAATAATGAAACTATCTCCAAAATAAAGAAGTTTGGTTTAAATAAAAAACAATCCACTGGGAAATTTAGCTATAAGATCTATGAAAAAGGCTTATCCAGATAACTAGTCTATAGCTCATCTCTTCATAATAATATTTTCTAAATAAAAGTAAATTTAACAAGCACATTGTTTAATTATAGCAAATGACCTTGCTTCTAAACATTGTTTTAGATAAAGACCAGATTTACAGAGAGTTTATTTTCGCATGTCTTGTCAATGTTGGTCCAACAATCCTTCAATTCTTATTATAGCAATGTCTATTCACCAACTCATCCAAAGAAATATAAAAAAAAAGTCTCAATTTAATATGATTACAGCACCCTACAATTTTTAAGATGGAAACCTTCTTTACATATAAAATATATTCTTTTCATTAAAGGTCAGCAGAATTGATTTTTATTGGTTTAATTCCAAAGTAGGTTCCTGTCAGTGGAAACATGGCTAGCTTTGAATTTGCCCTTGTGTTTAAGTACTGTTGATGGTTTATGTAACATTCATGTTATTGAGAGAAAAGTTAAATCACTGAGGATACATTGCAACACTGGATGCTTCTTCATACTGTTTTATGAAACTGTGACAGCTGTATCAGCACATGAAGTCAAGGGGGGGGGAGAAGAAAAGGAATAAAAAAATATTTCAACCATTATAAATTATTTATTACATTAACTGGTACTTAGTACCAGTACCAGTACAATGCACTCAATGCACAGTTAAAACTGTGATTAATTTTAACTTGAACCTCAGCCATATCAGAATAATATTTAGTAGGTTACTGCAAACTGTCCGAGTTGTGTAAAAGAATATTTTCATTATTCATTTGAGGTAAGAATGGATATAATACCTCCTACTCATTAAAAAACAGAGAACCAGGATCAATGCTAGAATATTTCACCATTTTCTAATTCAAGATCCTGAAGGACTGACAACTAATAGAATAAGAACTTCAATACACAGCATTCTTCATGGAATAACCCTCACCTTTCAGCAATACTTAATATTTTCTACGAGGTCACTATATCTTTATTTGGAGGAAGCTAACTAGAAGATATTAAGTCAATTCTGTGTGCTGACATCAGAGTGAGAAAGCAGAAATAAGAATTAATATATAACACTGAACAACATCCCTTTTCTTTTTTTCCTGCTTCACCATATTTTAGCTCAGACATGTTAATGTGCAAAAAAAAAAAAATAGTCTTTGTTTTGTTGAAATTCTTTCTTGTTGAATGCATTATGGCATAAAACTTGATTTGAAATAATACTGCAATGTTATACAACAGCAACTTTTTAAAGGAACAATCACAGAAAAGTAAGTGCTAAGCAGGTGTTGAATCATCCTTAAAATTTTAATACTAAGAATCTTAGAGAGTTTTAATTGATTGGTATTCACTTAGAGTCCAAAGCCGTTTCTAATAGCTGGAAGACATTTTAAGATACTTCCAAATTCAATCAATATTGCTTACGAGTATAGTTGTTTCTCAGAATTACTAAACATGCAAGGCTGAAAATGAGAGTATTTTGTAAAATTCTGGTGCTATTTTACTAGGCTATAAAATAAGCATCTCTTACTTAGGCAGGAGTTGCATGAATTGAGAAACATGCCTTATGAGAAGTCAAAACAGACATAATGGGGGAGAAATCTGATAAATTAATCACAACATATATTCTCCTCCATGGAGTCATGCCATTTTGTTTTCTTATTTTACTTTCTCATTCTTTTACCTAAACCTTATTCTTATTATGCAAATTAACTTCAGACACTTTGTGGGTGTTACTTCTGTCTCAGAAAAGGCTGAGAAAATAAATCTGACCCCTCAAATATATAGACCTCTGTTATCCTTCAGCCTTCTTTTTCCTGAAAACTATACATATAGATACACATGCACTCCAAACAACTACAACTTTCAGCTGTTTTCACAAGCATAGCTCATTCTTTCCAACATCACTAGCTCCCTCCATATCCTCTAAACTGCCTTCTTGTCCTGCTTCTGCCTTACAGCCCTGTTGATTTTCCAAATCTGTGCTTTCTTCTATGCATCAGGAGTTTTGATCTCAATAGGAATTTCACTCACTTTCATCCTTGTTAAACCATAAAGAGAAATGTAAGAAAACTGATGCAGAAGTTATTCCAACATGTAGTTATTCTATAGCCATAGTCCAGAGTGAGATCCAGAACCTTTAAAAAGATTGAGATTGACAGAATTTAGGAAATTAAAACCAAACTTGTAACTCTCAAAACCCACAAGCAATCCTTCTCTAATGGTCATAGCTCCTAAACTGTCTGAAGCAATTTTAGCACCTAAGGAAATTTCTGAAAACATCCTTAGGGCTTTCTTTGAAGAACAGGTTTGGCTATATCTCCACTTATTAAAAATAGGTCAGCTGTCCTCAGGGAAGCACAGGAAGCCAAGAAACTAGAATGAGGCAGAGAGAGAGCTCTGCCAGGCAGCACGTTAGACACCTACATCCAAGAGGCAGGACCAAACCAGTCCTTTACCTTCAGAAGCAGCTCCCAGCTCAGCGCATTGACTGCCTTTGTGCCACAGATGACTGAGCACACACAGTGACCACGAGCATCTTTGCATGACTCGGGGCTGTGTGGCTGCACCTTGTTGGCTCAAGCAGCGAATCTGATCTAGAATCACATGACTATAAGCTTACAATTGCATGTCTCTACAAAACATTCCCTAATTGTTTTTAGTGCATCTTTGCAGTATTGTTCAGAGTTAAAAACCTAAGAATTTAATCAAAGGATTTATCAAGGAAAACCAGCCCTGACCAAAAACATCTATGTGGCTGTTTTCTAAGGGTTTATAAATGGCATCAGTGACATTTCTTACAAACTTCAGCTGGTGATAGCTCACCAGGCATTCCAATTCGTTATATTTCTCAATTCCCCTATCACAAATATTTTAAATTTTGTATTTTGACTCTGCTGAATACTTGAAGGCTGTATTGTTTTGTAGTCCCTAGGGCACCAGGTATAATAAACAGAGAATTTCAAACTTCACACAACCTCATGCTGTGATAACATTTTCAGTTTACCCTCATATTTTAAAGACTGTCTCTAGTCATCATTGAGATCATGGGGCACATTTCTGCTGCATACGGTTTATTCATTGTCAGATCCTGTGTAGTTGTAAGTTGCCCAAGCCCCCAAAAGGACAAACTGTCATCTGTTTGTACTTCAGGCACATATAAATTGCTTTTTGTCTTTTGACCAAAAAAAAAAAATTACCTGGTAAGAGGGACCATATAAGGGATCTTAGCTGTGGAAAGAAGTTAAACAGTGGAGATACCTGTTAAAGAGATGGGATTTTCATAGTAATACTATTAATATTAGTAGAGCTAATAGTATGGACATTAAACAAAGCAGTAAACTTAAGAAATTTTTATTTATTACTTTCTTCAACTTTAACTCCTGGCTTCTCTGCTCTGTCCTCAAGCAGCCTTCACTACATGTCTGTCTGTTTTCCTATACTCCAGTTCTTGGGTGTAAGTATTTGTTTTCTTCTCATACTTGGAAAGTGCCCAGGTCATTTTAGACACAGCCACAACATAAATAATTGTTATCCAGACTGCTGGAATGCCCACTACATGTATTAGCTGCATGGCTGCATGTTCAGTCACCTCTTGTTCTCTTCCAAAGATTGTCCCATACTTCCTGCAGTTTACTGCCAGCAGGAGGGGAGCATCTATACAATCAGATGTACAATTTCAGAAAAGAAAGATATTTTTCCCCTCTTCTTTTTCTAGGAAAATTAAACAATTACAGTTGTAATTAACTCACCAAAACAGTGAACTACACAGAGCCTACCAGCAGTGAGGCTGTGTGCATTACGCAGCAAGACCTGCTGCACACACAAATACAATAAACACTGCTGGAGAAGGCTGCCTGGTGAACTCGTGGTGCAGCTGTGGAGCACTGTGATGCTAGCCAAGTGACCTGAATCTCAGAGCAGCCACAGAATCCAGAAAGCTGAGTTCATAACAGTTATGTGTTCATAGTCGGGGGAAAGAGTCAGAAAAACAAATATTTCTTCTTGTTTTAACATGTGTAATTTAAAAGACCTGGCTTTAAATTACTGACCAGGTTCTCTAGCTCTCCAATGCACCAACTGCTTTGTGTTGGCACGAATGTAGCTCCAAAGAGGACAATGGGAGTTCCAGCTGATCTCCATGAAGGATCTGTTGAACAAAACACATCAAAGAATTGGATTCCCTGAAAAATCTCTTCCTCAAGTTTTCCTTTTATAAAGGAATGAAGAATATTACTCAGTCTGTTTCATAAAGCTCTTTAAGAACTTCAACAGTAAGGCAAGGAATTAATTCAGTGACAAATTTTAGCATCACTGAAGAGTATATACACCTCTAATGAAAGCAGAATTGCTCCACTTATAGTATTATACATGCAACTAAATGAAATTATTTGTGAACTCAAAGGTATGTAACTTGTAAAAATTTATTCATAATCAGACAAAGCTTGTATTTTTTAAGAGATACAGAAACAATCTGTCAGAAAGTGAAACAAACATTTCCCATACTATTAGATCCTAGAATCCCCTCATTAACTTAAACACAGTAAATCAACTTTATCTACAAAATAAATACATATAAAATATCAACAATCTGCCATAATTATTACAATTATTAATTGTACAATTTATACATCTCACTATCCAGACATTATCAAAAATCCATTCTAATAAATAGCAGTAAAGCTGTACTTTTAGAAGAATCTTTGATGAAGTAGCAATGTGACACATTCACCAGTTTTATATTACCTTTACATTTAAAGATACTGTATATGTTGGCATAATACAGAAAGGTATCTGTAAATAATGAGTTATCCAGCCATTCCACAATCATGCTAAAATCACGATTGTAAAGTCATGGAGCAAAGATCACCTTTCTTTATTTGTGACCTGTGTTTAGGTTGTATTATCCACAGACCACAGTCAGACTTCTGCCAATTTCTGCACAGGAAACTTTTATTGATACCCCAGGGAAGCCTTAATTTCTGTCTGATTTTCCTGCTTGGCATGTCAACTGAACTGACATGGTCCAGACTCACACCAACAGTTCATGAGACTTGCCTACAGTAAACAAATAAGCACTCTTGTCGTGGCCCTTGTAGGTCGTGTGGAGGGATTGCACAAGACACACAATTGACTGTAGATTAATGTATCAAGTTACTCAACAGAGAACATTTTTTAAGCACATCTAAGTTAGGTAATGGAATAATTGAGCTTTCTTGCACAACTTTAATTAATCTCAGTAAAGTACATACATTATGAGACAATCTTAAGTGATTATGTACTACAAATCCTGTATTGCATTTTACAGTGCACACAGCAGATTTTTTTTTTTCCTCCAAATGAATCAACATTGTCAAGAGTTGTCAGAAGCAGCTCTTCTTAAAATGCCTATAAAATAACAGTAGGAAGTTATCTCTATGTAAAAGTAAATAAAAACAACACTTGCCAGTGTTTTCCATCTGGGATCCTCCAGAAGATTTACAATGTTCTACCAGAATATTTGGAATCTAATTTGCAATTGAAATAAGTGGAATCACAGCAAAGTCTTCATCTGTATTTTGACACTGTTCTGGATTGTTCTTTGTAACAAACACAGAAAAATAATAGACTTTAATTTTCTTCGTTTCTTGAAACTATTTACAATCAGGAATTACGTGGTTCACAATGAACTTTTAGAATTACTTTCTAAGGCATTGTCCAGATATGTATTAAAAGCATATGTCTTGTTGCACTTTCTAAAGATGGACAGGGTTCTACCTGTATTTACATATTTTCATTCAAAATCTCCTTTATTCTCAGCTGGGAACAGAAAAGCCTTTATTATTCTCAGCTGGGCCCAGTCCCACAAACATTTCAACTCTGCCTTCATCAGATGCAGATCACACCAGCATTTATCCCCACTAATCACCACTCCCTCTGGCACTGACATTATCCTGGGGAGTTTCCCATTCACCTGACATCAATTACCCTAGACCCTGCTGATACTTAATTCATATCATCATACTTAATTAATCATTAACCCCTTCACTGTAGTCAGTGTTCTATAATTGGTGTTCACAGCATCTGCAAAATATTAAGCATATTAGACTGTACATTCATCATGAGCTCTTCTACTAGAGCATGAGGTACAGGCTACACACTTCAGCCATGCTTCAGAAGAATATCACACAAATATATTAATACTAGGAAAAATTAGCATTCCTTATCCAGCAGCTCCATAAATCTAGCAGCTGCACATTTACCATTCAGTTCTCTTCAGAGCATTTAATGAAGTCCTGTTCTCACAAGGACATCAGAAAACCTGCCTAATCACTTATCCAGGAAAAATGCTCATGGAAACAGAGTCCACTGAAAAGTTTCACATTTCAAAATATTAAAATCAAAAAGACTCACAGTTTTAAAGGAAAAGTCCAGTTTAAAATTTAACTGTTGGTGGCTTACTCAAGAAATAAGACTTTTCTCCTGATCTGGTGGTCAAAACATCTGAGCAAATGCATGAGATGTAGCTATGCAGCTCCAAGAATGTTGTTTAGGTGATACCATAAGATGTGACATTTTTGTTATAAAGAAGCTTGAATTCTACGGAGATTTAAAAATCCATTTACTCAGACTAATAGTCTATTTTTTTTTTTTTTTCACTGGAGACTTAGAGTACAGGAAGAAAAAAGAAGCCTAGTTTGCATGGAGTTTGGTGTAGGACTCTAAACAAACAATGAGAAAGGCAAGGAGGTTGAGGAATGAGAAAAAGTATTGAGAATGGCTCATTTCAGGAAGCAATCCCCTACTCAGAATGTGAGAACATTATCCATTATCAGTGGATTTTTGGTAGGGTTTTGTTATATCTCATAGCATCTTTGCATGTTTATCTTTTAAGGTACACTTGAGTAGAAGGTCTATAAAATTACATTTACCTGAAGGAAAAGAGCTAAAGAATTGGTACAGAAGATATATCAGTGAATCGCAAGTTAGCAACAAATCTGGAGGTCTATATTTTATGCTTACTCTACTGAAAAACAAATAGCACATTGCTGATGAGATGTTTTCCAGGTCTTTATATTCTGCTTTTAATTTGTTTTGCTTTTAGCTTTACAGAAGAGAAATATTTAAAGAGTGGAGTATCTAACAAATCTCATTTCACAAACTTCAAGAAAGAGGTTAATGAGGTTTCAAAATAGGGTTAAGTGGTACCACCATCACAGAAGCTGTGAATGTTTGTAGAAGATGCACATGAAAGAAGACCCATTTTAATAGTATGGCAGATTCTCACTTTCATTTCTTCTGGCACAGTAATGTCAGAGAGATTTTCAAATTTTTATTAGAGGTGCAAGATAAAATAGAACAAAGCCACATTTACTGGTCTCATATCTTCACTAATCAGGTTGCAGAGATCAATTAATACAAAAATAAAAATTTAACTATTTTAAAATATGTATTACTCTTAGAAATATCTCTAGCAAATACATCAAAGTTTTACATCAGTCCATGACAGACTGAATTCAAACAGTTTTTCCTTCTAGTCAGGTAGAATACAATCGTATCCGTAGATCAATGACTATCACTTCACTTTGAAAACAAACAAACAAAAAATAATCAAGCATTCTATTCCCTGCAGTTTCACAGAAGCACTGGTACCAGTCTTTAACTTCTTACAAAAACCTGTGTCCACATGGTAGGTCAAAATCTCAGTGGTCAAAAATCACCCCTCCCTGTTACAATCACCAGTGTTGTTTCCTTTCACCAAGTAAGGAGTTTGCTCCAAGTAAGGAGCATTTCCAAGGAAAAGCATATAACTACAGGAACCTTTAGCTGTGGAAATAGAGGGAGATGGTCTATTTCTAATAGTTGGAAAGAGTTCAATCTCAGCCAGTTAAGAGAAAATTTCTGTAGCTAAATGATTTTTGTTTAGTTTTTCCTAAAGAATTTAGCCAGAGGCAATCAGTGAGTACAGAAAAGTATGAAGTATGATGAACATATGAGCATTTGAAAATGGGATTTTATCATGAGATGTGTCAGGCAACTTCAGTAACAGATAGATCTTTCTACACCAGACTCCCACACCAACCCCCCCCCCCCCC
>JAWWEE010000074.1:11963315-12008147 GCA_035221455.1 Xenops minutus
TTCCCCACCCCCCCCCCCCCCCCCCGCCCCCATTCTCTTTCAGGCTAATTGAAAAACATAAGCCAGTACATTTATAGAATCCAGTATTGTGAAAACCAGAATCTTTTTCACAAAAGAACTGTCCCAGTGGTAAAATCTGAGCAAAGCCAGGCTTCAGATTCTAGAAGTTTTGTTTGTGGCTTGTTTATACCTCATGGAGGCCTCATAGCAAGGATAGGTGTGTGAAAGAGGAAAATGTCTTATTCAGAGGGGCACTCATGGGGGGAAAAAAGGAAAAGATCTTGTGGCACAGGAGTGGACTGAAAAATAAACTTGCAAATTGTCAGTAAAATAACTACACTATTTCTTTTTCAGTCATATTTGTTCTGCATTTGGGTAGGACTACCATTTTTTTTTCTTATCAGAAAAAAAATCTCTGATGTTCATTCATTGCATAGAACAAAGAGCAAATTTATAACATTTAATTTCACTGCTTTGTGTTTATCTTATTTGGTTTTTTTTGTTTCTCTGACATGGTAAAAGACTTTACGTAAATTTCATAAATGTATAATATTTGTATTTAGTTTATTTGTTTGAAACCACTACCTGTTCTTGATTTGTAATAATACTTTAGTCAGAGAAAGTGTTTTTCAATGGCATTAGTCTCTGTAATCTAGAATTATGCTAAATTAATACCTACCACACCTTTTCACATAACTCATGATGAGTCCTCTTGTGTTTGTCATTGAAAACAAGGGTTACACAAGAAATAATTTGTTGGATTACAGTGCTTTAATACTTTCTGATTTAGCACATTACTGTTTGACAGGAGATACAGACTGCTATTTCTAATAAGAAAGTAAAACACAACAGATCAACGGGGTGTCAATGGAAGCTCTAAAGCCTCCTCCCCCTACCACTCCCTAGTGCACAGGGTGGTGCAGACATATACAGCAACTGCATCCAGCCCTGATTGTCAGCTGCCTGAACTGTTTCTCCTCCTAAAATAGGCGCCCACACTGATGAACATCAGTTGTCCCTAGCTAGGATGCTGGTCAGTGGCCTAACATGCTCACTTTTTCCACTGGCTATTCCTCTTCTGCAAATTCCACCCCCCCACACACCCCCCAACCAATTCCTGACCCCATTGTCCATCTGGGAGTTGATTTTTTTGTGGACAAGCCACGGGCATGCAGATGCAGTGTCTTCTGGGGACCAGGGGAACGGTCAAGAGAGAGGGGAATAGCAGTTTCTATTTCTATACAAATAAATATGTACTTGAAGGAAGAAAAGGTTGTTGCCAACTTTGTACCATGTGCAGGACTGTCAAAAGGGACATCTCTGCCCCAGGAAATACTAACTTTTGTAACTGCCCCTTAGAAAAACCATTTCTTTAATTGGTTAGAATAGTTCCAAGAACTGCTGTGAATCCTATTGTCCCTCTCTCAATCTAAGACACTTTTGTAACCTCAACCTAAATATATACTAACAATATCAGAGGATTAAATAAAATTAAAACCAAATTATAACTTCCTTACCTCTACACCCTTTTTAATGTGCTCAAATTAAAATCAGGAATTTTTTTTTTTTTCTATACACAATATACATTTCTTTCTAAGCTACCTTAATCATGGCTCTCTGAATGGAAACATTTTCTAGAAGCATTAGGGTACTTTAATTGCTATCTTTGCTATTTCTATGGCTGACTAAGAAACACTCTTTCTGTGCAGGTCTCTGAAACAGACTGAAATATCCATCTAGATAAAGAAAGCCTCTCATGGAGGGATTGCCTGAGCAGCAGATGGACTAGCACTCTCTTCCGACTGTTATTGTTTTCTGACCGTTGACGATAAGTACAGACCAAAGAATAAATTTTAAAGTAACTTTTGCTTACCAGCTGAGCAGAAAATAGCAGGCTGGTATAGAATAGAAATAGTAAATGGGAGGCATATGTGGGTTTGGAACTGTAAAGAACTCCTGATAGGATTGGGCAAGCAGTTTCTTTCCAAGTCCAAACAACCTGAACTCCAGCTATGTAATTATGTTTGGATTTGGGGCTTTTTTTTTCTGCCCGTAATATTTTGTTTGGCTTCTGGACTGTTTGGAAGTTAGAACTTCTTTTGCTGTCTGTTTACTTATGCCATTCAGTGCTGGCAAGGATGATGCATTTCTGAACCATGGAAATCTTAATTCCCAAGACCACTTGAAAACTGTCATTGTCAGTAATAAATTTTAGATATTGTGCATAATTAGAGCAATTTCAGTAATGAGAGTCTCACAATACATAAGTCTTGTGACTTTATGTTGTTTGGAAGGTAAGGGTTGGGTCAGCAAGTATGTGATATGAAGTACCAAGTATTCATCCTGATTATTATGAAGGTCGCTAACAAAAGTTATTCAGGGCCTTACTAGTTTGATGTGCTCTAAAAGCAGTGTTTCTCGTTTGCAGGAAGTACTATTTTGCCTAGTATTTCATTGTAAATTCAAACTTAGAGCAAAATTTTTCAAAATTTCAAAAAGACCCTGGAGCAGCCCCGTGTTCCTCTCAGAAAAAAACATGGTCTTCACCACCAATATTGCCTCCTATAAAGGCAAAAAACTATGTTTATATTGCTCAGCATGCACACATATGCAGAACACATGATCAGTGAATCCAAAAGAAAATCAGATATACAGTCACTATACACCTAAAATAATATCTTCTCCTCAAACAGTAAGTGGAAGGATTGCATAAATGCTTCTGTAAAGTATATTGTACAATGCTGCAACTGACTTAGTTGTTCCCAGTTCCACTAATTTCTTGTAAAGCATTTACTAATTAGTTGGTCTTCCCATGATCACAAGTTTTCTCCCTTATGTTAGATGTCTCCTATAGCATCCTCTTTGCTGACCCAGAGCACTTATGACACAAAAAATTCAAGCTTCTACATGAGGTATTAACACTCAACAATTTTACTTGAGAATAATTAAGACTAGAATGCCTTTGTATGTATTGCTCAGCCTTTTCCATACTCATTACTTCACTATTAATCTAAATTTTAAAATGGTATAATAAGAAACTGGTCCACCATCTCCTTTGAAAATAAGCCTGCTAAGGAACCGCATCTTAGTAAAAGCCCACTTCAAAATATTTTAACCCCATCTTAACCATACAAAGCTGGATGTCTTAACTAAGTGTATTCTGTCACAAAAATGTCAGGTGGTTCTTGTATGAAACTGAGATGGATTCTATGGGGACTCATTTTATTTTGTCCAAAGCTCTGGTTAGAAAGACTGAGGGAAATTTTCCAGGACATTACACAATGATCCTTCATTAGAAGACTATAAAGTTTGCTTAGTAAAAGAAAAAAATTGCTTTTGGCTTCCATACTGTGTAACCCCATAAAATGCTGTAAAACCCCCTCCAAAACTGGCTTGCACAGAGGCCAGATCTTCTACTCTGGTCATCCTTCATTAGTCACTAATATAGTTAGACTTGTCAGAGTTTCCACCAACGAACTCCATCTTTGATGGGTTATGATTCAGCTGTTAATTTTGACTCTAAGGTGAAATTTAACACAACAAAGGCTTATCCCAAGAGCAAATTAAAATGGTATTAATATAGTTATATGTATTATGCGTTATGCTTTTAAACTATTAAGTCTTTTATGTCCCAAACCACTTTTGTGCCTTCAATAAGTTTTAAAAGGAAGCTACATTTAAGGCATGCCTAACTGATGGTACCAAACCCAGTTTTTGCCTAAACAGTGCTTCTCTGACTCTCCGAGCAATGTGCTGGGTACCACACACCAATGGCCTTAGCCATAGTCATGTGGGTGTTCAACTCAAGCCTTCATGCAGGTGCTCAACTCCAACACCACTGACCTGCAGATGAAGGCTCTAAATTCAGTCTCCTCTTTAGTTGTTCAGTCTCAGTGGCAGCTTTTCAAATCAAACCAGGGTGAGCACTTACACCCCCATGAGGCTGCCTGTCCCCAGCCATGCTCAGAGCAGGCAGTGCCCAGCGGTTGCCCAAGGCTCCCACTAAAGCATCACAGCACTCTTCAGGGGATCTCAGCAGGCACCTTCCTGATCACAGTCAGCTTCTGTTCTGACTCTGTCAGGCAGCTGCTCCCCCACTTTCAGCAGGGTCCCGCTGAGTCAAACACACAGCAAAGCTTCAGAGCCATGGATTTGCACAAAGGTAAGATTCTTAAGTGTGCTACGCAGGTGTTTTCTCCTATGCCTGTACTCCATGGAAGTCGGGAGTTGCTCCACAGGGTAGACACCAGCTGCCACAAATTTCCAAAGGCTTGTAAAACAGTAAGGAACACGACCTTCTTTCATTTTTCACATCAGGTTGAAAATGTCTTGTTTGGCATCAAATCTTACTTGCATCTGCTGCTCATTGTTCGTTTGTTGGGGTTTTAATACATGCTTTAAAATATAATTTTTTAATGGTCTTTCATACATTAGTCTGAATATTCATTGATGGTCACAATTGTTAAAATCAAAGCAAAGGCATCTTCATTTTTCTCTTTCTTTGTAATTTTAAATGCAGAAATAAATGGCTACACAAACAAGACTCACACTGAACATAAGAATTAGATACTACATTTCCCTTTCACACAAATATATACATGTACAAAAACACATAACTCTACAATAAATTGCACAATGTGAAATGATGTAATTTGGAAAATGCCAACAACAACAACAACATTCTAGACTTTTAAAAAAAATAACAGTAACTAAAAATATAGCAATATGCTCCAGCCAGGATAGCAAGTCAAATCTGAGCATTTTGCAAGAAGAATTTGGATAAGCAACATATTTCCTTTTTCAGTTAATAATTCTGCCTCTCACAACAAATACTCAGTTTTATTTATTATTACTTGACAAAAAAGAAATAAAAAATGCAGAGTCCTAAATTCCCTTACACTGAGTGCCTTTAAAAGAACCTCCTCACCCATAAATATTTTGAGATCATGTGTGAAAAGGAAAAACTTCATTAGAGGTGCAAAAACATTAACATCAAGCTGAGGAAAAGTAGCAGAAAAAAAACTAAATTGACCTCTTCAGCTGGATGAGCAGAGGCTCCCATGACTCTTCCGTGCTCAGCCACAGCAAGAAACAACATCATAGAGTCCTGGGTCCCTATGGTAGAGGGCAGGCTGTGGATAGAGACCAGGGATGCAGCCTCTTTGTGCCCTCTCTTACAGACACACAGTCACAACATAGGTGTAGGGCTATATAGACATTTGCACTGATATGTGAGAAAGAAAAATTCTTCATCAGACCATGGCAAAAAACTAAGGAAGGAAAAGAGTTTCTTAGTCATTTGAACTTCATTTTTGCGCATTAAAATAAATTAAATCTGCTGTCTGTCAGGTGAAATTAATACTTTTCAATTTGTGGTTCAACTGACCAGATTTTTAAACCAAGCCTTTTGCCTTTTAAGCTGTTTTGCAGGAACCCAATCATTGCTTACACTTCTAAGGTACCCAACCTGGCATGTCTGAGCTGCCCTCTGTGGATGGCCTCTGTGCAGACTTTCATGCCCTAAAAACGTGCTCTGAACGGAACCTCAGGCAACTCATACCAGAGGGCATGCCCATGTCCTCCAGGACCAGTCCATACAAGAATTTTTCCTCATAACAAATGCATTAAATGTAGCCAGATCTAAACACTTTTGAACATAATGTTTGCTATATGTTTAGTAAATTGATGAGGGCAAGGAGTGGGGGGGCAGGCGTTTGAAGGTTTCAAGTATATTCATCCCATTCTCTGATGAATATAGACCTTAAGTGCGTGCATATGCTGACTCTGGAAAAACATTTTTTAATTTTGTTTTTAAACCAGCTAATTATCTCTGTCCACTTTCTGAGGACTGTGCCTTTTAATTTTCAGTTTGGAGGCCTGAATGTTAGTAAAGGTATTGCTATTAGAAATAAGTAAATCCTTAGTTTAAAGCGCAGGTCTGCATAGGACTCCTTACATACCACACCTTTTAAAAGCTTCAAGAATGGCTCAAGCATGTTCAGTCCTGCCAGTACCCAGATCCACATTCTGTAAAGTTGCCTAATGTCTGGTTTAAATATACCAAGAAATTATAGACAGACCTCTAGCAATATTTTTATGTATCCATTTTTCCAAGGAAAAAGTGATTGAATTGTATAAGCTGTCCCTTTTCCATTTTATTGTAAGAATTCCCTGGTGCTGTTAGTTCATTCAAAGCCAGAAGTATCACTTTACACAGTTTTTCATTGTACTCAGGGGAAGTACATGGAAATTTTACAGCAATAAGCTACAAATGGGGAGCTGGACTACAGCCAGTCTGCATCCTTCTCATGCCCTTACAGCATTTTTCTTCAGCATTCAGTGTTCTCCACAGTGTATAGAATATTTATCCTGAGAGGCTATTATATGTGTTTTGGAGATGCAAAATGTAGTAAATAGACCTTTAACAGTGATGTCTAAGAGGCAAAGCTGACATTTATTTTTGCTTCAAGAAAAGTTCACTTGTGGACTTTTTAAACCCACCAAATAACCTTTTCCATAACATGGAGCTCTTGTGTTTTGGTCTATTCTTTTTCAAGTGACAAATAATTCCTGTTGTGGTGTTATACAACTCTGTTGTCATTGCATACCTTGCCCAAATTATTAGAAGGTGCAGGCTAGCCTGATTCAGGGCCTCATGTTTTTTATATGTACCTTGATAAGAGAAAAGAGGTGACAGCCAGAATAGCATTATAACTGCTAGAGGAATAACATTTTATGAATATAGAATGTGTTGTTAGAATGTTGTTATAGAATGTTATTATAGACTGTTATTAGAGGATAACATTTTATGAATATACTCAAGTACTGAAATATTTATCCCATAGGAAAGTTGCAGTTTCAGACTTCTCACAGCATGAAGAAGCATCCATCAATAACATACAGATAACATTTTAATAGAGGACTAATATATTTCATCCTTTGTTTACTGAATTATGTACATAAGCATGGCCATTGTAGACATCACAGTCACTCCTCAGTTACTCCACAGAAGACAGAATTTTACAACGGAAACAAGAGACTGATGATTTCTTTGCAGTGTATGAAATTCACACTGGATCAGAACTTATAGAGATTGTCTTTATAATAAAGGCCTTCTTTTCATAGATTTCATAGATCTTAGGTGGGAACTTTCCAAGTCACTCAGTCACACTTTGAATTTGAATCAGTTCCTAGAGATCCAGTTCCCAGAATGTTAACACTTTTGTGATCTAATAGGATAACAGCAACAAGATCCCATTGTGTCTTGAGAGGTAATGAATGAAAAAAATACCATGATAATTAATTATATAAACAGTGACAATCTCCTGTATATTCAGGGCTAAAATAAAGTTCACCATACTTTTTTTTTGCAATGTGTTCTAGAAAGAGTCATTTAATCTTTCTGTACCTTTGCTGCCTATCTGTTCAGTAAAGGGACAGCATTCTAATTCTTCCGAATTTGAAAGGTCAAAGCACCCATTGCAAAGATGCTCTAGTGACTTAATGAATATCTTTGAAGTGCCTAATAAAAAGATAGCTCAGCTGGGATCTTTAAGTAAAATTGGATCTTACACAACAGTGTACAAAACCCATAGTTCCTCACTCTTAATTTACATACATATATATGATTTTAAGATGTTAGAAATATTGTATTTTACTTAAATTTACTCCTAGAAAACTATTGTTTCTACATATTCACTGCTATTTCAGTGTCCACAGGTGACTTTTTAATGTAGAAGCTAATAGCAAGCATATATGAGTGAGAATTCACGCCCATGACTCTTTGTTTCTTTCACAGCATTTGATTAGTAACACCTAAAGTTATACCAAGAGCTGTATTTCTTGCATCTTTATACAGCCTCAGAGCTCTCATCACCATCAGAAGGGACAGAAAGATTTTTGTATAACTACAAGATTAACAGGTAGGGAAGGGAGGAAATTATTTTCAATTATGTATATAAAATAATGCATTGTATGTTCCATGTTTATTTTTATTATGACAGAAACATTCTGAAAATGGTGTGAGATTTTCAACAGGTTACTTTCGAATACTGCTCTACCATTCATAGAGCGTTTTACCACAGCAGTCTGTATGCACTCATTTTTCATGATTATTCTTCAGGAAGATGTGAACTTTTGACCTCCCACCTTCCCAACACAGCTTCTATTCATTAAAAAAAAAAAAAAAAAAGTGAACAGCTTACACACACACACGTACATGTAATACACGTGGTGGATGAAAAAAGCACTCAGTGTACTGCTCATTCCAGGTAACCCCAGCAACCAAAAAAGCTTTCAATTAATTGTGGGGGGGGCGGGGGGAGGGAGAGGGGAGTGTTTTACAGTTATTCTTTAAAAAAGAATCTTTTTTTAAAGTTGCAAAAAAAAATTCTAAATAATCACTCCATGTGACATTTCATACATCATGTATATCATCAATTACTGGCTCATGTAAACACACAAAAAAGAAAAAGCAAATGGACAGCTATATGAGCAGGAATTATGACGAACCTTATTTTTTTATTAATTTTTTTTTTTTTGGAGGGGGGTAAGTTTTGTGAGGTTTTTTATACTTGGACTCAATGACTTACAAGGCTTTTTCCAACCTAATTTATTCTATGATTCACTTCACTTGAAACAGGGCTTGTTTTCTGTATGTGGATCTGGCTACCAGAGAGTTCTGAAAAGGATTGAAAGTTGAGTTTTCATATATGCCACTGAGAGTCTCATAAGAAAACTTTAAGAGGCTGATGATTGAATTTATCGAAAATCAAGACTGTAAGATTGGAACGAGGAGTACTTTGTTACAGCAAGGCACTAGTATCTTAGCCAGCAATGATACAAGCAGGGGATTTTCACAAGTGAACTCCATATCTGTCATTAAAAAAAAAACTACAGTATGCTACACTAACATCATGAAGAAATATTATTACAAGGGAAGATACCGCAGTTTCTCCATATGGGAAATTAATTGCTGGATTCTGCTGTATATAGTATCTTCTATCCTTTCACTTTACTGTGTACCTGGGTGTAAAGTGAAAAATAAAATGGACAAAGAACTAAAAATAAGTTTCATTTTTCTAGTTCCCTGACATTGACTCACTCACTCTTATAGGAACACCAATAAATGCCAGCATTCTGAAATTATAGCTGAGATGAACTGTTAATCACCAAGATGGCTGTTAGTCATCCAGGTTGTCACTTCCTACTGAGTAATGTGCTATCTTTTCAAAAAATATCTGATATTTTGATCCAATCCTTCATTCTGGGCTTGGTGCAGTTTTATAATCCAGATAATCCTAAATATGAAGTACATTTAATCAAATCGAGTTAAAAAAGGGAAATAAAACACTGGGTTAGTTTCTGTTATTTTACTCAACTTTGAAATGGCTTGAAATATCTTGAGGGTAAATTAAAAAAAAAAAAAAGTGAATATGTTTCATCAAATCTGTGATCAGGTGCTTCTTCATAGTTAATGGGCAAGCCAAAACTTGCTGATTTATGCAACACGAACAAAAAAATAAAGTCACTTTTACGTTTCATAGATCAGATGACAGACCTGTAGATACGAAACTGTAGAAATCTAAAGAATCTCTGCAGCTTCTAGTCACTTAGCTGGAGAATTCTTAAAAATAACAAAATCTATATTAATTTTAGCAAATAATATCAAGTTGCATTTCATTTTTAAATTGACTGTTTCTCAGAGACTGTAAAAATATCTGTAGACAACCAGATTCCTAACTTCTTTTGTGTTATACTCTGTTAAGGAAAGCTGCGCAGTTTGAGACTACCATGACATAGGTGATTGCTCTAACCACTGATAATTTTACTTCCTTGCCTTCTCTTTCAGTGTGCACACTTGCCACAATAAACACCCAACCACAAGACAGCCCAAACTTGTAGATCCCAATCAGAGTTATTCTCTAATGTGGAGTTGAACACTACTGTTAGAGCCATAGAGTAATGAGTCTGGGTGATTAGTGTAAGGTGCTCTAGTCTCAGGGTACTGACTGGTGTTAGCAGTGTAGAGGTTATTTAAGAAATGTGAAGCCAATCCATGCTCATGCCTGATCTACCACTTCCTCTTGTGCACATGCTCCTGCCCAACACATTCCCTGTGTGACTGCAGTACACCCATGTAGCATTTAACATATGATACCAACACACTCAGGTCCATCTAGTTCTTTGGTTGACTAAACTGAGAATCCTAAGGGTTGCAATCTTTAACTTCCACTTAAACCAAAAAATTAGGATTGTTCATATCTAGGAGCCAATCTAAAAAGGTATATCTTGAGGTGTACCTCCTTTACACGTGATCTGGGACACACAGATGTTTCTGGAACATCTGTGAGTGACTTCTCCCTCCTCCCTGATTTTCAGAAAGTCTTACATATGAATCTGTCCTCAATAGCAGTCAGTTTATTTGGTTCGCATCTAGACAAGTGCCTCAGCATTTTTTGTATCAGCTCAGTCAATGTCTGCCTTGGGGAAAAAACTCCCACTGAAACACTACAAACATTCAGATTCTGAAACTTCTCAGGTTTGAATTGCCAAGTCATTATGTGGAGTTGGACTGCAAACTTTATCCATTATCAATGTCCTGTGAGTTTCACTTTTGTGAATGCTGGAAATCACTCAGGTTTTTCCTATTGTTTTATGAAATACTGCAGAGAACCTTGTAAAAAAAATTAAAAAAAAAAAAATAGACAGCTATTGCTATCCATTACAAGCTGTACATTATTAACCTTGGTCTCACAATCCACTATCCACTAAACATTGGTCATTACTCATCAGATTTGAGAACTCATTAACTCACAGTTAGCCCTGATGAATAGGTAGGCACTTAGAGGTAACCACAGATGGCTTTTTTAACACGGTCTCCTGAATCTGAGACACCAAAGGTCAATTAGCAATATGACTGCTGAGCTGAGACAGTGAGGATGTGAAGAGAAGTTATTACCTTCTTAGGACTTGAGGGAGCCTTTCCTGCTAAAGCACAGTAATCTATATAGACAGGATGGCCTAAGTCTGAACAAAGGCGAAGTAGTGCCTTGAAGCCTCAGGACACCATTTCCCTTGTTCTCAAACTCAGTACTAAGCACTTGAGGCAAGGTTGAAATGTTAATGTAGGGGGTAAAGAGGGTCTCCCTCATTCTCTGGCTTGTCTTTCAAGGGATCTTCTCCCAGATTTCCATTTGAATTCTGGGGAGGAGATACATCAATACAGTCTTTCAAAAATAAATGAGGCCACAGGCACCCACTGACTGCACTCTATTTAAAACTCTCCTATAATACTTTGGTTCAACCAGTCTATACATTCTTGTACTGTACAAAATCCCTACTGAGTAATGGCAGTGCTACTTAGAGTGGTGCCAAATCAGCACTGCAGGAATCCCACAAGTCATTGCAGACCAGCAGGTGACTACAAACTACGAGTAATGATCAATTGGATACAGATCTAGATACAGGTGATATTCCTAAGAGATATAGAGCTATAGAGAGGATATATAGAGGTTTTAGAGATAGAGAGAGAAACAGAACTTAGTGGTGACACTGACAGTAGAAGAAGGAGAATTAGAGGAATCAGAGCAAATATATTGAATATATATGCCTAAGACATTCATCTAGTGAGAAAGAGACTTCAAACAGTCCAGCTGATCAGACAGTGTTTTATGGGAGCCCTGACTCTAAAAGCTTGCAGTTGTCATCAAATGAGTAGTGAAAGCAAATGTCTGTATGACCTCGTGCCAAATTAACCATCTCTAATGGATCAAAAAAAACACAAAACATTTCCATAACTGTTACAAACAATGCTGAGTCCTAGAGGAAGGTATGCTGGAGGCACCACTCCATGGCATGTTGCTTTGCATTCATGTCACTATGAACTAAAGCAGCATGGGAAATTTTCAGTGGCTAAAATATTTCTCATAACAAAAATTCTTGCTATTTTCTAAGAAAGGGATTTTTGCATCATATTAGTAGTAACTGTGATTTATGGAGGCAAGTCATCAAGAAATCTCTAAACTATGTGGCTAGTAGAGAAATTTCTTACAACATACATACTTTACAGCTTTACCTTGAATCCAATGGCTCCCCAAATCCCCTAAAAATGAATCTTAAATGAAATATAAGCTAGATCTGAGATTTTATTCTTTTCTTTGGGGGGCAGGGTGTGGGAAGGAAGAGCAGATGGAAGAGGTAGGATCTGAAAAATAGGATTTAGCACTTGCGTAAGAAATCCTGATGCTTGGAAGAAGAAGATTCTAGAAGCAGGGAGTGTTCACCATCATGAGTTAAAGCACTGAAGGGAGGAGTATAGGCAATGTTCTATTGGCAATGTGATAAAAAACAACAGTATTATTATAAGCTAAGTATTTTCTAAAACTCAGTAGTTGGAGTAAGTTCCATTAATGCGTTCAAAATGAACCTGGCTAATATCACCTTTTAAGTCAGAGATGCTGGATCATTCTAATTCAAATGTGATACATAATATTTAGTCTGCAACTATAAATTATCATAGTTTCACTCCCTATTTTTTTTATCTCTGTCAGCTAGAATGCAAGGGCACCTCAAAGTTCAGTGCCAAGTGTAAAACTGTCATCCCTACTCAATGGAGAAAGTTAGACATGGGAAAGAATGATTTATGCCAGTTAAAAGGTGACCCTCCCAAAGTCCCTCTAGTGACTCCCTAGTGGCTATGGCAGGAACCAAGTTTAGATGAGTGATCTTCAGACAGTTAAACAGGATTCTATGACCATGATCCTATGAAATTCTCTGCCTGTACAGTTCTCTACCTGACAAATTCCTTGAATTGCAATTGAATCAGTTTGCAAAGGGCTGTGTGCGCTCTGTAGGAATAAAATCCTATTCTTTATTTTTAATTAGAGGAAGATGCTTTTTTCTTTAAGGAGGCGAAACATAACAAAAAGTCTAAACCTCAGAGAAGCATGGCTTACATTTCACATCCCTAACCAAAATATCATCATATCAGAGGCTGAGTTCCTCCTCAGCAAAAACGAATGAGGCCTGTCTGGAGGGGCAAGGGTGTTGAGAGGAATCCCATTCTCTGCCAAGGATGACCCCCAGAACAATACCCGGCAGGAACTGCTTTGCTGATTTTCCAAATATCAGTGCATATATGTCACAATCCTCGAGCAGGAAAGAAGAGACAGCACACGCCAATGTGGGGGAAAAGCAGCATGCAGTTTATTGAAGGGAAGACTGGGCTTTTATAGGGATCTGAGGGAAGGTTCTGAAACTAGGGAGGAACCAGGGTGGAGCATAACCAAATAGAGGTGGAAGGAACTGGAAGGTGACCAAACAAGGGAAAACAGGGGAGGACACAACCATACAAGGATTAGCCAAATAAGGGCATGGTGCGATGCACCATGAAGCAACCAATGAGAAACTGGGGTACAATGAACCAATGATAAATGAGAATACATATGAACATTTGAAAAAATTATTTTTCCTATTCTAATACGTTAACCATTAACTATTCCATTCAACTATTAACTGAGGGAACAAGGACTTCATATCTTCAGTCCCATTATACCGGTTCAGTTTCAGTTTCTTATACATCCCCATATTTGTGCATGTTTGGGCCTCCTGTACCTCCACTGAGCACTGTCTTTGTTTAACTGGAGGTACTCAGTGGTTTACCAAGTAATATAAAGCACACCTCGAGGTTTTTTTTTAGACAGCACGTACTGTAGAGCTCTGATAACAACTGTTGTCTAAAGCTTTTTTAATTTTTTTTTAATGGAAAAAATGTGTTGGGAATTATTTGCTTTTTGGTGGGGTGGGATGTTATGTCTTCTTTTTTAAAGACCAAATGAAACAATCACCTCCATGCCCAGACTTTAGCTACTCCCATGTTCTACCCTTGGCTTATTATCTTTCAGTTTCCTAGCATGACACTGTCTTTTCTTTTTATTTTTATATTATTTTTCTTTTTCCCTGTTTTCATGGGCTGCCCTTCTTTCCACTGTTTTCATTATCACAGCCCTCTCCTTCTAATTTTGATTTCCTTTCAAGAACAGGTTCATAAGTCTAATGATAAATATTGTACAAAGTACGCAACCATAATTTTCACCCAACCACAGATCTGGTAAAACAACTTAAAAAGAATTTTCATATTTATAAAAACTGATGTAATTTTTCGTATTTTTCTATAGATATAATTCTCTAATTTTTAATGTGCATTGGTTGAAGCAATCCACTATCTCTCTAGTAGTTTAGATTTTGTAGTTTTTGTTGTTAAATGAAACTTCAGTTTGATAAAATTTTACTTTTATTTTAATTCTGTTATATTTTCCAACCAAACAAGAGACTCTTGCCAGGAGGTTGTATAATTCCCCTATGATTACGTATGCATCCTTCCCTCTTTCCAGCCTACCTTTTAAGCTGTTTTTACAAGTTCTCTAGGTACTCCAAAGGGCTCATAATTTATCTATCAGTCCTTTTGAAGCATCCTAAATATTGTTCATTCTCATACACTCTGTGATTGCAGTTTTGCAGATAACACAAAATTTGTTGGTTTTAATATCTCTGACATGTGTCTTCTCTTTTCTCCTGCTCGTCTCCTAAATTCTGTAACACAATGGATCAGCTTAAAACCCTGCGTGTTTTACAGCAAGGAGATATCAACACCACTGAATTTTATGTACCATTTCAACTTTCCACAGAGATCAGCAAGGCACTTACCACCATGAAGTTAACAGGTGCTGCATCTATTGAATACTACATTTCTTCTAGCCCACTGATAAATCTGACCCTTCATTTTCTTTCTGAACTGGATATATTCAGATGTGTCACAGCATACTGTATGACATGGAAACAAAGGATACACAAGGTAATGATCACAGTGAAATGAAAGTCCTCTTAGGTGTCCAGACACATTTTCTTGTTCCTATAGATGGTAAAGAGTGAAAGTTTTATTTGACAAGAGTTACTGTTTTTGAGAGTAAAACAATGGGAAAGGGGAATTATTAAATCAACCCATATCAATTTTCCCTCCTAGTGGATTTTCCTGTTTGGTAGCCAAAGTAAATTGTTTAGAGCAAGTGGAATCAGAAGGGCCTTAGCAGCTGAGAAAAGAAGTGCTAGATAGAGTAGATGAAGAGGACAAAATAGAAATGCAGGCAAAAGTAAGGGCAATTGTTATTGTTGCATTAGAGGTCAGCTAAACAACACAGTTCTACTTTTAACCTTCACTTTTGTATTCTTGCAAACAGACTTCAAGTACAAATCCAGGCAGACCAGATAATGTATGGTAACTTGTTGCTACCCAAGAAAGCTTTTTGCAGCTTCATTTACTCCTCTACTGTTTGCTTCACAGAGAATGAAGCTTCACTTTGAAATGAGGAGATAGAGTAGAAGACCTACAGCATAGGAACATGGGCTGGGTGATGGATGATACAAGCCTAGAGGATTTATCTTATCTTAGTGATTGTAGATGAAAACATGGCAGTAATTAGTTCGTAGAGTCTCTTCATTCTCTCCATTGTACTTTCAGTCCTAAGGTTATTTTTTAAGACTATGTTCATGACATTACATATAATGTGTTCAAAATTCAGATATGGAAGTTTTAATGTAACCCCTTTCCTTTCAAACATGTATCAGTATTTTTTTTATCCCGGTGTAAAATGATGTGATTCCTTATGTGGTTCTTATTCAGGAACACAGAATTACTCCAATGAATAATATTTTAAAGAAGGGAAATATATAGACATTTATAGATATATTTATCCATCTAGAAGCCTGTCAAAGTTGTGTCTTCAGATTCAAGAAATGAATAAAGAATTAATGATTCAACCCTCTGTCTAAGTTTTTGTTCCAATTCCCTCCAGAGTGGTTTTTTTCCCCCCACTGCTACCTAACTTTTCCTGGAAGGTATTTCCCCTGGCTTAACGTTTTCAGAAATCATCCTGGGTTTCACTGCTTGGAGAAAGACTGCAGGAGGAAGGTCTTAATTGCTCTTTTAACAGTAACAGCTGGTAGAAGCATTAGGTCTTTAAATCCCACGGAAAATTGCAAGATTTTTTAAAGATGTTTGCAAGAAAGGACCAGATTCAGAACGAGTTCATAATGCTAGGACAGAAAGAAAAATGAGAGAGGATACTTTATGTGACTTTTCAGTGTTCTGTGGGTTCTAAATTAAGAATAAAAGAAACCCACAGTTGTAGAGAGCTGACTCTGTGGGAGGTCCGAGTGAAATAGTCCATAGCAGAAGGCAGAAGCCTTTCAGGAAATGTGCCATTCCTTCTGCCTTAACTCTTGCCTCTCTTGAATTATTGCTATTAAGCTATCTAGATCTGGTCACTGATAAAATGTTCTTCTAAAAGTTTGTCTTATCCAGGATTATTCCAGGAGTGGCAGCTCAAGCTGTTGAAGGCATTTGTGCATAAAATAGAGCTTTGTAAGAAATATATGGTACAACATTGATGGCATTTTAAAGTGCTGTTTAGCATGAGAGTAAAGGTTTACACAGCATACATAATATATAGCTCTGGTTGCTAAATGTCTGCTGCCAGTGCTTCCTGATGTCAACAATGGCTGCCATTGTTTAGTCAACTTAAAATCTTTAGAAATATAGCTGTGAAATTCTTTCCTCAAACGCAAAATGAACAACCTTAATAAATAGACTGAACTTCTACCGACATGAAATTCCCTTTAGGATTAGAGGAAGCTGAAGAGGTTTGTTAACACAGCACTTAGTAGTACTCAGAGTGGGTGAGGTAGCAGGACATTTAAAAGTACTCAGCCTGGCCTTATTGTGTTACTGCTAAAGTTAACCTCCCATTCGCTTTAATGGCTAGAACAGAAATTACTCAGTAGCACAAACTGAAGTGATGCATCTGATGGAAAAATTCCTTGAGAGCTCCTCTATAAAACTAGCCAATTTACTTGCTTGTAGTTGTCCCTTTGGCTTTCAAGCCTCAAGTTTTTGGTTTTCACACACACCATTTAAGTTTGGGGGGTTTGTTAATGCTGTAAAAGCATATGATAGCAGTCTGAAACTCACATTTATAAGGATTTCTCTTGTTTTTTGAAAGCTCTCACACATTGCTTGCTGCAGGCTTTTGATATTCAACAATTTCCTTGGGTGACAAGTCTTCTCTCCTCATTTGCCCCCCAACTCCTTTCAGATTGGTCAAGACATAAAGTGAATAAATGTGTTTTGAGATCCCAATGTGAAGATGGGAAACAAAGGAGTAAAGAGGAAGACAGAAGAAAACAAGCCATTTGCAAGATTTTGTATTTTACCCTTTTGCTTTACAATGCAAAAGAATGCAATAAATTATACATGAACTAGGACAACAGCGGAACAGTACTACAATCTGAAGAAAAACAAGTTGAGATTTACTATTGGCTTTATATTTCTAATTCTTTCCCCTTGTACAAATGCTCTAGGCACAGGCCAAACTGAAGATTTTGCTGGATATTGCTGTGTAGTAGTGACAGGAGTTTTGCATGTTATGTCTTCAGTCTGTCCTATACAACATTTTATGGGCACATAACTTTTAAACTAAAAAGAACTTCTTAAATATAGGTTTTGAAACATTACATTCAAATATATTGACAGTATTACTCAGTACTGTAACTTCCACCCTATTTCTCCCCATAGAATAGATACTGAGTTTTATTCCTCTTGATCAAGGCTAAATCCACTGTTATCACAATGACAGAGAGGGGCCCTCAGAGTCTAGACTCTAAAAATTCAATCATTTTATTCCCAAACCTTAATTTCTTGTATTTTTATGGCAGCTTTTTGTACTCTGTTTCTTAATCACACCATCTGCAATCTTTTTTTTCTTATTTTTCAAAAAGAAATGTTATGATATTGTATTTTCTGCAAACAAGGCAAGTAGAAAAGTATACTAGAAATGTGCTGAAGAAGGACAGACAGTCTCTTTTCAGATTTCATCTCAGAGGTGAAGTTTATTTCCCCACTGATGCTATCTTCATTGCCACATGTAGCAGTGACATATTTACTCCCCATGACTGTCACTCTGGTGCCACTACGTGAAATGGCAATTCCCTTTCAGTTTGTGATCACAGTCCTACACCCAGCAGCACTGGTGCAGACAAGCCACACAGATAGCTGATAGGTGTTCTTGAGCGATGTGTGTGATGAAAGAAACAAAACAAAACAGCATGGAAAAGGGTGTCTGAAGTCTAGGTTTTCATTGCTCATATATAACGGTTTTGGTAATAAATCTGCCTGCGGATGTTGGGCTTTGTGTGTACAAAAGCACCATCTGCAGCTGTCACATGTGTGTCACAATAAAGGAAAATTTTTAAGAAACAGCTCAGCATTGGCAAGGTCCATGAAGCCAGAGAGACTCAATGCTTGTCTTGTACACACACATCCACGCTGCTGGCAGCATTTTGCAGTGGAGGGTTGGAGTAATACTCCACTTCTTGTCTCACATCACTGAAAGTATAATGTATCTCATCATATTTCCACAGATCTAGGCAATAACAGTTTTTAAATAGAATACTGCTTAGTCTACAGTTATTTCTAGTCAGATTTACACTGTTCATTTCAAATGAACCTTAGTATAAGATATTGTGTCAGAGCAGGCTTTTACCAGTTAGGATTCTGAGTTTGAGGGACTAGTTTTTAGTGTTCACCCTCTCTATCTTACCTTCTTCTTTCTTTGAAACACAATAATTCTGTATGTCCAAATTTGGATGTGTTTGCTACTGGTGGGCATAGCAATAACAATGCTAAGCAATGTTTTATTTCACACTAAATCATATCTAAGATTCATCATTCATAGTCAATTTTGGACTCATTTTCACATATTTGGAATTTAAAATATTTGGGAGTTCATACTAACTGAAGCCCTAGTGTAATCTGTTTACTAGTAACTTCAAAAAACTTGTTTTATTTTCAGAGTGTTTAGAGGATGAACGTTAGTAATTCTTTGCCTAGCCCACTCTAAGCACTGTGACTGTGTGTCTGAATCACCACAGCTAGTCTTGGATTAGCATTATAGTCCCCTGGTTTTGAACAGGCAGGCTATAACAAAGCAGAAAGATGTATTCCAGAATTAAAATTAGCAAACTATTTCTTCTCTTACCAGGAACATATTTTGTTTTTATATTTAAATGGGTACAACTAGAGGATCATTGTACACTGAATATACACTGTCCTGAGCTTGCAACTAGAATTTCTCTGATGAAGAAATTGTTTTGGAATTTTACAGCAGAGAAAGAGCAGTTCCTTAGTTAACATATGGATTTCTATAAAAGGATATATTATTTCTGTAAGTATTGCATCCCTAATAGACAAGGAAATAGATGGTCAGTAAAAGAAAAAAAATAATTTCTTTTTTTTTTTTTCTTTTTTATGCATACAAGCAAGGCAGGCAATAGCTTTGGTTATAATGTAAGAACCATTTCTTAAAAATTGAAACAAGAAAGATAAGTCAGTGTTGGAACTGTAATTTTGAAAAGGAAACAATTGGCTAATTTAGAAAACACCAGATCTCCTAAAATTCCTAAAAAATTTAGGCTTTCTGGGAATTCTCCCTATCAATAAAAAGGGAAAAATATAAACAAACAGCATCAGAATCTTGTAGGACAACCATTCTTTTGGTTTACATGAATTCTGTAACCTTTCACATGAATGAAAGTAATTTGTTTGAATCTTTCCTTAGTCAATATTAAGTCTACAATCTTCTGATAATTGTTTACAGGTGTATATGTAATTAACAGCAGTTCATCTGATGGTAGAGTTCCCACTTGACAGGTATGCATCACTCAAAACTACTGTCTGGCCTTCCAGGTGGTGAGCAGCATTTCAGGGACATGAGATAAATTCCATTTATCTATTCAGCTTCATCTGTGCTCATTCTTTGAAAGATAGGTCACACGGGCAGGTGTTACTCTTCTGAATCTAGGGATGTGTCACCATGTCACATGACCTGAATATCAAAGCTGTGGAGGAACTACCCATTTCATAGATGCTAAGGCAACAGGAGTTATATCTACTAAGCCAAAACTATACTGAAAAATCTATTTTTTTATGTTTGTTTCTTTGAAACCTTTTTTCTAACCATTGCTTTAGGAACAGAATTGCCGCTGACATGGTATTCTTGTTTAATATTCTTGTAGTCATTAAAATGTTTTTCAACATTATGTCAAAAAATTCATCTTTTTTTGTAAAAGATTTTTTGTTGTGAGTTTTTTAGGTGGTTCAGAATTAGTCTAGGAAAATAGAAACTGACTTTTGTCTGACTTGGTAGTTTTGCTGAGGTAAGAACTTATGAAATTCTTTCTTAGCTGGATTTCTCTATGCTTTACGTTAGGCACAAAGCCATTCCTTCATAAAGCACTAGATATATTTTTATTTTTTTTGTTAATGGGGATCATGAGCCTTTAAAGACTCATATATTAAGCCTCCTACCTTTGAAAGTGCCTGTGCTTCTGTTCCTGTGGTTCCTGTGGTTGTTACTTCAGTGTACATATAGATGTTTTCTTGTTTCAGTGAAGGAAGTGGCACCACAGAGAAGGGAAGGCTGAGCAATTGGTACCAGAAATTGGTTATTAGCCACAGAAGTTCATTAATGTTTATGTAGTTATCTCTGAACTGCCTGAGCCATTAGGTGTGTAGTTTTACTAGACTACCTGCAACACATACAGCACTGAATAATTCTACCTATTCAGCGTATGAGTTTGTACCAATAACACAGGTGAATAATATTTAGAAAAATCAACAATTGCTATGTAACCCTGGTGGTTCATGTGATTTCAGTCTTTAACATTTTGGCAGCCCCATGTCTTCTTTTTTTCTGTCACCAAGAGCAAAAATCATCCTATCACTAAGAATGTCTCACATACATGAAGGGATGAAAACATTGATCATTTAGGATGTTTTTTCTAGTTTAAAGAACTATCTGGAAAGATGCTTTGTCACTGAAGAAAAGTTAGAATAGTAAAGACCACCTCTCTTTCAAAATCTCTTTCAAGAACCGCTTTCATTTCTCCTTACGTGTTTTGTTACCTCCTGCAAGTACACAAACTTCCTTCATGACTGAATAAAATGTGATGAGTCCTACAAAACTTATTCATTTCTTATATTTAAAGAATAAATAACACAGACAGTGACAGACACAGCAGAAGTAACTCAAGGAACATAATGACAAGACATTTATATTTTTAATGCAAATGGAAACAGAGAAATACTAAAACAACCTTTTCACTACATCCCCAGGTTCTCATATTCAGCTTTAAAAGTCCTTGAGCCCTGACCAGCTTCCAACAGTAAGGTTGCAAGTGGAATCTCTGATTAAAACCTGACTTTACTTCTCAAGGATAAATTACTGAAGCAGGTGCAAAGTCTTACTGGTCTTGACAATGTCTTGAAACACCAGGATCTAAAAAGAAAAAAACTGCATTTCCAGTACCTATGAAAAAACCTAATTAGGTGAAAGGAGGAGGTGGCAGGGCAGGAAGGATACCTGCTGTGGGGAAACCTTTCACTTCTGGGCTGAATGAGTGTCGAATCTCTGCTCTGTCTGTCTCTGCAAAGGCCCTCTCCAAAGTGAGCTGCTCTGCTGCTACCAGACACACACACACAAGCAACACACTTCCCCCATGCAGGGTGTTATTGTGGCTGCATATGGGAGCGCAGTACAGCCTTCTGCAGGATTTGCAGGATGCACAGCCATCAACAGGGCAAACTAAGCTGACAAAGTACTTTACCAGCAGCACCTGTCGCTCTTCTGGATTGCTCCAGCAGAAAATAACATGGTTTCTCTACTTTGTTATTGCTCTCTCCCTGTTTCCTCAGGGAAGTCAAGTTTCCATAGGAAACTCAGCTATGGAAAGCCAATTCTGCCAGCAGCAGTCCCCCTCAGGCAGGAAAGCAGTGTAGTGGGCCCAGTGGGAAGAAGCAGATGGATAGAAAACCAACCTGCTTTCCAAAACTGTTTAAATCTAAATGCTCCTTTGCTGTGCCCCTGTAAAGGCCATATAAAATCAATGAATTTTTAATCAAAAAGAGGGTCATTATGAAAGAGTTTGGGCAAAGAGTGATGCAAACAAAAATATAAGCCTGATAAAGACAGAGGTAAATCCGCATCTCCCCTTTAATTATGAAGCCACACAGCTGAGTTCCATGGATGATCTAAAGGTGTAAAAATAGATTTTTTGATACTGATCTTCAGTCCTGGGAATGAATTTTGGCTTCTACCATTGCAGTAAGACATTTTTAGTAAAGTTGTGCCCTGGATTCAGCTGAGGATTATTACAAGATGAGAGCAGCACTTCCCCATCACATAACTCATTAGTTTTCAGGAAGTTAAACTCACAAGTTGAAGAGGAAGCAAGTAACTAGCTTGTATGCAGTACTCCACCAGTTGTCCTGTTAGTCTGCCTTGTAACTAATGTGCTGAGAATTCTGATCACTTTGAGTAATCTCCACACTACTACTAATCTGAATATAAACATTCTTCTAACTGCCAAAACTCTTACAGTGGGTCTTGAAATAAATTCAAGACAGGACTAGCACCATCCTAACCGCTCGAAGTAATAGTGTAGGTAATAATTTTCATGCTTACAGACTGACATACAAATGAGCTAAGGTAAGCATTGAAATAGACATTTGAATAATAATAATCTGCCTACAGCCAAACAAAGCTGAATGAAAACACTCATCATTTCATAAATATATATATATATGAAATATATATAATTTTAAACATGTGAGAATAACAGTAGAAACATAGGGAAATAGCATTTTAGACACAATTTTCTGTTAAATTAAAGGTAGGTGTTTTTCTGTGGTGTAGTTACAAGGTTAGAGACGCACCAAAAAATTGCTGAGTTTGGTGTGCATGAAAGAACATGAAAGTCCAAGTCAGTCTGAATAAGATAGAGAAAAGAAGTAAGAATACAGAGCTTTTCTCTAGTATTCACCTAGAATTAAAACACAAACCTGATTTTTTTTCCAAAATACTGGTAGAAAAATCAAATTTCAGACAGCAGGATTCAAAACTCCAGCAATTTTTCAGTCCTTGCTTGGTCTATTGTATCTATTATATGCTCAGTGTTTTATAGGACTGAGAGTGTATTTTGCCTAGAAGCTTATTCACTTCAGTTCAGCATGGGCTGAGTGAATAAGACTTCCACAATGCATTGCTCCAGGTCACGTAAGAAATATGATGACTAAAACCTGGTTACTTATTTCAAAAATATTTTTAATATTTATAGGCTTACTTACTGATCACACTAATAATTGCACCTTGCTAAAAGCTGTTGGAAAAGAAATCAAATCAGTTTAAATGCCAGCAATAACACTGAGTTCTTCATTACACACATGCTTGGTTAAACAACAAAGACTCTTGCAGCAACAAGGCAAACTACATTTCCCGGATCTGATAGTTTTTCTTGCAACCAAACTAGAGATTCACATGTTTGCATAGTATGTCTTCATTGCCTGCTTCAAGATATCCAAGAGACACGTAAAATGTGCATTTTTTTCTCTCCCTTCTGGACTCCACCTTGACAATTCTCATATTTTTCTGAACTTCCAGGTTTTGTTTTTTTTCAGGGCCTGGTCTATGGCAGGTATTTTTGCTCCAGCTTAAAGAAGAGAGCATCCTGTAGCAATATGGTAAAGTTCTGCAGTTGCTTGATTCCCATTACAGGAAAAATGACACACAAGGGACATGTCCTCTAGTGTTCCCTCTCTGACCTTTCTTATTTTGACTTGAAAGGGAGAAAACTTGGGATGTCACTGAGTTTGTTCCAGAACTGAGAGAGAATAGATAGCAGTGGAATGAACATCAATAAATAGAGCACCCAGTATCCTCATCCTAGATTTAAAGAGCAATTGTAGAGGACATGACATAGATGTTACACTATTTTATGGTGCAGATTCCTATGTGATGTGACTCAGATAATTTCAGAGTTTCATTTAAGTTAAATATCCAATGTCTGAGAAAAAGTGTTGAGAAATTACTTTGATAAAAATCTGTTTACATGCTGAAAATGAGAAAGCATATGCAGTCTCATACACAAGAACCAAGGTAAACAGAGATTGTACTAGAGATGAGATTCATTCATGGATCTGTTTTAAATTGGAGCGAGGGGTTGTGTTTGTCTATGAATAGTAGAAAACATATCTATAATGTACAGAGATGAAAGTGCCTAAAGCATGAATAAATATGTGAGTGAATAAAGTTGATGGTGCATAAAAGCTCAGATGCAGGTCTGAATCAACAGGCAACAAAACACCACAGGAGAAGTAAGGCATAGGTATCCCAGTGGCAGAGATGTCTACAAGCTACTTTGAGTTTGTGGTAAGAGCGCAAAGCATAAAATAGCAACATAAAATTAGTCTAATTTAAGAAAATCTCATATGTGTCTTGACCTGCAACTGACACTAGTTTTAAGTTATGCCAAAGAATCAGTTCTGACTCTTTATGCTACCAAAATACTTTCTGCTCCAAACAATGGAATTATCTCCTCCCACACATACCAAGATCCTCTAGAAGTTCAATGTAACACAGAACGTGCAAGGAGTTGGGCAACATTCATTTCATATCTGTAAGCTGAAGTAATAAGAAGGGAAAGAACTCTCTTGAGGAAAGATATTTAATGTTTCCACCAGAAAAAGGAAAGAAAAAACCTAAAGATAATAAAGAAAATAGGGCAAAATGTGGCAAAATCTGCTCAGCCCAGCATCTCCTGCCTGTGCTTGCTCAAGCACCTTACTCACAAGGGAGGATTACTCACTTTTATAAGTGCTAGCCTCTTTGGCTTGTGGGTTTTTGCACTGGCTTTAATCCCATGCAGTTCTTATTTTCAACCCTGACTGAGATCACAGGTGTCATTGGGAGGTTTGCTCCCAAAGAACATGCCTTCCTCTGGGTTCATTCTGTAGCCTGAACACACCAAGAAAGAGGATGCCCTGGCATTACCAAGCAGCAGACTGTAAAATCTAAATGAGACCTCAAAAGTCAAGGCAGTGCCTGCAATTTTTCTGCTCTACTGCTTTTCTTGACATTAAGGCAGCATATCTCCCTAAAAGACATGCTACAGCTACACAGAAAATTTCATACTAGTGAAATATTAGTGATAAAAAGCCTATGTGCAATGTTATACAAAGGTGTAGACTAGATGTTACACAGTTTTCTTTCTGACTTCAGAGCAAGTGAACTTACGACTGTTGAAGCAAGAAACATATACATGCCAAAAATGAACTTCTGAGTGGATTTTATAGAATATTCATAGAAGAAGATATGTCTGTATAATTACTAATATTCTCATAGTAACTCTAATTTTAATAATAATGCATGTAATCCTTTAAAAAATTATGTGTTCTGCTGTGACCTTGATGCTTCATTTACCAATTTGATTTTTGAATGTCACATGCTTTTTAATGGCTTTGTAGGACTTCAGATCCATTTACAATATGCTGTGGAACTTCAAAGCAAAGACTCCTGTCATAAATTAATAAAGGGAAAAAGTGAATATTCACCCAGAACAGTCTGTTAAGTATATAGATGAGTTATTGAAAGAAAAAAAAGGAGAAAATAATTGTGTGGGGTTTTATTTTTTATAAATTGCTCACCCATGGATCTAGGTGTATCTAGCAGGCATCAGAATTTATGGTATTAACGTGATGACAAGTGGTGAGTTAAAGCACAACTTTTCCGCAAAATCCTACTCTTCCACAATATTTCTAATCTAGTGCTTTGGACTTTGGTGCATTTGCAAAGCTCCACACTGGAGGAGACACTCAAAGCAATACTCATTCTAATTCTGAGATACTCTTTGTCAGTCACTATGTTTTTCTGTATGTCAGCCTAGAAACAGCGAAATTTTCTTTTCCTCTCTCATCCACATTTAATAAATTTAAACCTGACTGTTCTGTTGGCAAAGGAGGGAAGGGGGAACGATGTCCCTCCAGCTGTTAGCAGCAACCTTGTCCCAGAAAATGGCTCACATCCAACTGCTGCACACTGGAACAGTCGTATTGAGGACACTGAAGCAATCCCAGAGCAGGTCTAGCCCCCAGGTGTTGCTGATGTTTTTTTCCTCAGTACTCTTCACTGTGTGTCTTCTGTTTGGGGATTTCCCTTCAGTAAGTGTGCAAGTTTGGAAAGACTGAAAAAATTTCAATGTTAAAAGCAATAGCTGAATTCTTCTGCACACCTTTCTACTCCTTCCCTCATTCACAGTCCCCTGCTCATATTTTTTCAGCTTTTATGTATACTGCAGTTTTTTGACACAGTTACATCTTTGTTCTGTCACTTCCATGTATTTTAATTTCACATCCCAATTTCCTATTGTGATATGCATTTGAGAAGGTTCAGAGGTGACAGAGTCTTAAAAAAAAATGAGCAATGAGTGGCAGAGTGTATTGACTTCTCTAGATTTACATTTCCCTTGGCATTCACAGGAACCTCATTGATTTGTGGACCTTGTGAGCTTTCACTCTCCAAAAAAATAGTTGTGCATGCAGTCCAATTATACCCAGGGCTATTAAGAATTACAGTTTGAGGAAGAAATAGTAACAGAATTCAAGACAGAAAACAATCACTTTTTTCTGGTCTGCTTTTCTAAAAGAGGTCAAAGCCAACACTTCCACCGAGTTCAAGATGAAGACTTTTCTGCCTTTATTGTCAAGTAAACACAGTTAAAATACATAATCCAGACATATACAGTCAAAATCCATGGACTATTTTTAAGGCCAAATTTGGTAATTGATCACAACGAATTCACTGTTTCTAAATGAGAAGTTGCCCCTATCTTGTAGTTGCCCCTACAAGATATTTTCTTTTATTTAGGATTTCAATAAGCGTTGCTGAGTTTATCAAGACCTACTTTCTTGTTTTGTGTACACAGAGTACCTTGTGCAGGGGACTTCTGCTCCACATCTAAGACTGTATGACAGGTCTGCAACACAAAGACAAATAAAAAAAAAGCAGCCAACCAAACAAAAAAGCACCCAGCATGCTATAAAGTCCTTTTATCTGGCATCTTTCTCCAGAATACTGCTATTTTTTATGTAAAGATTTCCATTTTGGGACAAAAGTAAGACTATCTTTCTAAATTCTTAATGCTGAAATATTTTGGAACACCTGCACACAGCTGGTGGCATAGTCCTGAAATTTAGAAGACAGAAAAACAAGACAAACAAATCAACCCCAAGAACAATGCTGAGCTGGATTTCAGTTTAGTTGGAAAAATCTTCAGGCTTTAGAAGCTTTCTCTACAGAGAAGCGGAGAGAACCTAAAGCTGGAATATGTTTCCAAGCCAAAAGAGCGAGCCCACACTTGCTGAGACTTCATTAGTTGAAAGATGCTTAGGGATGGGAACAAAGTTCAGTCCCTTGGAAGAGACAAGCCCAAGAGCAGCCCCACTACAGCCAACTGTACGTTCACTATCCAGCACAGCTGACAAACAAGGAAGGAGAAGACAGCAGAGGGATCAGACCCAGGTCTAGCTGTAACTCTAACTCCTGGAAACACTGTATTCCAAAACAAAACAGCGGTAAATTATCAGCTGGAGCAAGGGACTGACTACACCCAGAATGATTAATATTTTAATGTGTAAGGAGCTGAAGGAAAGTTCTCTAACTCTGCTAACCTCAGCCACTTCTTATGACTGATAATAGCAGGGACACAAAGCAAAGGAGGGTAGGTAACGAATTGCTTCCATGAGACCAAATCTACACACCTTTGCCCTCTTCATTTGTATGAAACTTGTTAAGGAGCTGCTGTTGCTTTCAAGGTAAAAGCTCTCCCAAAGCAAATGTGCCGTTCTGTTGGTACATCCTACATAACCACAGGCTCCTGATTCTCTCTAGGGGAGATTTTCTGAGGTACAAATGGGACTTACATGCCCAATTCCTATTATCTCTCAAAGACAATTACATGCTTAACTGCCCTCTGTGCCTTTTATAACCTCCTCTTTTAGACTCAGATGCTCATGATTACATAGATTATCTGCAAAAGGTTTCACAACAGCAGTACTTTGAGGTACTTCTTTAAAATGCTGTTGGAAGGTTTGATAACATACACAAAATATAGAGTAATAATCATGTAGTCTATGGATTGTTTGTTTTAAGAAGCTGACATTTACATGCTAAAATAGGACACATTTTTAAGGAAGCATACCCTCAGTTTAAAATATATGTAATTATGGTTCATTCTGTTGCTCCAGTGGGTTAAAACATTCATTCTAAAAACACAGATAAGATATAATCTGGGAGGCTGATTTTTGGAACATCACAGAAGACTGAAGTAGAGACTTTGTTGTAAACTAGTTTGCAGTAAACTGAGTTTGCAGTAGAAAATTATGTCCACTATGTGGTAAAGGGTTGCTGTCACTCAGCTCTGGTCATCCTTTATTTTATTTTTCCTAGCCTAGCTGGTTGTAAATCTTTGAAATTGCATAATGCCAATTAAGAAAAATAAAGAGCAAATTGAGATACCAGTATTCATACAGGAATGCTGTTGGCCGAGACCCCAGATATTTTTCATGTCTCCAGTGATTTGCCTGTAACTGTTCCAGGAAGTTTGGGAAAAGCTTTGCATTGACATCGTGCTGCAAATGCTGGAAAAACTTTACCCTGGGAAAGATTTGAAGCCTAGTTCAATGTCCTGAGTAACCTATCTTATGACTTCTATGGACATTCTCAAAGTTAATGAATTTAGCAGAACTCTAAGCAATCTCCCCTCCACCACTTTTCACAGTTGTTTTACTGAAGGGATAATTAACAAATTGATTTTTTAGAGTTATTTTTCTCCTTCTTTCTCTCCTCTCAAATTCATGGAATTTTGTTTTCTATTCTGTTTTTTTCTGCTCAATGCAGCTGCTCCTATGAATTACTTAAAAGGAAAGAACTTTTTACTACCTTGATTTAATGCCCACAATAATTTACTCTTACTATGAAAGTCAGAAGATTAAGGACTATTCTCCTCAGAATTGATGCACTTGAGACCGGTTTCTTTTTACAAATGAAAAACAATAGACATAAAAAAACCCAATAAAGTAATTCTGGAGAACAGCAAAGACTTTGCTTCAGGAAGGTGGCCACTGTGGAAGGATAAGACATGTTAAGAGCTAGCTTCTGAGGAGGGGAAAAAACATCTAATGTCAGCTAGGTTCAGTACTTAATCTGTCAGTAGAAGATTCAGTGGAATTACTATTTTGGGTGTAATTTTGTTTCCTTGGAATTATATTTACTTTCATTTGTCAGTGACTCTTCTGACCTAGACTAAGTGACTCAGAGTCTGGGTGACCCAGTCTCTGCAAAGGAATCAAAGACCTGGGAGCTGCACTGCTCTTAAGATGCCTGTCTCTGACTACAAGAGCTAGCTGACTAATTTGAACCAGAAGACTTATTTTTAGATTAATAAAGTTAGTCAAGAAAAAGGTTAATTAAATAAATTTTAATAATTGTGTTGCTCTTCATTTCCAAGTTAAATCTAGCAGTGCAAAAGGTGTGTAAAAGCTGTAAAAAAAAAAAAAAAAATATGAGAAGCAGCAATCATTTTTCTAATAAAGGTTGGGAACAAAAACAAGAAATAATGACCTTGAAGGTTCACAAGAAATGAACCTCTATGTCAGTTATTTCTAAATATGCCAGTTTTTCAGACTTCTTATTCTTGAAGTACATTTTCTTCACAAATGTGTTGTACAGGAAAATTGTTTTTATAACCTCTCACATTTGGCAAATTGAAACCCCAATGTCTCATTTTGCTTTGCTGATATTTCGCAGACAAGGGTAAGTAACATCATAGAAACAATGCTGACTGTGTGTACTGGTTGCTTTTAATAAAACTGTCAAGTACTAAAACCCTGCGAGTGCATAGGTGTATTTATAGATTGTTTCTCTCCAGATGGATTGGAAGAATTATTTTAAAAACCACATTCCCAAATGTAAAGCTCAGAAAAAAATTAACTCATTACAAAACAAATTAAGGCAAACTTTGGGCAGAGATAGAAAAGGAAAAACTATTGAGTAAGGTCAAGAAAAAAATGTTAATTCAAAAATTTATTTAGAGCAAACTTTTTAAGTGTATTTTAAAAATAGCATGATTCCAAGCAAGAAAAGCAAAAAAAAAAAAATATAAAAAAAAATAAAAAGAATTATTAGAAACTGTTTTGTTTCCTCTTGGCTTTGGTGTGCCTTTTTACACTTGTATCAATATTATTCAAGTTACATAATCTACTATTAACATTTCAGAGTATATAGTAGCCCATATTGGAGTTCAAAAGTACAGGTAAGCATTACTTTTCTTTTATACAGGTAAAATATATAAACTCAGATACAGAGAGTTTATGTCCAATACTTTAAGTTCAAGCACTTGCATCCAGTACACAAGCACTTAAAATCACTTTCAGAGATACTGACTAAAAAAATCCCAGGGAATTCAGCCAGGAGGAGAATCCAGGGGTTAGATCTGCAAAAGTATTTAGGCCACTTAATCACACCAGCTATTTTAATGGAAGTTGGATGCTTAAATAAATTTAAGCATGTGGCTATAAAACTGCAAAAGCAGATTAAGTACTGCATTTCTTAAATATGCAGATAACTTTCAAAAAATAGCTGGTCCTAATTAGTTAGTCAGACTTACTCTATAAGCCTGCAATAGTAGCAACACTTTTGGGCACTTACTAGTGGATGTGAAGAAGCCAATATGTTAATCAAGCATTACCTTAAGCTGAAAGTGTCAAAAAAAAGAGCACCTCAGTCCTATCCTTGAAATATAATTTAGCTGATATCCTCAGATAAGATTTTAAGGTTTGGGTAATTTCTGGAGTCAGAAACCCAAGTGAAGTTAGTTTCTTGCCTTAAGAAATAAGTAAAAATAAGGAATTTTTCTGCATTTAACAAATCTGAAAGCTGCATCTATATCCTTGTAGACAGCCAATAAACCTGGCCATCAGAAGCTTAAGATATGTTTTCGTGCTCTCTATATCATCTCCACAAATCTTAAGAGACAGGGTTTAAACCATATGTTTCACTGTGGTTCTTCTAAAAGGGCAAACTAATACCTCTAGGTGTCTTTCATTTTGATATTGGTGACAAAGAAAATCTTAAAATACTCTCCTCAAATCTGAAAATTCTCATAGACTTTAAGGACACTTCAGCTTTAAGAGTAGAAATAATCTGGCCCAGCATAGATGTCAACACAATTAATCATTCTGGGTTCCCTTGACAGTCAATGGAGGTCTATTCAGTGTAGACAGTGGAGTTCAGGTTGTGATTCATGTCATCCTGAAGTACACACTTAAAATAGGTCAGTGAAACCATGCCCTAAAAAGGCCTGTTTCTCTTCATAGACTACAGATGGAGCCTAAGATGGTGAACTCAACTGAAGAAAGCTGAAGTTAAAATTAATCCATGCCTGTACTATGCAATACAACCTTTGTGGATGTAGTCTATCATATCCATTGTCCTGTCTTCCATATAGCAGTTTGGGGGAAAAAAAATAAATTTGAATATAAATATTTTTTAAGTATAGACTCCTGCAGATTTACCTGTAAAATATATTCCAAAATTTTAATAGATCTATTTTAAGGTTACACTAAAAATTAGTATAAACGGAATCTAAAGATTCCAGGTCTTCAAGGGGAAAAATAGAAGTAGAAACTAGACATGGGATTTCAAAAGCAAAGGGACTTGAATGTCTAATGGAAACTGAGTAAGCATAACCCTTAGGTTTCTTTGGAAGCCTAAATATTAGTATAGGGAAAATTAGATCAAGAAAACACTGGCATTTCTTACCATTTCTATATTGAAGAGCAAATGCAGAAAAAAATAGCTAGTTCTCTCTTAGCAAATATGTTAATGTAAAGTCATTATTCTTTTATTCCATCATATTTTATGGCTGGAGAAAGAAGAACATTCCAGTAGTCACATTTTATTCACTTCAGCTTTTTTCAGTGCATATGAATCCACATTTATGCAACCTCTGACCAGGGATTCTGAAAAATAAAACTCACAGGAATCCTGTGAGCATAGCTCTTTTTCAAAAAGACCATTTAAAATCTTAAAAATAATTGCTTGTCTTACACTCTAAATACACAATATTAAGCTCTGTCCATTAAAAAGTTTCTAAAGAGATTTTGAGAGGGAAGACTTATAATGAATACCCTGACTAATAAAAAACCCAAAAGCATATGTATTTATCTTTACATTAGCCTGTCTCTTTCGGCAGGAAACATTATAGAACTGTGATTACCAGGCACTGAGGATTTTTTAACATTTAAAATATAGAAGAGAGGGGATAAGCTGTGGTGAGGAAAATGCAAGCATTGTACAACTCACCAGACCTCCTGTCCCAGAGAGATTTATTTATTGGAAATTATGGCAAGAGGAAAAAGGCTAAATAACTTTAAGTCCCCAGTTATTATGTCATATGTAGCCCCACAGTACAATATAGGCACAATCTGCTGTTTTGTAAACTGAGCTGTCAAACACTTGTTATTTTAAAGCTGCAGCTTTTCAAGGTCCTCTGACAGCCAGTGGTCTCAGCTCTCAGCCTGATTCATGGCTGGCTCTGAGACAGAGGAAGTTCGCGTCTGCTATAATCTAAACACTTTGCAAATGGAGCACTGGAACAGTGGTGAAAGAAGAAAATAACCTAAACCCTATAACCCAGACAAGAATCCTGCAAAGCTTCTGGGGAGAAGAGAAAGGAAATAAGTACAACAGTATAGTCTGCAAGATCAGCAAATGTATTCACATGATTTTATTTCAAAAACTCTCAGAGTTTCAGGCAGGGGGAAGAAGTTGATTTTAAGCCACTTAACTGAAAAGCAGTGAGAATTAGTCTCTGTCAAAAATATGGAAACAATGTCCCAGACGTGTACTTCTGCAACATCTGTATTTTCCATTTCAAGCGCAAATACAAAAAGGTTAGTTGTAGGAGGATTTATCCTTCTCCTCCCTTCCCTTCCACCCCTGAGAGTTGTGTTTCGCCCTTAAATTCAGACCAGTGGAGGATTGTAAAACATAAAGAGATGTGGATAATTTCCACTGCACTGAACTTGAGATCTACTGTTTCAGAGGTACCATGCAGACAGTAAAGGGAAGATGTATTCCTGGGCTGTGGTGAAACGCCTCTATAATACTGAGATAATGAAATCAAGACACATCTACTGCTTATTCTTTCTGAAAGAACATAAAAGTTCAAATCCAGGGGAAAAAATATTTTAAAAGCTCCCTAATTAATCAATCAAAAGCAGATTTATGATCTAATATCATCCTAGAATGAATTTTCCATTTTGCCCCAATTACAGTTCTCCCACATTTGCAGTTTTCCTTGTTTCCAGCACAAATGTGTTTGTTAACCATCTAAGGCGCATTCCCTGCTTCCCTCCTACCAATTTGCATAGAGCAACCTTCATCAAAACACTCTGCCAAGATACAAAAGAGGCCTTCCATGTGTTCCTTTACAGCCTGGTTTGACCAAGTGTACAAGTTTCTTATTTTAGTTACTTATATAGACATATAGGTAGCCTCAGGATAGTGTTCCAGCTACGAGTTTCTCTCAACTGTCAGGAAAAAAATATGTTTCTGGATGAAAACTTGGTAATTCTGTCCTACCAGCCCTCATTGCAACGTAAATCAAATGTATTTTTGTAGTTCATGTCTGGTGAGTTACGGCTCACTTCTTTAGCATTTGTTTTGTAGACAGTAACACAATACAGCAGGAATTGTTGTAAAAGGGAAGAATTTGTGAGAAGAAATAGTAGTATAATTTGTATACATTCTCTGCAGAAAGACATCATGCTGAAGATTTTGGCAACTTACTTGAAATGTTTATAGCAACCATAATACTTGCCTTTCAAAAAAATGATCTATGGACAGCTGGAATTTACACACATTGCTGGAATCTGTGAAAGAATCCATAGGATGGTTCATGTCCTTCAGAAAGCTGGATGCCTAAAAGCAGAGCTATGGAGACTATGGAAGGCAGGCTCACAAAGTATCTGCAAACTTGTGCCAGAATTATTGCCTTTGTCATCAAGCAATGGAAAGGTTTATCTAGTTAAACTGAAGTAATTAAATCTCCAGACTTTCATTAAAAAAATAGAACTATCTGCTGTTGGTCTGAAGAATTGCACTAAGGGAATATAAATTTTAATTTCATGGTGCAAGTGTTAAATTATTGCCATCTAAGCTGTCTGCCAATACTACATGAAATCCCACCACATTTTAATAATTGTCCTTTTGTTTTAGGTGGAAATACCACATGTGTTATGATTTGGAAGGTTTTATGTGCAATTAGAGCCCTGAGAACTACAGCAACACAACCACATTCAGTTTACCTAATTGGACTGAGAGGAAACTATCATTTCTGAAATGGTTTGTGTCCTTTTGTGTGTCTGTGTCCGTACATGCATGCATAAAAAGTGAACGTTATTTTCTCCTTCATCCTGTGTTAAAATATGAGAAATTCCTTGCAATTCAAATTGAAGATACAGCTGGGTATTCTAAATTATTCTCAAAACAATTGTTGGAATGCATGCAAATACAAATCTGTCCTTCTGAATCCCAGAATTCTTTCCTTGCATTTTCTTTGTTATGTCTTGTGAAGCTAAATGGATTTGTTGTAGATTACCTGTCTTTACACTGCACTGGATAATATTTTTCAGATTCCAAAACTATACAAATCAGAGTCATTCTCTTTACTGTAGAAAGAAATACTAATTTTTCTTTCAGGAGGACAGACCTAATGACAAATGTGATGATGTTGATAAGATCACATTGCTGTAAGACGTATTAACAAAGATAAACAAATGGAGATGTCTTCAAAGAGTTTTGAAGATGTTATAAAATTATATAGGAAAAAAAAAAAGAAAGAAGCTGGGAAAACCAATAGATATATCTCAAATACTTATGAAATAATCAAATTCTGTTTAGGCATTTTTGCAGGGGTGGGGCAGGGGAAGAGGTTTCCATTTCTCTTTTATAATGGCCTGTAAGGTAATACTGCCCTGACATTTCTATGTGGCCAGGGTCTCATTTGCACCAGCCAACCCTTGACAAGAAGTTGGTTGGTGTATTTGTGTCATTTGTTCTTGAATCACAGAGTTAACCTCTCTCTCTGGCCCCTCAAAATTATCACTGGCACCGGTACCAACAAAGTGAAATCTAGAAAGACAGAGAAATGCCACTAACTCCACTCTTCTCTGACTTTATGATTTCTACCCAAAAAGTAAGCTACAAATTGCAAATCCAACCCAAGTTCTGTTCACAAGTCCTGTTTCAGCATCTAACTTCCATCAGAACCCATGTTTGGGCACACAGAGAGTTAAGAGCCTATCTACCCTAATGAGTCTCACACTTCTTTCAAGAAAGTAGAAACGGAGTTTCTGAGGTTTTCCTTTCCTTTTATCTCTTGGTGAATAGAACATCTGGGTTCTATTCACCTGGTGAATTCCCTCTTGGTGAATAGAAAAGTTGCCCAGGCTGGAGAAAAGTAAGGTTCAAAGGCGTTTTGAGCCCCACCCTCTATGCTAATAATATACCCTAAATCCTCTGGCATCGAAGGGTCACCAATGGCAGCATAACCTCCTGCTAGAGCCAGGTTCATTTTGCAGGGACCCAACAGTGATGGTGTTTTTTTCTGAGCAAAGACTGAGACATGTCTCTAACCACTGAGTCATACTCTGGGAGAATATCCCCTTTTTTTCCCTATGCAGATTTAACTATTGAGGCACTGATAGCAGCTGAAACCTTGAGGTTTGAAGAGTCCTCTCACAGTATAGGGGAGATTATCTAATTGCAAAGTTATTGGGAGAATGTTGAGGTACCACAGTCCTCTTTTCCAAATGGCTGTGCATAAGGATAGTTCTGTGCATGCTAAAACTCACTTCTGGAGGAATTTAATGACAGAAAATTAAGCTTCAATGCAATTTGAAGTAGTCTTGAAGATCAAGAAGACTCCAACAAAATCCTATGCATCTTACTCAGACATCTGAAAAGTTTACAAGTATCCAGAGAGAAGAAAATAAAATCTGAAGAGAAGGTACCTGTAAGTTTATTCTTTTCCAAGAATACAAGAGCAAAGTGGAAATGGTATTACTTAAGATTTTTTTTCATCAAATAATTTTTTTTAGGCTTAAAAGTTTTGGAATCAGCATTGACTATGATTTCACATGTATAGCCTGAAAATGTGTAATCATAATGAATAGTGCATCAAGGTTTACTGGTGAAGATCTAACCTTGTAAACAATCTTTGTTTACACAAGAAGACAATTGGACTCTTCTTTTGTTTCAGAGTTTACATGGTTAGAGGCTGAGATCATTATTTCTGAAATGTGATGATGGGAGAACACAGTAAGTACCCTTGTGAAGTTTTTACAATGAATCCTGTAAATAAAACCCACAACAGAAATGCATGTTGTCTCCAAAGAAACAATTATCATGTACTGTGTTTCAATAATGACTCACTATGTTTTATCATCATCGGTTTACATAATAAGTCATAATGACATTTCAAAATATGGTGTATGCATTTTTATTATTGTCTTAAGTGTGCAGAAGGGAATTGCCACAGCCTAGCATCATAAACTTTGTAAACCTTTCTTGGAGACTGTTTTTTAATCCCCATCCTCTTCTGCTCAAACAAAAGCGTGAAGGAAACAGAACACACAAATAAAACTGCTTTAAAATAGTCCCATGCATCTGGCTAAAACAAAAGACAGGAAATTCTTAAAAAATATGGTTATAAACTGAAAAATGCCTATAAATATGGCTTCCTAAGGCCTGGATTAATGTATCCATAATTATTTCACTATCATTATTTTCTTTGTTTATATAACTATACAAATGGCACTGGTCAAAGTGCCAAGACCATATTCTTAGTCTGAGATCTGGAACACAAGTCCTGCTGCCATTGTTTGTACTTCAGCGTTAAAGATGGAATTGAATGAAGCCCCTAGGTTTCAGCTCCTGGAAGTTTTATGATTAAGTGTATATCCAATCTTTAGACATAGTCCACTGTGGAAACTAATATTCAGCTTTCAAGAATTACATGAGAAATTTAAATGCCTGAGATGAAAGCAAATATGGGGGGAGGGAAACATTACACATTTTATTGGAGAATATTCCTAGAATGTCTTGGATTGGAAGGGCCCTTCAAAGATCATCTAGTCCAACCCACCTGCTTGCTCAAAGACCCATCCAACCTGACTGTAAACGCTTTCAGTGATGAAGCATTCACAAATTCTCAGGACAACCTGTTCCAGTATCTCGTCACACTTACTGTATAAAATTTCTTCCTGATATCTAATCTAAATATATCTTCATTCAGTTTAAAATCCTTGCACCTGTCCTGTCATCACAGGCCCTGGTAAAAATTCTTTCTTCATCTTTTTGTTTTTATAAACCCCCTTTCTGTATTGAAAGCCAATAATAAGGTCTCCCCTGAGCCTTCTGTCCAGGCTACACAATCCCAGCTCCTCTCTGAGCCTATTAAATTATATGTGTTTTAGCACACTTTGCAGGCCTCAGCTATAATCAAGCCACCTCACTTCTCTTCAAGATTCCAAGAGCACCTATGTTAGATGTCATTTCCTGCCTGGTTAGCCTTTCTGAAAATGACCAAAACTAGAGTATTCCCTGCCTTGGAAAAGCTTCAGAGCAAGCAGGGAAGTCAATTATTTTTTAATTACACTGATGTCAAGCAACCAATGGATGCAAGGTTTTGAAGTCACAATTTCAGTGTAACACCTTAAACCTCATTGTGTTCTATTTTAATTAAGTAGTTTTATTTGCCCTAACCTCTTGCAGGTTTGTGAAAAGTAAAACCATGCAGATATGTCTCCTATGTCTGATGTTGCTGATACATCTCTTATTAAGAAGTAAACAATTACAATTAAATTCTCCTCATAAGTGAACACAGCTACAACTCAGTATGTTCCAGTTTCAGGAAGATGGGTTTTTTTCATTTCTTTCGACATGGAATACTTCTGAATTCTTCATTATTTTCTTAGAAAGACTTTCTGACACGTGTCATTCGCTTTAAAGTTTATGAATGTATTTCACATGCGTTGCATTCTTAAGGCAATAAGATCAAAAGGATAGATAGGTTCCGAGCACAGGTTGTAAACTAGTTAGATATCAAGATGATTGACAATGTTTGAATCCTGTTCTGACAAACTATACAAATGACTAAAGAAGAAGGATTCTTCAGTTGACTCTTTAAAATAAATTTCTACCACAGACATATCCTATGGTAAAGGAAAGGGTTTGGGCTCCTCACAGCTTCACAGCCACCACTGCAGCTCACAAAGCAAAAGCATGTACACCACTCTGAACACAGATCCTTTTTCTTTCCTCCAGTAAATCCAGGCACATTGTCCTACAACTCCTCCTTTATCCCACTTCAGTTTCTATCTACCCAACCTCTGTGTGGATCCTTTCCACAAACCAGATAACCTCCTGCTAATTCATCAGCCCAGTTAATTTGGGCAACAGAAGTACCAGTCGTGGCCATATCAGTGGAGTCTGTGCACAGTGTTGGAACACATAATTTATGTTTCCTGTATGATGGCAACTATCTTGATATAGAACTTATTTTTCCTTAATTAAAAGCTGTGTAATGTGTCAAGACGTGCAGCAGTTCATGACTAAATAGGTTTTTCTGTGGTCAGCAACTCCTGGCCACTTAGATGCTTGCAGACCATCCAATTTATCCATATGAAAAGGAGTTAGTTTGTCTTTTTAGGTCAATGAGTTTATCACTTCACCTGCCAGGATCTTTCACAGTGGTATATTTGATTTTCTTGTGGGAAAAGAAAAAAAAAATATTTACAAAAATCGGAATTCATTGTTGATTTGTATCAATCATTGTATCATTCTGTTCTGGATTAAAAGGTTGCACAGCTCTTATAAATCAATATTAAAACCCATAGTGGTTTTAAATAATTTCTGTTAGACAGTTTTGGCTTCACACCTCTTACAATGTATAAATCTTATCTTTCAGCTTCAGTTCTCTTGCAGCATATAGGTTTTTCCTGGCAACTCTTAAGCAAGGCAATATCTAAGTTTAATGTCAGAAAATTTTTCCTATTGAAATTAACCCAGATATTAATTTCCTCTCTAATTTTGTTGTTTACATGCATCAAATATTTGAAGACAGTTATCATGTTCCTTCTTATGCCTCAGTTAACTTACAGTATGTATTTTTTGCTCCTTTAATCTTTCTCCATAAATCAATTTCTCTATACCCCTTAATCATGCACATTAGTCCTCTCTGAACTCTCTCCAGTATCAAAACCTTTTGTTTACTCTTTCAGATCCCTTTCTTTAAAAAGCTCATAATTTTAAATTTACTTAGACTTAAAAGGGAAATTCCAAAATTAATAGAAAATATTTGAAACAAATAAATAATAATGCTCAATAAAAAAATTTCCTGTAAGTTTCAGCATATAGCAAACATACCCCAATAAGACTAATGTGTATTACAATTTATTCCCCCTTTTCTTTTGCAATTTTTGTTGGATTTTCCTAGTGCAACACAGCGTAACTTTACTGCATTAAAAGTCACGATGGCATTTACTTTATCTAACATTTAGATTCATGCTTAAAACCCAATTGGCCTATTTCATGTTTCTACCTAAGCATGAGATGAATCACTGCATTGACTACAACAACTATGAAGAATTTCTAAGACATTCAGAACCCAATCTCACATGAAGCTACTTTGTCAGAAGTGTACATACACAGACTTTTGTATTTAGTCAAATTAATCCCACTGACATGTCATCTTCACATCTCATTCCCTGAAAAAAAAAACAAAAAAACAAAGGAAGCTCACCACTCTATAGTATAAAATAATTTTTCCTGCAAATCAGGCCAGTCAAAGTATTGTATTTATCTGTGAATCTCCACATTTTTTGTAGTAACATACAGTTTTGTATCTAACTGAAGTCTAGACAATGCAGAGATGGGAAAGTTCTCAGTAATTAGATATCAAGACCCCCTAAGGCATTAGATTATTCTCACAAGCAACAGAGTACTTGGGAAGTTAGCATCAGAGTCAAAATTTAAAGAGCCACATACACACCATATAATTAGAAGATTAAGGTAAAATTATGACACTGCCTTTGGGAAAGTCTAACTCTTAATTGTCAGAAAGATTATTAAACCTGCCACGTCAGATACTTTTGCTAAATTGAAGATATTATGAGAATTATAAATCAGAGTTTGTTTTTTTAACTCGTAAAGAAGAGTCTGTAAATTGGTACATTTCTTGTCAAAAACATCATGATAAAAAAAAAAAATATGTTTTTAATCAATCCCTCAAAAAAAAACTTAGGGTAGGTTCTCATTCTTAAGAAAACACATTGCTCTTTAAAGCAATATTTTCTTCCTAGGAGCTTCAATAAAACATTTTTCCAAACAAAAGAGTATGAGAATTCTAATCATAAGTGATCTAAAACCCACTTACAGATGCCCTGTAAAGAGTGAACGTCCATTCTGTGCAATTAGCAGAGCCACCTCCTTCCAACCTCAGCAGTTTGGAAGGGCTGCTCCTCTGTGAAGCTGTGCTCATGGAAGAACAGGGAGACTAAAGAAGTCACCAAATGACCATGAGACTCAAGTAGTGCCACCGCTTCTGTGGAGCTTTGGGTCAATCAGCACTTCTTTGGAAGCACTTTTGAAATAACACTGTGAGCTTCCAAGGGAAATGCAGCAACACAGTGAAAGATGCTCAAGTCCTGCCTGTGAACAGCAGGGAGTAAGCTCAACAAGGGGTGGTAGGACTTATTTTCCTGGTAAATATCCTCCTACAAGAAAGCTAAAGGGTTTTTTTTTCCTGAGCAGTGAAAGATCATGACTTCTGCACTTGATAAAGCAATTGGTAGTGCAGCATTGCTCAAGGTCCGTTCAGATGTTTGTGCACCTGATATGTGGGTTTCTCTGTCACTTCTTCTGTTGGACTTAAAATGAGTCCACTATTCTAACAGTAGTGACAATCAACAATGAGCCTCCATGTAAGATAAGATACTATGCAAGATACTATATAAAATACTGCCGCCTTCTTTTTTTTCCTTTGTAACCTGTGAAGCTGCTTATAATAAATGACAGCATGTCAGACCATCTATTTAAAATAAAATGTCAGTACCAGAATATATTTTTCTATGTTTTAAGACTTTCATAGGTATAGATAAAACCAATATTTTGATACATGGACATGTGTTTCTTTTTCCATTTCTTTTTGAGGCCTAAAGAAAGAAGTGCAGAAAGATGGAGAGATGAAGTAAAAGTTATAACCCTCAAATATTCATAAGACCCTGAAAATTTTCCAAAACTCTCCCAAGAACATTCCAGCTCTTATAAAAATAAAGCTTAGTAGAAAAAAAAATGTTAGAGAAACACAATTACTAATCTGCTACAGATATTTCTCTTTTTATTTTACCATTTTCCATCATAAAATCTGGGTCTTTAAATTGTTCCTTACAAAATAGCTTTGCAATGTTTTGGAACCCCCTCTGTGCTCCACATGTCTGCGGGAGCCCTGCTGTCTCCCACCTGTGAAGGACAACCAGCTCTGTCTTTAGGCTGAGGACAGACCAGTAGACACACGTGGATGTTTGCTTTATGCTTGCTAACTGAAAACTCTGCCACCTCTGGAGGGAGGGCAGTCACATTGACTGGGATGTACCTCTCTGAGTCTTTGGAGAGATATTGCATGGGCTGTCTGGAAAGTACCTGCATTCTGGGAAATGGGAAACTGGATTGGGCTATTTGATTTCACTTTTGTTCAAAGAAATAGGACTCTGAACTTTCTCATAGACAGAGTTGCTTCAAAGAGAGACAATTTCACCCTCAATCTTTCCACAAAGGAATAACCCAAACTTGCAAACCTTTAAGCAGGCAACAGTATCAAGAGCAGTCCAGAAACAAAGGGTAAGGCAGTGATTGCAACCAACTGCTACGGTATTAACTGTATGCAAGGTCTGCCAGCCTATAGGTCAATTTTAACATTACACTGGTTAAATGCTTGGTATTGACCAAAATAACTTGCAAACACAATAGCTGCAAAGCAAAGGAGTACTTAAGCATAACTCTGTGTCTTCTGTCCACCCAGACAAAAATGCATGTTTCCAGTCTGTGAAGTAAAACATAAATAAATGCAAACTGTGTATCTACAAAGAGAAAAGCAGAGGAAGTGTTGCTAAAGCAGTCAGCATGATTATTAAAAGGCATTCCCCCTTAAAAATAAAATAAATAATTCTATATCCACAGCCATCTGAACAGAAGACAACAAAATATTGAAAGACCAAACAAAACTAGTATTCCCCTTTTCTAGCCTGTTAGCAAGTCAACCTGGAAAGGATGACTGCGTGCCTAAAAAATATAGCAGCAGGAATTATCATGACAAAGCTCTATCATCAGCCTGAGCAAATAAAAAATTCAGGTGAAGCCTTTCTTATTGCTAAGTGCTTAAATAAAACAAAAAACCTGAAGCTATCAAACAATTCATTTTGGTATATTCAATATAGTTTTTTCTCATACGCTTTTACAGGACAAATTAACATGGGGACTAAAATATCATATGGAAAATTAAGAGAAGTTGACTCCTTTTACTCAGTGTATCCCAGAAGTTAAACTCTTAGTTTGCCAAATCCTCGTGTACTTCACAATGTTGATTCTTCACCTCCTTCATCCAAATGCTAGCTTGTTTGCAAGAATAAATTTCTCTGTATCTCAAGAGCTGCAGCTGGTTCAGTTCACACAAATAACTAATGGATCAGAAAAATAATGTACAAATAATAGCTTGAAAATTCACTTGACCAAGAGACTGATCGGCTTTATTCCTTGGTACAGTTGGCATTTTTGTTTCTGTAAAAGGTTACAACTTCTGCACAGGGACTGAAAGATATCTTTAGCACTCACAGTTTTAGTGGGAGTGAGGAATGCAAATGCCCTCATTACTGGCCTACTAGTTCTTCCTCCTCTTCCAGTGAGTGCAATTTGCTTCATCCCACCCCAGGTAATACACAATCTCACTGTTATCTAGTTGTTTTTTTCTCTTTTTTAGTTTTCTTTTTTCTTTTAATACAGTAGTTTCTGTTAGAAATTCACTTACAGTTTGGGTTTTTTAGTTTTCAAAAAAAACTAATAAACGTATTTTGGGTTAATGTGTAAATATTTTATGCAACTGTCAATGAACAAAAAAAAAACAAAACAGATACTTTACAGAAAACTGGCTTTTGCTGTATCATGTTCCTTTCTTCGTCTTAATTGCTCTTCCTGTTCTACTGCAAGATTTTAGTGAAATCACTATTAATATAAAATGAGTACACTGCATAAAGAGCAGCGGTATAAAATTGTTCAGTTAGAAACGTGTTTCTTAACTCACATTCTAACTGCAGCTCTTCATGAAGTCTTCATCCTCTACTGAAAGTTAGGGTTGAAACTGGGAGATAAGTTGCACTTGTTAGTGGGCATTTCTGGTGTTTCCATTAGTTTAAAAGCTTTTCTACTGCCTAATTGCAGCTAGTTATTATAATTTGGTGGACACAGCAGGGAAGCCAAGATTTTTTTCCTCACTCAATGGTCACAGTGCATGGGGAAGAGACAAAGTCTAGAAGGATATCTGCAACTGTGACCCATTCTCATTAGATATTTCTATTCTAAGTAATATCAGTACAGAGTTTTATATTATATGAATATTTAAAGTTAATTTATAGCTTTCAGTGAAAATTACAACTAGATGTGACCAAAAGAAGATTAAGCCCATCATTTTGCTTAAGAGCTCAGATGGTTGGAGTAATTGGATGATAGCTGTAGGGCATCCTTTTGGTCTATAATTAGGTCATTTTTTTCTCATCCCCTCATGGTGTGTATAATTATAAATTAATTTGAAATCCCACTGTGAGTAAAGAAAATCAGTTTAATATAATGGAAGTGCAAAAGCCACAGGATATTATTTTTTAAAAGATTTTTAGTGTTTATGCCAAAATACTGAGTCTGGCTCAAAGTCATGTCCCTGTGGACTGCAGGGCTCACATATGGTTTCTTTCTTACTTTTTATGGGGGCAAGGATAAATTTTTCTCCTTTAAAATAAATGACATTTCATGACCACACCAGTCATAAGAGTTTTGATGGGCAACAGTACTGTCAGAGGACTTCCAGGCACTTCTAAACAGGGCGATCTTGTCAACCATTTTATTCTTCAGTCCTGCCATAACTTTCCAGCCATTTTAAATGTGTTTTCCTGCTTTTACCCTGAAAATGTTAAGCGTTGCCCAGCCCTAGCTAGCATACCTGCTCCTGTGTGCTGCAGGAGCTCACCCGTTTCATGTCCTGGCTGGGAGATGCTGCTGGCAAGTTCCGCTTCCCTCCCTTTATCACACGGCTGCGGTCGGATGTGTGGGACCTCCTGCCTGCCTTAATGCCGGTGCAGGTGAAAACACGCACTTCTGACAAATGGATAACCCCAGCCAGAGACAAGGTTTTGACTTGCTCAACTTCCTGTTTCACTCAAGGGACAAACATGTTTTCATCTCTCCCCAGAAATCTTGAAAGGGGTCGATGAGAGGGTCCCAGGTGTGTTCTGAACACCGGGAATGTCGACAGCAAGCCAGGGGCCACGTGGGGTGTACGTTTAGAGGGAAGAGGAGGAAAAAAAGACCATCAGTGCAGAGAACAAGGGTATTGAGATTTGATCATATTTGTAGGTGTCTTGTAAAAACCGTAGAACATCCCATGCCGTTAGCATGATAAGATTAGTCTTCAGGCAGAAAAATTTAAAAAAGGAGGTGTATGTCCAGTGGTAGCAAGGTCAAGTGACATGAGAAGAATACAGCTTGACACTGCATGGAGAAA
>JAWWEE010000074.1:12008247-12022596 GCA_035221455.1 Xenops minutus
AAGGAAAAAAAAAAAAAAAAAAAAAAAAAAAAAGAAAAAGAAAGGGAGCTGCTTAGATATAAGTTCCAAAGTTCATTAAGAGTGTTCTTTATTGCATAGCTCCAAAGCCAAGATGTGCTGGGGCATGTGGAAAAATAAGGAGGTGTTAAAAAGCTGACGAGTTTCTTAGTTTTCAAAACCAGTTCAAAGTCCTAGTCTTGAATTACTCACACTGTGACCTTGAGGCCTATTTGGGATGCCATAAAAGCTATATTCAGGAAGGGAGGAACAGCTTATCAAAAAGAAAAAACTCCTTTTTATTTTAATAACGTTTTTATAGCAGTAATCTTTTTCTTTTGCATAAAAACTTCCATTTGAGGATATCAATATATTTGTTAAATTTAAAAAAAAAAAAAAATAAAATAACAGCAACAAGGGGAAAACCTGGAGCAACTGTCTAGGAAGAAGAGCTAAAGAAAGAGATTTGTATGTACTTATTACTCACAGGAGAGGTATGAAACAATAAGGTAAACTAGTCTTCACATCCTAGAAATAAAATAGGCATGTTAATAGGATATATCCATCACAATGTTTCTCTAGTGATAACGTCACTCTGTAATTTTTGAAAAGACGAGTATTTTTAAATTTCCACATGAACCTGAACAGGTAATTATTTTTATATTTTCATTATATTTTCTTTTTAATTCCAAGAAAAAACCTAAAATTATATTTTCTTCAACTAAATCTCATTTTCTACTTGGAAAATTTTTAACCTCATCTATGTAGCTTCTAGGGCTACACATAAAGGTTCTATGAAAGCAAATAAATATGTAAATGAAAGAATCATCTGCTCTAATTATAATTTTTCTTGCTGCTATAATTAAAACATTATATGAATTAAAAATAGATTTTGTGTCTGTAATACCAATAATTTTTAATTTTAATTTTAATTTTAATTTTTACTCCAGTGATTAGTCTTCTATAGGGAAAAATCTACCATACAGATCTATTACTTATAGGTATTCACTTATCCTGCAATGACTTTTAAAAGTAAATTATTCTGACTAGCTGGAGGCTATCAGTAAGATTTCTTATACAAAAATAAATACAAGCGCCAAACCAGAATAATTATGGGGCTGTTTAAACTCAATTTCTTAAGATTTTTTTTTAATTTCTCTAAACCACAATTAAAAAATGGGTGGTCTCAAATTAGCTTCTAGATAATAGAGTTTAAATTATGTAAGTGGTGAATTGACTCATTTCCCTCTAAGCCTTTACAACTCTTTGTTTGCTTTGTAAATAACTCATGACATTTTATTTATAGCAAATCGGTGGGAAATATAAACCTCTAAAACAGTATTTTACTTCTTTTCTTATTATTCTCTATGCTTTAATGCTAACAACAACAAATATTCCATTGACATATATGTATTTATAAGATACTGTAAAGTTGCCCTATAATCATTGCCCTGTTGAGCACTGTAATGCATTTAGAGCAAATAAATCCTGCTCAGAGTTTGCCCACACTCCTCCCCTCAGGATGCTACCAGAGCAGTGCAACATTCACCTCAAACCTCAAAACCACTTGAATAAACTCTTGGTTTGATGTGTTCCTGACCCTCAGGCCATGCTCACAACAATTCATGAATGCAACTTGAGGTTTTGTATGCATCTTGAAATCTATGGTGTCTCAACATTTAAAGTTTCCTAGGTGGTATTTTCCCCACTTCCTTCCACCGTTGCTTAGTTCAGGTGCCTGGGGAAAAAGAATGAAGTGGGTAATTTAGAAATATAGCTCCTAAAATTGTTCTGATGTGGTGAGAAGAGAGAGGAATTTGAAAATAAAATTAAAAAAAAAAAAAAAAAAGCTGAATGGAGGGTGGAAATTCCATTCACAGCAAACATGAAACTTGTAAAATTCTCTTGTGTTCCACATTAATCATAAAATGGTTTGGGTTGGAAGGGACCTTAAAGATTATCTACTTCCAACCCCACTTCCATAGGCAAAAACACATTAGAGTTAAAAAACCTTTATGAACATTTTCCTAAAATGTAGGATTGTGGTGATATCTGTTTCCTTTTAGACATCTGATATTAGTGAAAGAAGGAAGTCTAAAAGTGTGGGAGGCACCTACAGGTCCCTGGTCTGATTGACATAACTGGTTACCTTCAGTGTGTGTCTGTTTGAACCAGGACATTTTCAGTTCATGTCACTGCCCTAACCACCCATCCTGAATCCTGGGCATTGGTCCTTGCTCCAGTGGAATTTTCTTCTCAAAACAATTTTACTTTTGATATGTGTTATTTCCCCAGCCATTCTGTCTATTCTGTTCTGTGGCAAAATGTCTACAGTCTAGGTGGAACTATTTCAGGAAACAGAAAATTAAACCAGACTTTAAGAGAGTGAAAGTGATTTTCCAACTTAAAAGTCACAATTGTCAGCTTTGTGATGACATCCTGAAGCCACAGTTCCTTCATCAGGAACAGAACAGAATTTAAACCAAAGGTACTAGAAGTCATAACACTTTCCTAGGAGGTATGATATTAAACAGGCATGGTTGGCTGAATCCTTCATCCCAGTACTAATCCAACCCTCTGTCAGTGGACAAAATAAGAGCTTTTCCTCCAATTTGAATTCTGATGGCATTTCCCTCCTGCTTTTCCTTCAAGAGCTTGAAATTAAATATTTTTCACAGGGCTAGATGGTCAGTTGCTGTTAAGAGTATTTTATGTTCAGCTTTACATTTCATTCCAGGAACATTATTCTTGTTCAGTAATATGCCATTCATTTTTGCCATGTCCCTTTATCTATTATTCTATATCAGCAACACAAAAGAAGAGACGAACTCCTTGCTGGTAATATGGCAAAATGTATGGGATGCCTCACTGCACTTTACAGGAAGAGGGGCCTGCCTGTACCTGACCTACTTATAAGGACATTAGAAGTAGGTAACAAAAATTGTGTGTATGAGTGCAGTGTATTCTCAGGACCCATACATATTTGTCAAAGCTAATTTCAAATAAAATAAATCTAATTTCAGATAAAGCCACTCTTCTTGACACCATCCCATAAGATTAATGCTCAATCTTTGTTCATAGGTAAAAATTTTAGGTATATTATGCTTTGAGATAGTGGCCTATAATAATTTTTTAAATTCTGATTCAAAACTGAGACATAGACCACCTCTGCCACTTCTTCGAGGTCTATATCTATCAAAAGAGCTTTTCATAAAAAGTAGCTTGGCACAAAAATGCTATGTTTGTGTTTGCCTCCAGGAACATTTCCCTGTCTTCTATATAGAAGTAATAACTTCTGTGTTTTTGAGTTCATTGTGGAAAGGATTAGTAGTGTACCTAGATATTATTGCCTTTCAGCTGTAGTAACAGGATTTTGACTTCAAGCAGGAACAATTTTAGTTTCCAGATCTTGTGGATGCAAATGAACATATGTCAGCTGTGATCTTGGGATTATGCAAGGTTTGGGATGCAGGTAAAACTTAATTAAAAGTTTTCATAAGCCTTTTCTTAAGCTCCAAAGATGAGATAAATAAAAAAACCAGCCTATATGAAAAAGTAGGCTGGATTGAGTTGACCACTATTGTTTAATGAAGTCCGGTTTTTAGGTTTAAACTCAGAAGTGACCATCCTGTCTGAGCTCAAGTATAACAAAGGCCAGAGATATTCAGACAGGAATGTCATTCCTTCACTCAGTAACTCAGAGTTGATTTGATCTTTTACAAAAGCATCCGCTCTCATTGAAAGTGGTGAGGAGTTTATCCCTCCTCACAAGCAGACTTGCAGGTAATATTGCATGCTAACAGTTGTCACACTTCTAAGGTTACTCAGTCACTGACAGGAAAATCCATTTAAGAAACAAATCTATCCTGAACAAATAGGCCTTTAATCTCTTGCATTATCTTCATTGAAGGTGATTTTATTCTAGGATCCTGAGGAAAAAAAGGCTTTTATAATTGCACTGCCTGCATGTGAATGTCTGTTTAAAGACTTTTTAACCCATTAGTCAGCCATGGGACAACAATCTCAAAGAAATGTGTTTCCCAGAAACAGGTAGCTAGACAAAATGTTTGCATAGCGGACTTTAATATCAGACACTGGAATATCTTCATAAGAAAAAGAGGCTGTAAATGTTCCAGCTACACAAAAGCTCCATCTGAAAACTGCAAATTCATAGGCAATTCAGGACTGCACACCCACAGTCTGTCAAAGGAGTATATGACCATTCTCTGAAGGACCTAGGAAATGTGGTCCACCATCAGAGCATGGAACCCAGCTCACCTTGGCTGAGTCTTTTTTCATAGAGTTTTTAGTCATTGGCTTAGCTTCACTTCCAGTTCTGTAATTCTGTCCTCCTTTTACTTTTATATTTCCTCCAAATCTCTAAAAAACACTTCCCAATTTGATAAATGGAAGCATCTTGCTGAACACACAAAAAAAAAAAAAAAAAACAACAAAAAAAATAAATTTGCATTTTGTTTCAATGTAAAGAAAATGAAAACTTGCAAGCCTGATTGAATTTCGGTTTTGTCTTTATGGCTCAGCTGTTAGACCACCACCAATCCTTAACAGCATGGTTGTACCTCAGTGAAGGCGCATTCTCACTTTTCCTGTGAAGCTGGACACTGAAAAAGTGCCAGAGAGAGACAACCGCTTCCTGAAAGAGCTGCAAATAACAAGAAAAATTGAATCAGGCATAGAAAAGTTAAGTCATGTTTTAAAAGCCATTCATGGAAGAACAGGAGCAAGTAGATGGTCTTCTAAGTCCAGTCACACCCAATCTCCCCAGTAACTGGCTTACTTAGCAGTAGTACAGCTGGGTTCATTCTGTAAGGGTTTACTTCAGCTAAACCAGACAACACACAGCTCTAAATGGCAGAGTTCATTCTGCAATAGCAGAGATCCTTTTGGAAAACGCAAGGCCAAATGCCAGTTGTGTGGAAATCAAACAGAAGGGGAATTTGTGCTGTTTATAAGGAAGGACAGTATACTGAACTATTGAGAATGATAAACAGGACAGCAACAATATCAAAAGGATTCCAAGTAAATAAAAATAATTCAGGAAAGACTCTTCCCCATTTATTCATTCCTAGTGAAAAGAACCAAACCTAGTGAGCATTGAGTTGCCATCATGGAGCTTCCCCTCCCCACTCCATGCCAAACTAAAATCCATATATATAAAGGAAATTGAAAATAGTACTCTCTTTATCTGAGGTGATCCATTCTATAGGCCTGTATCAAAGGTTTGAGATTTTAATGGGTAATCAGCCATCTGGAGACATTCCCTTGAGGTACCTGCATATTTTGATTACAGAAGAACTCAACACTACAGCTCTGCTGCTCAGGATGAGCTCTCTGTGTCTAGTACCTTATATTATTAGACATATATTTTGTATTAATTTATACCTTGGGGAATTATGGCACATTAGTTTGCAACTTAAAGAAATCACCTGTCTCTTTAAATTGACATCAGGTGAAGCTTCTACAGCCACATAGTAAAAGCTTCCTCACATACACATACAAGAATAGGCCTCTCTCAGGGACCAAACTGTGATGAAAATGGCCACTTAGAAGCCGTCCAGAGCTGCAATGTTGCCAGCTCTTGACATTCAGGTCTCATGATTAAAACTTTAAAAGAGATCATGAAAACAGACTTCATGCTTGTCTTCAGTTCCTCTTTCTTTCTGTCTTTCTTTCCATCTTTCTTTCTTTCCTTCTTTATCTCTTTCCTTCTTTCTTCTCTCTATCTTTCCATTTTTTTCTCTGTCATTGGGAGGTCTTGGAAACTTCAAATCCTTTGAAAGTGAACACAATGATTTTCACTCAACCACATTAGTATATGATGTTTTAAGAAAACCACCAAATATTGCAAGGCTCAGTAATAAAATCACTACAGCTGGCAACATGGCTGAATGAATCATTCTCCCTAGGATCATTGTATAGACCAAACATGCCAGCATGAGCAACTGCTCTCTTCAAATAGAAGTGATGGTGCCAGAAGGAATGATTACAGCACAAAAGCTGTGACCTGTCCTGACTAAGAACCATTTTGTGTTTGGCTTTGTTGGTATGTCCTTGTTTATTCTTTTGTGAGAATAGTCAAAGTATGCGTGATTTTTTCAAATAGTCTTGCATCTGTATTACAAACCTTCACAGACAGATAGTCAAGCACAAACCAGCTGCAAAACAAACAGGCCATGCAATATTATGCTCAAGATAGTAAGTCTGACTGAGAAGAGCATAAGAACTCAGGCTCAGTGCCTGGTTTATGTGTCTATTCCTCTTACTCACAAAAAACCCAGAAAAAGTCTCATATGTCCACCCATGGATAGTCACGGATATGTAGCTCAGTGTTACCTCTTACCACCCACCCCCTTTCAAAATTTCGTGGTTGATTTGCTCACCTGTGGTTTTTTGTTGTTTGGGGTTTTTTTGGGGGGTGGAGGTTGTGTGTGTACTTGTTCCTGCTGGCCTGTGCACCTGCCTTCCTTTCTCCTCAGAAATGGAATCCAGCTGTGTGCTATGGGTACCATTGTGGAAGGCCAGCTTCTAGTCCAAACTTCACCACTTCACGTAACAGAGCTAGAAGTATCTGTTTTAACACAAATCAGCCATAGCTCAAAGTGTTCTGGTCATGCCCTAAGAAAGGTGTGCATACTCCAAAAAAAACAAACCACATACAGCTCAAGAATGTTCTTGTAACATTTGCTTGACCCTCATAAATCAATTTGTTTGGGTATATATTTTATTTTTTTCTTTGGTTAAAGGAAAATTTAATTTTGTATCAAACAGGTATACTATTATCAACAAAATACCCAGAAGTGATTTGTACTTGCATTTGCTAAACATTATGTATTGGTTCCTGATACTGAATCAAAAGTATCATGGAAGACTTTGCATCAAAATATTAGTAAAATTTCTTGTTTCATAGTTCTAGTAGATATTTAATTTGATACTTTGGGAAAAAAAAACCCGCAAACATAAGTCTTACCTCTTTCAAATTAAATTATTATTTAATTGCTAAACAGCTCATGGCTTTTTTGTGTCACCATCTCTAGAAAATTCATTGCGAACTTATTAAAGAACATATGAAGATTTGAAATTCTAGACCACTGAATTGTGGAAAATTTTAAGCATACTGGGTCCTGAAGACAGTTTTTCCTACAGGAAAAGCAAAACCAAGACAGAGGTGAAAACAAGTTATGACAGGCTGTGCATGGACATTGCTAATGGTCTGTGCCTTTGACTCTAAATTTTCAGAAATTAGCTTAGCCTTCATTTGCCAACTTTTTTTGGGGTATATTCAAGTGGTATATTTTTCCTCTATGTTACTAAAACTCTGCCAGAATTATCTAATACCTGACTTTTAAAAAATGTTTTCTGTGCAGCTAATAGCTGTCTACATTGAAACCATATTCAAAAGCTGCCAATTTTTCTGCAGTCACATCTGGCAAGGGCTGCTAGCCCTTGTATCACACAGGCTGTTTCTGGTTTGAGAAAGCAGGCACACTCAGGTTTAGCTCTTTTCCCTTATTCCCCAGTAGGCACAGGCAGTCATGCTCCAAAGCCCATGTCACGTGTAGTCACGGCACCCTGTAGGCTCCACTGTGGTTACTGGTGATGGGTGGTGCATGTGGATATGTGGTTCAAACTGCTGTTAGATCACTCAGAGAGGCTACTGCTTCTTCTGCTGCTCTCCCCCAATACAAGGGAAGCCAAACCTCCCTGTGCAGTCTCTTCCTAACCTGCCAAAATGATCTGGCTTAGCCTAACCATGTTTAAAAGTAGTGGTACTATTTACAGAACCAGCTTAGAGAGCAAATATACGGCAGAGCAGGAGGGACAGGATAACTGGGTATGAGGGTGATGAAGCTCTGGACACATGGAGACTTCAATGTCTGAAAGCAGCTGACCTGTGGTTGTAACAGCATGCTAGACTGCAGCTGGAGAGCTCTGCAAGCACGCAGATAAATAGCAGTACATTTTATGAAAATTTTTAAAACCACTCAATTTCAAAATAATCCTAATGACTTGTGACTCCTCTTGGGGACTTCTGTGCAATTTAACTGCAGTTATAGGAAACTGGCACTGATTAGGGTTGGCTACTGGCTAGTATGTGGTAATACCTGTTTGTTTGTGGTGAGTGGTGGTGGTGATTCAGCCAGATGTCTGGCATATGCCAAATAGCATTAATCCCACAAATACAGAAGGAAATCAACATTTGGAGAACAGGTTTAAAATAGACAGAGTAGCAGTTTTCTGGAGGGGTTGTGGTAAACAGGAGGAAGTCCGAAGAATGGAGCATGAGAAAAGATAATCTCATGAAACCATTCAATCAATAGAATATAGTCTCAGCTGACAGAGATGAGTGAGAGACAGGAGAAAACAGGCAGAATGAAGAGGAAAAGAAAGGTGAGAGGTGACAGAAAGCCCATGGAAAACCTGTTGATCAGAGAGGCTACTGTCTCAAATTCCACCCCACAGTGGCTTGCAATCCCACAGACTGCTGGATAAAATGACTGTCTGATCACTGTCATGACCATAATAACCTTTCTCAGTCAAAATTAATAAGATCAGCCCAAATAAAAGGGTTTTGTTGACTGGACTCATTGTGACTGAAACTACAAGACTCCAGGGAGACCTTATAGAAGCCTTCCAGTACTTAAAGAGGGCCCACAAGAAGGTCAGAAAAGGATTTTTTTACATGGGCATGTAGTGATAAGGGGGGATGGATTTAACTTAAAAAGGGTAGATTTATATTAGATATTAGAAAGAAGTTCTTCACTCTCAGGATGGTTAGACACTGGAACAGGTTGCCCAGAGAAGCTGTGGGTGCCCCATCCCTGGAAGTGTTCAAGACAGTTGGGATGGGACTTTGAGCAACCTGATCTAGTGAAAGGTGTCCCTGCCCATTGCAGGGGGGTTGGAACTAGATGATCTTCTAAGGTCCCCTCCAACTTAAACTGTTCTATGTTTCTGTTTCAGAACTGTTCACAAAAGGCTAATTTATCCCAGAAATAATAAGATGAGAGAGGTAATGCTATTATGTGATATAAATTCAACCACAAAATTATGTGTCTAAGAACAACTGTTACCATTCAGTAGATATCCAACTGTGCCTGCTTAATGAGGTGTGGCTGCACAGTGCTGCTCAGGAGCACAGCCAGGTGACTACACCAGATTGGCCAAGGACACAGCTTTTCATGGCATTGCTTAAAGCAAAAGCATATGAGCTTGAAATATAAGCATAAGTAGCTGGTACGAGCATAGAGAAAGCAATGCACTAGCTACCTTCTTTCTACAAGTATTTAATGGATTTAAGATTTATGCCTTTGCAAATCATAAAGCAGTAGATTTAGAATCATGGTCTTCCATCTAGTCTTTCACATATTTTCCACATTTTGGTTGAGATCTGCCTAACATCATATATCTAAATAAGTTCCAGCTCTTTGGAGGAACAAGAATTTATATAAACAAGCAAAAACTTAGGTTCTGTCCAAATGTGTTATTTTCACTGACGTTATAATGGAGTGAAACAATAGTAGTGAGAAACTGCAAACGTAAGAACAGGAGTCAGCAGAAATCACTGCAGAGAGGGGTTATGAGTGCTGCCTATAAATGAATCAGAGGGTAGAATTGCAGCTAGGGAGGCCAATACCAATTCCAAGAGCTGACAGACACCAGCTGGTGAGCTGTGCTGGGACGTGAATTTGCCTGTGGCAAACGAGACCCATCCTTTGACCCAGCACATTAACACTAGTATACTTCCATCAAGCAGTCTGCACTGTGTACCAAACAGCACTAGGGTGGACAAAGTACAAGTGTGTTTTTCTGCAGTGTATGATGAGTGGACAGGACTCACCAGCAAAAGGTGAGGTGAACATCTAGCTGCAGTTGCCTAAATCATAGCAGCAAAAGGCAGGTCATTAGTCATTGCTACCCAGAGCCTTTTGTAATGAGCTGAGGGGGAGGGGGAGAAAGGCCTGTCTGCTCCTCTTGGTTCTCACTTCTTTTAAGCTTTATATATAAAGGTCATATGCTCTGTTTTAATTTTGGTGGAGTTAGCAGGAGTGTCCTCTCAGGAGTGTCCTCTCCCCACTAACATCTGCTGGCATCACTGGCACTGGGCTCCTCAGTGAGAGGTATTAGACAAAAGGTAGGTAAATGCAGCCTGTGCACTAAAGAATTTAAAACCAGGTACTTAGGTTCATTGAGTCTAACAATATAGACATTGAAAGGATAATAAAACTTTAGCCAATAAATGCTAGTAACCTCTAAATGTAACTTAATAGCTTCAATTTAATGATCTGGAGCTATATCCAATGACAGTTATAGTCCCAAAAATATTACATGACTGCTCTCAAGCATGGAACCTGATTTAGGTAGCAACATTCCCTAAAGGTAGGGCTAGCACCTCAAATGGGACCCAAAACAGCCAGCTCAACAGGGAGCAGCCTGGAGCTGTTGTGCTCCCAGAAGAACCAAGAAGTTGCCTTCTGTCTTTGTGACATGTAGAGCCACCATCCTCTTCTAAACTTAATATTTTTGTCCTTTGAAGGAACAACATCAGGTTACTTTTTGCTTTTCAGAATTGTAAAGGAAGCAAGAAAGTACTCATAAAGTTTACTGAATGCCATCTTCAAGTAAGAGGTGACAATCACTTGCTTTAGAGGTATGGATTAGAGGACACACATGCTAGGAGAGTACCAGAATCTCAGGGCAGTGGAAGAAGATGGAAAAGTTTTTCTAAAAAAATGTGACTTTGGGGTTTCTTTTTAATAATAATGGATGTAAGAAAACACTAAATATCTGACTAAGTGATTGGTTCTGGTGGAGATAGACTAGTGAGAAAGTGCAATTCAGATAGTCAGAGGTGAATGATATGGCTCTGCAATATATTACATGGCTCTCATCACTTCATGTGATATATGTGTGAATAATTAAAAACTTGAAGCTGCTGTGTTAAGGTTAGAAAGTGGGAATTTGATCCTGATATATAATATCTAAAAGCAGATACTTATCAGTCACACTAAAAAATATTAGTGTGCAATCTGTGTAAATTCAAAAAAAAAAAAAAATTTAAAATATAACATATAGTTCCCAAAAGTGAAAGGCAAGTAGGTTCAAGTCAGCTCTTTTATTTCCTCTCTTCATGAGTATAGTTGAGAACATAGTTAACTCAGTCAAGAATCTTCATTTTTTCCTCCTTTTTATTCTGACAGAGGCTTTCATTGCCCCCACTAAAGGAAACTAAACTCAGAGAACTTTATAGGCATTTCTATTGACTCTGTGAATAATCTTGACTCTGCGGATTATCCTCAAGCAGCTGTGGAGAACACAAAAGATTTCCCCAGAACATAGGGAAGAGAATACTGATGCAGCCTGGGGCAGTTGTTTTTTTCCTCAGCTCTCAAGTGATTTTTAAGAGCCAGCCAGTCTGCAAAACGATGGATTTGTTTGTAGGAAAGGTAAACACTGCCAAAATCAACAAGTTCCTTCCTTAGGGGCCTGTAGAGCAAATTGGTCCACAGATTAAGACAGTTCAGTTAAGTCATGTTGGGGCTGACATGAGGCCTTCAGGCTCCCTCACTGTTACCCCAGAAAATAAAGAGTAGTGATAAGGTTCTTATGAGGTAATTATAAAAAGGGTCAGAAAAATGAAATAAATTAAAATTAATCCTCTCTGTAAATTTCCTGGCACAGGATTTGGGGGGCTTAACTGAGGTGGCTTGTAGGTTTACCAGTAGTTTCCTTTGCACTGGGTCAAATAGGCTCTGTCTTGACTCGCTAGACTGGTATCACTGAAGGATTTAACAGTGATTAGAGCTGTGTAAAATGATCTCATATGTTGTCACCTGCCACAGAAATTGCACTGGGTGAAGCCTAACCCTATTCACAAGCAATTTTTCCAACCTAAACGAGGAAATGTGTTAAACAAGCAGAACCACCATGTCTTACAGAGGTGGATTTCATCTTCGTGAATGTACAGGACATATGTGAGAGACAAAGTGAGATGGCAAAAAACCAGCATTTTACAGTCTGCTTTGCTCTTTCCCAGCACTTTTTATTTCAAAAGCATAAAAGAATTAAGACAAACGATAATTTAATCCCAGTAAGACACAAAAACATTCATCACTCTCATTTCATAGATCAAGAAACAGAGGAAAATAGAAACTCAATGCTCATGCCAATCCTGGTGCCATAAATCATAAGAAAATTTTATCAGAAACACTGTAATACGAAGGTAAGGCAAAGTTTTCAAATTATTCTCCTAAACAAAGGTGCCTAAAACTTTAGCAAGCAGTTCTGAATATTTTGGCTGGCTGTAGCTGACATGGCCAGGTCATGCACAGTTCAGTCAGACTTTATTGGCATGACAACATCTTCACACACAGCTACAGGAAATCAGCAATGCAGCTGGGAGGGAACCCAGGTCTCCTGACTAGCAATTCTGTGTATTAATGACAATACTCTGCTTCCTAGTCCCTTACATCCTCACAGCATTTTTCAACCATTAACTCATACATCTGTGAGGTTTGTTTGAGATGGAGATGCAACAAGAAAGCTCAAAATGAGGAGCATGTAGGGCCACCATTTCAGTGGGAAAAGGTTAACTCACTCTAATTAAATCCCACAGAGCCTCTCTGTTCAAAAACCACCACATTTTGAAACCAATGAGGGTTAACATCTCATTAACGGGGAGGTTAGTTGCTATAAGGCTGCTATATAAAGATTTTTGATGCTTATTTCTACTGGAAATCAGTGTAGGAGAATATTATATTCAAAAGGCTTTGTCAGACAGGCTAAAGAACTGCTAATCACTGCAGTTATTCTCTCATTTCAACCTAAATTAACATAGCTTTGAAGACTTCTTTTTTGGCACATCCATACATGAGAACCTACATGCTGTGTAACATAATCAGAGGGAGCACACATGTACATCACGTCATATGACAGACACTCTCTGTTGCAGGACAGAGTTATTGCACTTGCTGTCACCAAGAGGGAAACTCCAAGCCTACTCACAGTGGATATGGTGATGCACTACATGGAAGTGCCTTGCAGGTCACAACTCCTGTGGGCCCAAATCTCTGTCCCTCTCCAGGACTGTAGGAACATATGCTGAGCACCAGCAGCAATAAATACCACATAAAATCCTCAGCTCCAAGAGGCACACATACTACAGCACCAGCACAGCCTGAGCCTTCTTCACAAGTGGTGCCAAGTGTGGAGCTGGCATGTAGCACTGATCTGTGCCTTTTACTGAACGTAGCCTTCTTTATATTGGTCTTGCCATCATAAGACCTCTTCTGACTATGTTTTCCATTTATTATTGCCACAGAGAAAAAGGTTTTAAAACTTTGCTCCTAGTTAGATGAGAGAAGGGTTTATTTCTAACATAGTCATGGGTTAATAACTTTAGTTCCCTTCTAACAACTGAAAAGTAGCAGCAGGCATCATTATTGTTGTTATCGCCACAGGGTGGTAACAGAATTCAGTAAATTCCAAAGAGAAATATTTAAAATGTCAAAACATAAGCTTAACTGAATAAAAAGCTGAAGTGTAAGCCCAGCCCAGAGAATGGAAAAGTACTGGATAAAACATTGGAAAATATACTGCAGGGAACAATCCCGCTTTGGCAGCAGGATAGGCTAAATGACCTAATACAACTTTTCCGTCTCTAATTTATACGATTCTTTGATTCAACAAAAACAAACCGGGAAATTAAAAACTGAAGCAAGTCCATAACCTGGCTACCACATTTTATAAATGTATATATACACATTTCTATAGTTATTTAAAATAGTGACTCTCTAGGCACTAGTACTACAGGAGATATATGCAGACTGTCAGATTTCCTCTTAAAACATTCATCTGGCTGCCAGGCTAAACAGATGCCAGCAGCCTAAGAGATAGACCTAAGAATAACCCTTAAGACACTCTGGAAAGAAGTAATCACTAAAACTGAAAAAGTCAAATTTTGTTGACTGCTATGATCTAAAACCCTGGTTTCATTGTGAAAACTAAGGCAAAGAACAAAAATAAAAATGGGAACAGCAGGAAAGCTGGACCTTCAACGTCATCAGCTATGTTGGAGAATGGATGCTCTTAGGCACTTACTGTTCTTTAAAATGTTGTGCTTCTCCTCTGTGGGAGTACTTACATATAAAGTTCAACAACTGAACTGACAGTTAATGAGTAGACTGATCGGATGAAATAGTATTCAAGTGCTCTTCTTACTGGATTCTTTCACATCACAGAAAAATTAGTAGAGTACACAATACATACAATTCATATGCAATTCATCCTTTTTTTTTTTTTTTTTTTTTTTTTTTTTGTAAATATGTTTTGTTT
>JAWWEE010000074.1:12022696-12086601 GCA_035221455.1 Xenops minutus
CAATAGACCAATCAGGGAAGGGTTTACCTGGCCTGGCAAGGCTTGCATACTAATTAGAAAGGTATGGGGTTTCCCTCAAAGGGCTAGGGAAGATACAACACTCCAGTTTACAGTACAGTAAAAAAAACCTCGGGTTTAAAAGGGATTCTGGTTCCGCTTATGATATTGTGGTCTATTCCCACACTAAAGTTCCTAAATAGCTGCAAAATAGTCATGTTCCAGGATATGGGTATCTATGTAACTTCTTGAACCTGATAAACACAGTGAACTCACAAGTCAAATCATTCATGTTTAATCTCTTACTTCAGCAAAATCAGTCTCAGATTTTAAGACCGGTAATATATTCTTCTCACATACCATCAGATGAAGCTAAGTATTTGAAGCTAAATTTTTTGTCCCTCTGCCATTTATAATTATTTGAGTTCATTATATTAAATACTGTCCTCAGTTATATCTTATCACTTTCACAGATCATAATAAATCTGAGGAACTGTGAAAGAGGTTTGCGTTAACCTATATAATCTCATAATTCATCATTCACATACCTCTGTCCAAAGGTAGAGTTTGGATTAAGTTCTTTATTATTTGGTAATTGGAATAGGTTAAGAGTTTTTTCTGGTAGTCACTCTGTTAGTTGACAATATCATACCACCATCACTTAATCTCTTTTGATGGGTACCTCTGCCATGAGTTGGAGTTTGCCCTGCTGCTTAGTCACTGGTAATATTGATAGTTTGTAATATATGTGGAGCCAGACTATTCCTGAAGAGGCACACTGGAAGAATGAGGGGCAACAGACAAGTAGCAGCAAAAGAAATTATGATTAGACATAAGGAAAAAATATTTCCAAAGAAGATGATAAAACACTGGTTAGATGTAGAGGCGGTGGAATCTCTATGCAATGTAAAAAGAAACTCTTCAGGGTTAGTGTATTCTTTTTAATTAAAATCTTTAAAATCCCAAACAATAAAATAGGGTTGAAAAGTAATTTATTTTATACTTCTTCAAGTGCAAAGACTACCTGGAAAATTTGCCATGTTCCAGTAACTCAGATAACATATAATTGGGTTGTGATGTAAGTTTTCTGTGTGTTCTTTCTGTAAAGTGGGAAAAAACATGTATGTACCGTTATGTAGAATACTTGAAATGTAGAATAGCTGGGATTGGAAGAAACCTTTGGAGGTCATCTAGTCCAGTCCCTCACTCAGAACTGTGTCAGTTAAAGCAGGTTGCTCAGCAGTGTGTCCAGCTGAGATTTGAATATCAAAAGGATAGAGACTCAGCAGCCTCTTTGGGCAATGTGCTTCAGTGTTTAAGAACTCTCCCAGGAAGGAGTTCAACAGGAATTTCTTGTATTTATGTTTCCACTTATTGTTTCTAATCCTGTCATTGAGCAGTATTGAATTGCCTTTTTCATTCCTTCCCATCAAGTATTTACACACACTGATTAGATGATTCCTGCTCTGAGCCTTCTCTTCACCAGGCTGAAGAGTTCCAGCTCTCAGCCTTATCTCATACGTTGGACCCTCCAGGCACTTAAGCATCTTCATGATCCTAAAATTTTGCTTATGTGCAGGTAAAAAATAGGCACTGATAATAAAAGAAATGGTCTTTGTTACATGAATCGTTTTCTACCTAAAAACTAGGGAAGAAGTTATGTATAAAAAGATTGAATAGAATATTTCAAAATAAACTTAAGGAAAAGTAGTAATCCATGAATTTTCATTTAATTTAAAAGATAGTTACATAAGATAATTTTCTACTTAAATTATTTCTAGTAAGCATAAAAAAATTTTAGCTTCTTCCAATTTTTTCCTTCAGTGCATATTTTTCAATCACTCAGACTTGTTACTATGTAAATATATAATATTATTAATAAAAGAGGTGTCTTTCTGAAAACTATCATTGAAAATAGAAGATTTATTAATGAAAATGTTTCATCTAATTGCAGAGGTATTCCAAGTTACCTTTTCTCTATTTGCATTGAAGTTTAAGAATTGTGCCAGTTAAGAGACTCCATTCTCATTTTGTTCAATTGTATAACACAATGTGGTAAACATTCCATATTTCTAGCTGTCTGCCTGCAATACAAGGTGGTGATTCTTGTCTTCAGCTAGTAAATATATTTTTAAAAGTTGCCACCTTAGCTGAAATAACACAAGAGATATAAAAGCATCTCTGGGATGTACAGTCCTGTTGCAATTCAAGCACACGCAGACTCCAGTAAGGGTCAGGACAATTCTTTAATTAGAGCAACAGACATTGACATTACTTTTTCTTTTGTTACCTCAGTCATGAGATTGTACCAAATCTCTTTGAATGAGATTTATTTTTTTTTTTCTGTTGAATAACACCACATATTAATTGGTGATAACATAAGTGTGTAAGTCTTATGAATCATGGTGTTAAACACTCTATATCTTATATGGTCATCTGTATGCTCTGTATGTTCTCTGACTATGTGATTAACTTTTGTGGAAGACTTCCAGGCTGAAGACAACTTTGGCCTTGAAAGGGTGCAGCTGTGAGCATGGGAAAGCAGAGAAGAAGATAGCTATGGCCTTGCAATAGCATGGGAAAGTAGAAGAAAAACAACTGAGAAAAACAAGATATGTTTTGAGTCTTACCAGCATGAGGAGAGATGTGAACTACCTATCAGAAGATGGTCTAAGACTCGTGGACAGAAGTACTTGGCTAATAGAGTGTGATATGTATGTGTGGACAGATAAGAAAAAGTACAAAAGAGAAGCCTTCTGTTAATAAGGTGGTTGTTGCTAGTTGTAAATATTTCTTGCCCCATACCTCTGTGTGTGTGTGTGTGTGTGTGTGTGTGTGTGTGTGTGTGTGTGTTTGTCTATTGCCACAAACTTTTGGGGAGAAGCTGTTGCATGATTATATGGTATAATACCATGATATCTTTTTGCACCTATTACTCTCATAGGAAGAGCATGATACTGTCAAATTTAAGTGACTGTCTAGGTTTCCAAGGCTCAGCTTGTTTCACATCAGAACAAATTTACTGTTCAACCTCATTTCTAACACTTGTTTACCTGTTTTCTAGATGCCTGGGCTGTCATTCAAATATCACTTATGTAAGAGATGTAGTTCCACATTTAGTAAAGTACAACCATTTTCCTGTAAATATTATGCTCAAGCAAAACTCATCCTGCATCCTCTTTCTATTTAGTGTTGTAGCCCCATGGATCTTCTGTTTTGGTGTAGAAAGGCCAAAAAAAATTAAAAAGGGGAAGGTTTAGATAGAAAAAAAAAAAAAAGCTGTTGCACTGACCAGATCAGCTGACAAACCTTTTCCAGAGACCCTTAGATTGTCTTCCTTTGTTTTCACAAATACATCCCAGAAACCCAAAAACGGGTGACACAGAACACAGGTCAGCATGCCCACAGGCACAGTCTCGGATTTTGTTATTTTTAATTAGATTTAAATATCCCAGGGGACACTCAGCTGTGGTGCGAAGGAAGGAAATCTTAGATGTTCCTAGTTTAGGAAGTAATATGATGAATCATACTGAGGCAGATCTTTCCCTGCATTTTTTTTATCCCCCAGGAGAAAAGGGTGGGTTAACTAAGTTAACTCTACAATCCACATGCAGGAAAAGAAAAAGAGAGATCTTTTACCTGGATGATCAGCTGAACTGAAAGGTGAATATTTTTATATTGCAGTAATATGAAGAAAATCTAATCAGAAATGATAGGAACTTGTGATAGTTTCATGAGACATGAAGTGGGTCAAAGGTTTGTGGTCTGGGTATATTAAATATCCCAAATTATTTCATTAATTATTTTTTCTCAATTTGAATTAACACCACTTGATAATCTAGACTTATAGTTTATATTTATTCTAGAAACATGATGCATAAAAGATGCTGACAAGCTTTTTTAGAAGGTTTTATCCATATCACTTAGGATTTTTTGCTGCACTAGGCATAAATTAATTTTACATGTACTACCAAAATGAGCTTGAAGAAGGAAGACTTTGTGACAAGTCCTGACCTCAAAAAATCTCAACCTCTGTGATTTCTGAACAGTGTCAGAGTAAATAAGGCAAGGAAATGGCTCTGAATGGAAGTATAGAGATTTTAAAAGGAATATAGAGGATTATTAGGTAAGATTTAATCAAGGCACTACTCTGAATTACCAGTTAAGTGACAGCAAGATGACAGAAAAAAAGGCAGTATTATTTCTGATGTTATCTGGTTTTGACATACTTGGTGCTTTTAATACTTTTCCACTAGTAAGGGACAGCTACCCATAGAACAGTGTTGTTCAAGGGAAAAAATAATGAATAAAAGAGCAAGGAGAAATGGAGAAATCTTTGAAAAAGTAAGGCTGACAGTAACTTTACTTCTACACTGCCCTGGCACTCATAAGATTGTTTCTTCTTATGTCCCCTTGCTGTTATACGCTAGCAAAAGAGAGCAAAGATGTTAAGTATTCTTTTTATATATTTGTTTTTACATTTTATTTTTTTTACTTTTACTTTTTACTTACCAAAGGAGATTAGGCTGGGCAAAACAATGTGGCTCTGCATGAACCACAGGCTGAGAACTACTGGTATAAAGCATGCATCTGTAGTCTAGGACTAAACAATTTGAATTAGAAATCGTTTGCTACAGTCCTTTCTTTGCAAGGTTAATCACTTTTTGATGCATTTTAAGGACAATTTCCAAATCTCATTTAAGTTTCTTCTCTGATTTACAAAATGGATTGCATTTTTTGCCATATCTACATCTTGTTTCAATGCCTTCTGTTCAAAGAGTTTCATTATAAATGACCATGTCAAAATTAACCTCTAATAAAATGAACTTCTTTTTCTGTTTGCAATTGTACAGACCATCCACCCTCTCAACCAAAATCCCATTTATGTTGTGTAGCATCTCTGTGGCAACTACAAGAAAAGCTTCTTGGAAAGTACCTTGGCAGTTTATCCTTTGTTTTCTTGCTGTCTTTTTAATGAAGAGCCCAAGTCTTTCAGAAGTAACTAGAAGGGAAGCAACCAACAAATTACTTTTCTGGTCATCCTGAGGCAGTCTATACCTGTATTTCAGGCATGGGGCTTGAGATGAAAATCAAACAAGCAACTACCAGAGAAACTAAACTCAGCAAATAATCTTCATCAAGAGTGCAGGAACTGCAGATCTTCCCATTACTGTGTTTCAGCCATTATCACTAATAACTACACTATAAACTTAGAAATAAGCCTAATAGCAGCAGTTTCTTGGGTTCTTTTCAGAAGAACATATAAATTTGTATAATGTATTACATTTCAATTATTTCCCTTTTTTAAGTACATTCACTTCTGGACAAAATGGTATACAACTTAACATTCCCAGTGCCCTGCTGGAAGAATCAGTTATTTTCACTCTTCTTCTCCATGTGAAAAGTCATTACTATTGCAGAGAACAGTTGGCATTTTCACAGCAGTGACTATTTTTCACTTGAGGAAAGTGGAAAAAAATAACTATATATTTTCTTTGTCTGGAAAGCATAAAAAATGTGAAGCAGATCCAATGGTTTCATTTTTCACAGAACTTGCAATAATGTGATTTTCACTGGTCTTCTCAAAAATTGCTTTGGCCAAACTTACTGTAAAATAGCTGTAAGACATTTCTAGCTTTTATATCTACACTGTGGTAAAACAGTTAAACTGTATTTTTTAAGTCTTCCTTTTGAAACTTAACCATGTTTTAAATCAGAGATGTTTTTATTAACATTTCTCACATATATTATTATTTAAAATATTTAAACTATGAAATCAGAAGCATCCAAAAAGTAGAATGTTATCAAAATTTGGTCACACGTACAAACATTGCAAGAAAATAAATACTGTTCCCCCAGTTTAAATATAAGCAGTGATGTAAATATCAGATTTGTCCAGTGAAAGTTGTATCAAGATTCTCTATCTTTCAAACACAAAGTTAGGAGGAACTATGACTTCAACAGTGCAGGATGCTTTCTGGTGCCTCAGATGCCTCAGATGCTTTCTGGGCTCACTGTGAATTCATGAGGGCTAGTAGTTTGCATATGTTCTTGTGAGTTATGTTTCTAATACTCATTACAAAAATGAATATCAAACTGTGACAACTGATCTTCAGTGATTTCCTTTCTGCTCATGTTAGGTGAATATAAGTTACATTTCTATATATCTACATAACTCTATAGGTCTTTTAGTGAAAAGAGTTGATAGAAAAAACATTCTTTTGAAATATCAAAATTGAAAACTGAAATAATATAAATACTTACTGTTACAAACCAGTTGGAAATTGTAACCAGGTTCTTTTAAATTGATTTCCCTGAAGGTGAGATTCAGGCACGCAATTCCTTATGTTGGGTCTCAAACAGATACTGACTTTATTGAGGGAACAGAAAAAGGTGCAGGCTAAAACTAGGAAAGGAAATAACACCAGCAGCGGGAAGGACTTCGAGGGGAGGGAACCAGGTACTGGCAGGACAGGGAGGTGAGGGAGAGGAGAGGCAGGCAGGACGAGGAGTGGAACCAGCAGTCAGGCTTACACCCTGGGTGAAGCTGAGATGGAAAGGGCTGGACAGCAGGCACCCCCAGGCATAGCCTTATATACCCTCTGCTGGGCAACCACTGGGTATCTGGGCTTCAGGCTGGCCTCCCCAGGGTGCAGATCAGCCAGGCCGCTGGTATCCAGGCAGAGAGGAATGTAACCATTTTCCCACACCTCTGCTGTCAGTACACCCTGAGGGCTCCCCGACATGTCTGCCAGCAGCCCAGAAATGTCCACAGGTCGGAGTAGACAGCCCTGTCCTGCAGGGAGAGCCAGGACTGTGCCCGCCATTCCGTGTGGTCACCAGGCACGGTGTGAGAGGAGGGTGCTCCTGGAAAGCTGAACTGCTGGGGAAAACTGTCCTTGCTGATTTCTTGTTGTCCAGCTTCAGAGTAACTCTGCCTCGGTTGTTGGAATTGCCTCAGTAAGGCTGGTTGCACCTCTTGTGATAGTAATTTATTACTACCCTGGTCAAAGTAAAAACATACTAGCCAGTTAGAGACAGAGCAGTCTCTTACAGTTGTCCAGGCCAAGACAGTGGTGAAGAATGAAGTTACATTCATCTGGAGGCCATTCACAACTGGGGTTTTCTAGGGCTCAGTATTGGGACCATTCCTGTTTAATATCTGCACAAGGGGATCAAGTGCACTTTCCTTAAGTTCACAGATGACACAAAGCTGGGTGGGAGTGTTGATCTCCTGGAGGGCAGGAAGGCTCTGCAGGGGGATCTGGACAAGCTGGATTGGTGGGCCAAGGCAAATTGTATGGGGTTCAACAAGTCAAAGTGCTGGTCATGCAGCTGGGTCACAACAACCCCAATCAGTCCTACAGGCTGGGGCGCAGAGTGACTGGAAAGTGGTTCATTGGAAAAGATCAGCAGATGGCTGGATATAGTCCAACAGTGTATCCAAGTGGCCAAGAAGGCCAAAGGCTTGTATCAGGAATAGTGTGGCCAGCAGGACCAGGGCCGTGATCATCCCCCTGTACTCAGCACTGGTGAGGCTGCACCTTGAATCTTGTATTTGGTTTTGGGCCCCTCCCCACAAGAAAGACATTTCATAGATTTTACAGAGTTGGAAGGGATTCACAAAGATCACTGAGTCCAACTCTTGAGTAAACGGTGACTGAACACACAACCTTGGTGTTATTTGCACCATGCTTTACCCAACTGAGCTAATCTCAGGGTCAATGGAAGTGACACCCTCTGTGCAGAAACCTTTGCAAGTTTGAAATTCATCTAGGTGCCTTTCTTGTTCAAGCAGTGTGTATGCATTCTTGAAATCTAAAGCTCTTAAGCTGTCTTACATATTGTACATTTTTACACCTATATTTCCTCAGCTTTGTTATGAAGGCCACCACTGAATTACTGGGATACACAGCACAGACATTGGATCCATTCTGTGGATCTTTCCCCAACTGGCTTTCTTAACTCTCTCTCGCCATAACTGCTATGATCAGTTTTAGGTGTAAAAATGTAGTTTTGAAAATGTATGTGTATGTTTGATATATTTATAGTCAAATGCCCAGGAGGGCAAAAGGACCTAAAGAGAAGGTATTATGGAATAGAAACTAGCCCTGAACAGTCAAAGAAGCTTGAGAAAAGATCTTTCAAAACATACAGCACATTTCTTAGGTGTTTCATAGCCTCTCAGAAATATCTATATCTCTCTCAAATGCATGCATAAAATATAACTTTCAAAATGAAAGTTCAAATTTATTTTATTTTTATAAATTATTTTCATCTTTATATCTTTACATAGTCTATCAAAGCAATGGAACTACAAGTGCAAAATTAATTTCTCTTGCTACCAGCTGGCCTGTCATTATTGTGTGTACTTCATTAAACCAACATGGCTCTTAAGATGCATTAATACAGTATATCATAAAAATTGTATTGCTTAGAAGATATATTTCTCAACTAGAAGTAAAAAATATATTCAGTTTGTTTTTTTTTCTAGATGTTTCAGATAAGTGAGTTATTTAAATATGCATTTGTAGTTAAGAATACTGCTTGATCTCCAAAAAGTACACTAATGTGTTTCAATACATGACTATTAATTTTTCAATCTATTATTTATTATTGTTAATTATTCAAGATATTATTTTTTCATTCTTCATTTCAGGAGTGTTTAGAGTGTTGAATAAATTGCATAATTTTCTCATATATGATAGATGTGATTTGGAGTTAACAGTTTCAAATACAAATTATGTTTCCAGTATAAATTTTTGTTCAAAAACTATTCATGAAGTTTCACATTGTACTAGATTATTACAAGACATTACTTTTAGTAACAGTGACATCTTTCAAAGTGAAATTACCACCAAATGTGTTATTGATTAGAATTTAGTGAATAATTTGCAAGGATGGATTTATTCAACAAATTGATCCTATTGTCTACATGTGTAATAACTTCCAGCAAAGAAATAAACGAGCAAACCAAAATGTCACTGAATACATTTAAAAACATTCAAATGATCTATTTTCAGGCTTTGCTTTTTATTTTGTTTACTTTGTATCATTTTCTGCAGCTTGCATGATCATGAACCACTTGTTATGAACACCTAAAATACTAACTTCCTGGTTATCTATTTTTAAAGCGTCAGCTCTTTCACTTTTTTTCTTTATTTTATTTTATGTCATTTTTCCTTAGATGAATGCAGAAAGAATTTTTAAGACCAGTAAAGCTTTTGTAACCATTTGTCTAAAAGCCTGGCTTTGCAAATATTCACTTGCATCTTTGAAATTTACTTTCCACTAATGCTCTTTCCAGTAAAACTCAATCCTTCAAACATTCCTGCAGAAAGATCACCAAAGGGTTGTAAGTATTGTCAAAGTAAATTCAGTCAAAGGTTGGTTGAAAATCTTGTACTGTATTTGCTCAGCTGTGTTAAAAGAACAACTCATTCAAGTTGTTTCCAAGGCATCTCCTAAGAAAATCCAAGACTGGAAATGTGGGTTTATATTTGAAGATTGTTTATGTATGTATTTTTTTATTTGACACTGAGTTTTATGAATATATGCTTCAAAGTTACTTTTCTTAAGAAACCGTGTTAGATTTTTATTGGTTTTTAATATAATTTGCTTAATAGCCTTATGAACAATTTCATTACAGACAAAACAATATCTGGAATATTCCAAGGCTTTTTTTTTTTTTTTTTTTTTTTTTGGTAATGATCTTCTCTTAGAGGAAATCACTACTCTCAAATAACTGCAAAGAGAAATTTATAAATTTAGGTTCTCTTAGCTTAGTTTAAAAGTATTTCAAATGAGCATATGTACTAACAAAGACTGTCCTGTTTTCTGAGAAGGGAAGTACTGACTTTCAAATGTGCTTCCCCATGCAGATAATCCTGTGACCACAGAGGTTCCTGCAGTTGTAAATAATTTGAGACCACCTGGATATGTCTAATGTAGACAGCCTGGGGAAATAAGTCATTCAAAAGAAAAACGAAGACTTCTTACTTGAGTCCCTCTGTACAGATTTGTAGCTCTAAGGCTAATCAATTAGCTCCCAGAAGAAGAATGGGTGGCTCTGTTCTGGAGTATGAGCTTCAATGCCTTTCTAAACAGTGGAAGAGTTCTGTCATCCTGTTTTAAATAAGGAACAAGCTTCACCACTGAGAAGGACAAATATATGATTTAAACAAATAGTTTATTAAAGGAGCAATTGTAAAAGAAAAGATTCATCCTTTATTTTAAGGAGTATTTGTGCCATCTGAGAAAAATAGCTACCGTGAATTGCTTTTCCACAACAGTGATCTTCCAATTATTAAAGAATTTTTTCCTTAAAGAAAAAAAGAACACTAAAAGTGTTGAAAAAAGCAGCATTGTAGCTGGACAGACTACAATCAAGGTGATTACCACTGGTGTTGAATCAAACAAATTTACTTGGAAAGGTGACACAGAAGTTTCCTGTTGGTAGAACAGAAATAGTAGATGGATAAAACTGCAAGCTTCTTCAGCTGTTTTAAAACCCTTTAAAAATTTCCTTATTCATTAGCATCCCACTTCTCACATCTGCTTTAGCCTTTATTCTACAGCAGATGTTAATGCAGCCATCAAGCCCTTACATAATCTCACATCTCATGACTCTGAGATATTTAGGAGCCAAAACTACTAATTTTCAGTGCAGTTTAGGCTTCTGGAACAAGATGCACAAGTTGTTTTAGAGAATTTTATTCACAGAATCAGTTCCTACAATGCTGTCCCAGATGGTAGTGGCCCTGGAGGCCACAGTTCTTGGTTAACACAGGAAGAACAGAAGCACTGGCTGCACAAGACCTGCAGAAAACCCAAGAAGGAACTTGATACTAAAGATGTAAATGCCATACCTTGTCCCTCATTTACAGGTAGTTTAGTTTGTCTCTCTGCAACTGCTGCTTTTGTTAGACTACTATAATAATATTTCGTTACAGATACGTCAATAGTGTAAGTTACACCCAGCTTTACAAGTTCAGAGTTCTTGACCTTTACAGATCTAACATACCTTTTCGACTTGTGCAATTCCTTTTTGAAAGGAACACCTCCTCAGTAAATCAGCAGACATGTAGAAGAGAAATGCTCCACCAGGCCAAGCCAGAGGACATTTTGTGAGTTTAGATCCAACTCACAGGCCGAGCAAAGCTCCTGGCTCCACTTGCGTTTCACAGCCATGAACTTTACAGATCTAGGAAGCTAAGCCTTCCACAGGAAAATGGAGGGAAAAAATGGAAAGGTAGAAGCCAAAAAACTCCCTTACAATGTTATGATTGGGGTATTTATTTCAAAGATCCATGTTCATATTCCTCTTTGGGTAACTGAATCTGAGCCCAAGCTTCCCTATGCATATGCTTTTAAGTACCTGGGGACAATATTTCCCAGTTCCTCAGATCTTTCCCTTTTCATTAATTAAGCAGTCTGCTCTTTAGGGTAGAGAGAATAAAGCAAGAAATTAAGTGAAGAAAAAGGCTGAAGGAAAAAAAAAACCTTAACTTGCCAAACTACATTTTCCTGAGAAATAGGACACCTGGAGCCGAAAAAAGTTGTGCGAATGCCGTTCTCCAGGGCTATATTCAATAACCAGGCCACTCTGCAGCTGAGAGATGCTAGAAAACATGTAGGAAGTTTGAGTCTGGGCTGACATCTACACAACAGGAAAAATAAGATCCATTTAAGGATGAGCTACATGGAGTAATGTGAGTATTTTAAATAGGTCCATACAAACATAAGAGATTTTGATAGTGATGCACAGGCAGCTATGATGTTACTTAGTCTTTGGATTTAAAAGAAATAAGCTAGTGATGTGGACCTAGACTTTAATCACAAGGATTTAGTAAAGTTCCTTTGAAAAATAAGCCTTCAAGTACCCACATTCTTTTTGAAGTGGGACATGGGTGTTTCTGAAGGTGCTTTCACTGTGCAGTGAAGTGCTGTGCAGAGATATCACAATAAGTGCTACACCTGGAAGTGCTGTAGATGTGCTAAGTGGATCCTGGGGTCTTTGGCTAGGAGAGCACCGGACTTGGTGGATGCCCCGTCATGGGCCAATATGGCTCAAATTCTGTTCTCAGGTAATGATAGTTAACTACAACTTTTTATGTCCATATCTAAATTTTATCCCTGAGGAACCTCTTCATTACGGTTTCTAGTCTAGTGTGTACACCTCCATTGAAAATATTAACCACAGTCCTTCATTAGTTTTTTGTACCCATCTTCCCTATAAATTGGGTCATGTGGTGCAATACAAACAGTCTGCGTAACCATAGTAGGAAATTTGGAGGAACATAGTATTCACTTGCAAACAAAACAAGGTGTTGAAATATCTTATTGCAAACAAAATATGTTTTTATTATGTATTATTTTAATAGATAAAAAGACCTACACTGAACTGGTTTTTTCCCCTCAGAAAATTTTAAAACTTTGAGAGTTTGATCCCGCTTAGAACAATGACAGATTTTTGAAAACTTGAAATATTTTATAGAATGGAATGTCAGCTTTCCTCATACTATGGAATTTAGGCCTCTAGCTGCAATGAACTATCTGATTTTATGGGGTCTGTCCAGATAGTCCAGATTCTTTGGTCTGAATCTAAAAATGCCTTTTCCCATGCTCAGCTTTCCTACTGTGTGTGGTCCCACAGAAATCCATGGGACTCCTCACAGTAATTAAACTAAACACAAGTGTGAGTTTTCGAGTGTGTCTCTTGTGGCCTGAGACTGCATATTCCCATGGAATAAGGCAAGTGTAATCTGGGGAGACCAAAGGTCCTCTGAAATACCTTTTACACCCAATAGGCTGTGTTAAAAATGTAAATAAAATTATAGTGTCACCTTTTCAAGCTGAAACTGCAGGTCTGGAGGCTTCCTTATGTGATGCCAAGAATCATAATAAGTCTAGAATTTAGAATGGGAAATGAGTGTTTCAAATTATTCTCTTATTTTCTCATGTTGCCTGGACAAAGATATTTTATATGGCTCTTAATTTATTATCTTTCATAATAAGGAATGTTTCTGCAGAAATATAGCACCATGGAATATCACTGACCATATTATTAAATCTAATCAAGGTAAATGGGTTTCTTTCAGAAATTGTATGGTCCTGTCTATCTTTCTCCATGGTATTTGGATAACTGGTAGTTTCAATCTTCATACATTTTAATCTCTAATATTTATGTTGTGGAAAGACCTTAACAAAATAGGTGCTCTGAGGCATTAGTACTGCTTTTCTTGACTGGGGGGTAACAAGTTCTGAGTCAGAGGGACCATACAGAAATTCCAGTGATCCAGGCCATTATGTTCATCTCAAATGAGACAAAAAGTCTACATTTTAAAGAATTATTAATATCAAGAATACTGTTCCTTTTTATTAGTGTTTGGATTTGGAATAGGACCAATTTTTAAACAGATATTCTTTTTATTTTACCACTGGGGGGAAAAAAGTCACACAGAATCACACAAAATCAAGTTTAGTATGAAGTAATGACTGATCCCAAACCTTGCATTATACAGAGGAAAATTGTGTAGTCAAATAACAGTTGCCAGCTGTGATTTTGAGCCAGAACAACAGCTTTTCTCAGCAATGTGCTGGGAGACATCTCCAAAGTGTGTGGGATGGTTTACAGTGCTCAAGGGGAATGGGCTGTGTCACTCCTCTGAGGAGTAGAGCACAGTGAGAGAAGGTGGAAGCATAAAGATGAGGACAAAAATAAGTACCTGTGCCCTGGCTTGCCTCGATGAAATCCAGAGAATGTAAATCATCTGTATCGCAGCCATTTTTAGGATTTTTGTCTTCCCCCCACTGCTAGGCTGGAGCAACAGATTATGCAAGTGTGTCTTGGGTAGGAAAGGAGAGAGGAGTGAGAGCAGGGGCATCCATAGGGGCCAGTCACTAATAAAAGTGCTTCCAAGAGTCCCCATGAAATATTATCTCTCATAGGCAGCTGTTCAATACCTCATGGTATGTGTTAGGACTGCCTTCCTGCCAGTCTACTAGACTGCACAGCATGTTCACCTCAACTTACTTTATTAGATTGTGAATTAGAAAGCATCATCCTCATTGTTCAGCAGGTAGCTTCCTTCACCAGTGACTCACTGCTGCTCTCATAACCCCCGTGTACCCTCAGCACCACCCAGACCACTGTTTGTCTTGATATATCAAGCAGTCAAGTGCCTGGGATTGTAGTCTGATCCCCTATATGCAAGTAAACCAAAGTTTTGTCTTAGGCACATTTATGCACAAAACAGACCAGATCACTTCTGGAGAAGGCAAAGCTAAGTTTGTCACAATTTTGGTTGGAAATTTCTTTTCTCTGCCTGTGTGGAAAGTTTCTCTTTGGTGACACTGTGACTTGCACAGACTAAAAGCCAAATGACAAAAAGAACCAGATCCTAGATGCCCCTGCTCAGTGAGAGCAAGGCCCTTGTATCTGCCACAGCCCCAGCCTGATCTTGAGCTGACACACAAGCACACAACATGCTGCAGAGCACAAGTCAAGCAGGATCCCAATGGCATCAACAGGGTTTTAACAGTATAATGAAAGAGAAACAAATCTTCTGCATGAGCAAGATGAATATTCAAATAAGTTCCACGAGGAATAATTCAAGGGAAGTTTGCAATAACTTTCTGCCATTTGGATTAGTCTATACAAATAAAAATATAATTATTCACATTGTTAAATCAGGGCTAGGACAAAGGACTCATTCCACAAGGCTCAATCTACCATATAACTGGAGTTTAGGGTATGCCTTCCACAGATCTCAGAGAAAATTTTATTGCTTATCCCTTAGTACTGCAAACTCTCCTGTAAGTAACCTCTTCTTTTACTGGCAGAAATGCAGATTGTTTTTCTCAGAGAACTGAAAATAGAAGGCAATAATTCCTTGGTGAGCCAAGTTGAAACTCTCTGAATTATTAAACAGTCATTTAACAAAGGTCCAAGACCACCTGTGAGTCTAGCAGCAGCTCACACATAACATGGAGCAAGGGCGTAGTACTTCTGATCTATGACCTCCTCCAGTTTTTATCTGTATGGTGTAATAGTTACATTTACTGGTAATGGGGAAAATGAGTGTCCTGTAAAACATGGAGAGCAGCAGCTTCTCTTGCCTAGGCTGCAGCTGCCCACCACCTCAGGAGGTCAGAAAGCGAGTCCTTATTTCTGCCACAGCCACAATGAATATGGGGAGACACATACCAGTCTCACCACACAAACCAAAGCATTAACCAAAAGATTACCATAATGAATGTCAGGGAGATCAAATTAGGGTTAAGATGGTTTGGTGTCCTGCTTGCTTGCTGCTTACTCAGAAATAATTTCCTCTTTATGTGAGTTATTTGCTCAAATGAAGTTTGTAAGAGACCTTATCTGACTCAGCCTCTGGGCAATGATGTTTCCCTCACTGAGTCAAATCATGCCGCTGCTGAAGGCAATGGGAACATTCCTTGTGGTTTCAAGTGGATGCAAATCGTGAGTTACCATACACCATAGTATATATTTCCCTATACAGTTATTATGTAGTACTCCCAACAAATGAAAAAGTCTGCACATTATAAAAACTGAAATCACTAAAATTATATCAGTTGTAACAACTATTTTCTTTTTGAAATTATGATTTTTTCTCATGAAGAGAAGCCTACCCATACAACTAACTTCATCTATTCTTCTAAGTTAAAAGTCATGGTATTTCCCTGTTAAGATGGAGGAAAAATATTGCAGTTGCTCCTAAGAAAAATATATAAAGAACTTGGTGATTTTGTATATTAAGCAGATTGATTCAGGTTTCCAAAGAGTTTCTGCTAGGTTTGCAAGCCCCTTAAGGCTTGCATTTACCTATGAGTTCAAGGTTTTCCTGACGGAGTTTCAAGCCTCTTGCAGAAAGACAGAAGGAATTCCATATTTGCCTCAAGGTCTTTTAATTCTTTATTTATTTCTCTTTTTTGAAAAAGGGTCTGTTTTGCTTTCTCCATTCCATTATTTTTCATGTTGTCCATTAGCCTTCAGATAGTGACTTATTTAATTTTATGAGTCTATGGAATAAGCATTATATAAACTTTTGATTTCATGCTGTTCTCTTCCTCCATCAATGCAATCCATATTTTGCTATCTCATGTTTTAAAAGTGCCTTTCTTTTACAGTAGTCATGCAAGATGGAGTCCTTTCCTGTGAGGGATTGTAACTGCTGGACTGCTGACAGCACAACAGCAGAAAGGAAAGCTGCAAGTGCTGCTTCTAGAAAGCCATCTACAAAGTACAACCTAAATAAGAATTCTCCTTTTCTGGCAGAGTTTTGCATTTCTGCCACTGCAAAGATAGCAGTCCCAGCCCAGTTCACCTAGTCTAACCCACCTGCTGTGCCTGGTTTGATGCAGTCTAATGCATATCTAAATATCTATAGATAGAGTTCCTTAGTAACTGTTTCTTTACCCAGAGACATAAATAATGACCACCTATTAGAACCTAAGCTCCTAAAGAATTAGTATAGAACAGATACCACAGAAATCTGTCTTTTTGTTTCAGTTTGTTGGGGTTTTTTTCACTCAGTGAATAGCCATCACAGGAAAATACCGATTTCTTTTAGCCTTAGAATTTATTCCTTATTCATCCTATGTTTGTCAATAAATATGTACATCTGGAGTGCTAGTTTTATTCAGCTAATACCCAACTGCTGTTGAGTTCATCAAACAGAAAACACACAGGCAAAGGCAGAGAACAGATCTGCCACATATGAGCTTTGCAGCCAGTGATAGGCAGGCATACAGCCTTGCTTCAAATAAACATCTCAAAAATTAGATCCTTATCCAGACTATGCTTCTGTCCCTCTGTCAGGCAAAAAAAAAAAAAAAAAAAAAAAAAAAAAGGACTAAAAAGACTTCAGTAATGAGACTTTAAAGCAATATTTTGCAAATCTAGTTAAAAAAAAAAGAGAGAGAGAGAAATCAAACCTATCCATCCCCAGCAAGGATGCAGAGATGCAAAAGACACATTTTTATAAGATTTTGCTTTGTCTCTCACCACCTTTTGCTCATTTCTATCCAACTTCTAAGTCATTTTGTTAGAGATAAAACAAGAGGAAAGGAATTTTCAATAAAAATGGAATTTCTTAGGGAAATGATTACTCACTGACCCAAAACATATCACAGAAGGACCTCTCTGCCCATGAAATTCAGGCTAACTATGAGCACACGTATGGAAAACTTGAGGCTTCCTGGGGTGCTGCTGAGAGTTGCAGGTTAAAGTGTTCAAACACCCCTATTCAAACTCAAGACAGAGCTTTTGCATTCCCTGGCCATCTGATTGTCCATCCTGCTCTATTTCTAGCACTCTTTAAAGCAGAAATTAAAAGGGCAACATTTAATTCAACAATTGCTACAATCAGGTGCAGTGAGAAGAGTCAACTTCAAATGGTGTTTCTGTCACTGTTGTTGAAAGTGCCTTCTTTACAAGAATCCTATTTCTAAGTGCCTTCCAAATAAGCCTGAAATAAGATTTACAAATGCTGAAGTTTCCCCTGAAGCACAAATTCTAACTTTGAATCATCCCTGGGTAAAGCTAAGTCACAGTCAAGTGCAAAATCCATCTGTTCTAAGTAGGTGAGAGAGTTTGACTCTCCCTGTTTCTCACCCTTTTCTATTCAGTCCTGTGCAAGATGGAATAGAAAACTTAACTCTAGATACTGGAGACCAGCAAACTGAATAGCTGTTAAAGAAATCAAGCAGGCCTCTTAAAGCAAAAGATTTTCTTTCCATCAGACAAAATCCTGTGCAATGGAGAATTGTTAAATGAATACCTGAGGAAGTTGGTCTGTAGTGCCTCCAATACAATGGATAAAACACTGTGAAATTTATCTATTTTCAGCAAATCAATCCAAAATATATTTCATATAAGGTGATATACTGCTTAAATAAGTATCACTCACTCAAGAGAACTGCTGAAGTATTTTTGTGCAGTGTAGACACATATTTAACAGATTTATACTTCAGATGTTACCCCTTAGAGGTCTACCATGCTTGTGCCTTCAAAATCAGGACAGGAGACTAGTGACTACTAATAGGGACTTTATTGATGTCTTTTCCAGTGCAGAAGGAAAACTGTTTAGTACACTGATATTGACTTTCACAGCACTGAATATTCTTCGTACATGTTTCTTCTTGTTTTCAGGGGACTTCTGACTTCATTGCATTTCTTATGCAAGGCCAATAGGGTTGTCACCAAAGGGACTTTGGTTAGTAAAAAGATTATTTGAAAAAGAAACTAAACCACTATTTTTTTAAAAAAAAATAAATAAATAATTTTCTCTCTTTTTGCTTTCTGAATGAATTTGTTTGGGGCAAAAACATGATTCTAGTCTGAATAGGACCTCTGGAACATCATTGAGTTAACTAATTTTATAAAATTTGTAAATTACAAGTTCTTTAAGCTCCTCTGGTATGTCCAAAATGCATCATAACAGTCAGTAATCAATACCTCAGTTAACATTCCTTCCTCTACAAATTATGTGCATATTTTCCCTGACAAAAGTTCTTGAAAAGAGAAAATCCCTGAAAAGAAGCACTCTCAGACTTTCAGGAGGACAAAATTCAGATCTTTTCCTGGAAACTCCTCATTGTATTCATTTGTAAAGCAAATGACTCAAATGATACAATGTCAAGTCATCTGACCTCTACTGTCAAAAAGGAATGAAAAAAAAAGCAATATCTTAATTAGGAAGGTTCCAAATCATATACAAATTCAGAAATCGATGGCAATCACTTGGAAGAAAGAACCATACACTTAATCAATGAATTAACATAACTTGCTTCATTCAGCTGCCACTCTTAAAACTCTCTATCATACGTTTTGCCCCAACTTTCAGGTTCGAAGTATATTTCATGATGCAGTTTGGAAATCCCAGGGGTAACATCATTAGAGATTGTAAACGCCTTTCATACTCACATTAATCATTCTTCCTCCTAACCTTAGCACAATTAAAGGATACAGCAGTCTTCAAAAGGTACATCTCTCTCATAAAAAACTTCATATTCTGAAAAAAAAAAACCAAACTTGATTTAGAGCAGAATTAAAATTTGAACCTTTTTCTTACAAAGAAAATTTCCTGGGAAAAAAAAAAACTAACAAATATGTCTGTGCTTCCTCATTGACTAAAGTTTTCCACAGCAAATGAACATGGCAAAGCCCGTTCATATGGGAAGTCAGAAAATTCTGACATAATTTTTTCCTCTGAAAAAATACTGATTTTGAAAATAGAAGGATTCCCTCTCAGATAAGTCACTTCTACAGAAAATCCCTGCTCAGCCCATTAAGCACAAGAAGCTATGCGAATTGTCTAAAAAGTTGACATATATCACATGAAAAGCTGCCATGAAATATTCTGTTCATTTCATTGTAACTCAAAATGTGCTACTTTGTCTGTGTAGTGGCTAGCAGTACCTTCTTGTCTTAGAGGGTAAATGCAGTGGAAAAGAGAATTCCCAGCAAAACAACTTCAGGAATTACTGATATCACAAGGCAATTTTTTCCTAGATATACTGACATAAAATATAGTAGAAGTGTGAAACTTCCACTTTCAGCAATGTCAGGACTTTTTCCTCACAAAATGTTGACATTTCAGCAAAATACATATGATTTTGTAGTGTGTTTGCATTTAACTTGAAAAATAAAATGGGTAGGATGAGTGTTTCCAGACAAGTTCTGTTAAGGAGTGAAAATGGTTGGCAGAAGTTCAATTGTAAGACTGTTGCCTGTCGTTTTGGGACACACATCTACCACTACAGAAGCAGACACTCTCCAGATCTGATCTGAGAAAGCAGTAAAAGCTCATCACAGTGAAAATAGTCTGACTTTGTTCCCAAAGAGAGAAAACAGAGATTCACCAAGCTATATACCACCTGGAATGGTTTTACAGGTCAAACTTCAAATATATTCTGTGAGGGAAGAGTTTATTTTCTTTTTGCTTCCATGAAGCTCCTTATTAAAATAAGCTCTGTTTGTGGGATTTATTGCACCTATAACTGTTGACAGAATCTACACAAAGCTACTTGTGTGTTGTAAGGCTATATGGTCTTAGATGAAGGTACACAGAACACATCACCTGTGCAATAGATTTCTTCACCCAGATGATGAGATTTTCTTTTGCTCCATCTGGAGACAGAATGAATATACCAAGAATCTTAGGAAACAGTTCTATGAGATAAGATATAAGGGAGCTTTTGCCAGCTTAAGCCAATACAAGGTGCAGTGAGATTTTCCAGCTGGAATTTGCTTTTTCTGCCTCTTACATGTGCACTCAAAGCCAACGTGTGAATTTGTCATCAGGCTCTAACAAATTGCTGTTTGTTTTGCAGACTGCCTATGTCATCCCCAGCAGGAGCAAGCAGAGTGCAGAGCAAGAGGCATTGCAGCTGGTGCAGCAGCCCCCACTGACAGACATGAGCCAACTGCTGGGATTTAGCATCCCCTGCTCCCCACACAGGCTGATCCTGCAGTACAAACTTGCAGCCTGCTCTCTTCACACCGTTTTGCCAAGTATGTGCTTTGTAACCCCAGCTGCAGCAGAGATTCCCTGTTTATGACAATGTTCCCAGTCCCAGGAGCAGGCCAGGCAGTGTACCCAAAGGTAACCCAAGACTGCCAAGATCCTCTCCGGCAAAATATCATCCTGAAATCATGTGACAGAGCTGTGATCCTGTCCCCACGCACACATAATCAATGACAATTATTCATTTCTTTATGACGCAGCATTAAGAAATTGTGTTACACATGTCACAAGGACATTACCATTCTTTCAATTTCTCAGTCTACAATGGGAGTAATCTCCATAGAGCAGAAAATGATGACAGATGAGTAACGTAAGCCAGGAGACTTCTATGTTGTTTCAAGATCACTGAAAAGGCTTTCCCTGGCTTTAATAGCATAGTTGGAGGTTTTTTCTGTTTTTCAAAATATATATGTATATTTGTCACTTATACATATCAGAAGCACCACCTCAAAGAGGGACTCTTCTGCTTACCGTTCATCTGGCAGTAGTCAGCAGCCCCATATGGTCTAAACATCACCAGATTATATCTGATACACCAAGAATGAAGTAAGTGGTGCTTTACAGTCTCTTTCCCCATCAGAACTGCAAAACAAGCACTTATATGAAATGTCATAGGTGAAAATACTCTGAAGTCATCCTCCTTAAAAAATAAATTAAAATAAAAATATTTTTTTAAAAAAATGTTCCTTTATTGTAATGTTAAATTCGCTGTGAAAAAAAAATAAAATTCTGCAGTGTGAGTTCCCTGGTGCTCAGTACAAGCTGAAATCAGAGGATAGCCCCATAAGCAAAAATATACGTTTACCAACTCTGACTGTGAATGAAAAAGTAGAGGAAGAAATCATTTTCTGCTGCAGAATAAAATGTCCCATACATTGCCTTTGACATTAACTTTTTACCAAACACAATTATGTGGCAGATCATTGCAGTGATTCCCATAGCAATCATTAAAGGAATGAAATAACTCTGTAAAATGAAATTGAACACTTGCACACTTCCCTGAAAACAGCTCTCCTTCTCTCCAGGTGCCTTTCTGCCTTCTTTCCCCAGCCCTCAGGACAGAGAGGAAGCCTCATCTCAAATTTGTGTTATCAGGCAAGGAAGCTCTACAGCAGAGATGGAAATTCTGAATCTCAGCTCTCTGATAACTTTCTGCAAAATGCATCTGGAGGCATATTCAACAACATGAAAATTCTTCATGGCAGTCCTTTTCCTGAAAGATTTTCAGGCAGACATAAGAAGAAGTGAAGAAATCTTATCTGAGCAGCTAAAATTTCTTTCAGAAAAGTACAAAGTACATAAGCACCTTTCTTCTGGCCATCCACAGGCACCTGTGACTCCCTCAGAGTTCAAATTCATTGTTACCAGAGACCTGAGCAGCAACTGGACCCATCTTGGTAGATGTTCTGTGTAGGAACAGCCTGCATTTTATGACTGAGGAGTGAACAAAGAAGGACACGTAGCCTTTCCACCACTCAGTATGCTCAGACTGCAGCCATAAGTTTTAGTCTCCAGAGGAGAACAGAACACACACTCTAGAGGAAGAGAGAAGCGAAATATCAGGCAGCCAAGCAAATATCTCCTGTTACTGCTGAGAAGAAACTAACTCCTGAAACTCCCAGAGCTCTAATCAAGTTCTGTCATTTGCCTTTAACGTGGCTGATTTTCTCTCTTAATCTTCACTTTTTTTTTTTTTTTTTTTTTTTTTTGGGGGGGGGGGGGGGGGGGGGGGGGGGGGGTGTCATTGCAAGCATTCAGAACTTGCCTTGGGACATCGACTGTTCCAAATCTCTGGGTCTTGGGGGGCAAGAAGGAGCAGACATGCAGAATTTGGGTCACTCCTGTTGATTAAATCTTCCCACTGAAAACCAGAGGGACTTTGCCTGGACGGACTGAAGGTGAGTGAGAGTAAAAAGTCCATATGAATCTATACTATGTGGGTTAAGAGATAAGATTACCCTCAGATGAGATTTTCATATTGACCAGCTGCCCTGGCAGCCAAAGGACACTGCTGCAGCCAGCAGCATGAACCACTTTGCATGCATGGGAGAGAAAGAGGTTTCAAAATAATTTCCTTTAAAGCCAGGGCAGCCTTTTACCTTGGTCAGGTGAAAGACAGCAAGGATCTGGCTGCTCTTCCTTACCCATTAGATTTTTTCCATCTTTCATTTTACAGATGCTCCAAATGAAGGAGGAAGATTTCTGCCTTAAGGCTCCTTCCTGAGTTATACAAAATGAATCTTGATTTCATGCAAGAAAAAGTTATCTCTTCACAGGAAAAAAGAAACAAGGAATGTCAGAGATTCAAAAAATGTAATGTATAGGCTTCATGACTCTTTAAATAAAATAAAATAAAAATCCAGATTGCTCATTGTGTCTTGGGTCATTTAAAATCAGTGCCATTTTTGTTCTCGACTGTGTACTCTGCCCTGAATTCACAGCTGCTGTCATGACTCTGTTCTTAAGTCTCTGTGTAGCATCGCAAAGATGGAAGTTCTTCTCTTTCTCCACCCTCACTGCCTTCAGGTTTATACTCCTTCCCCCACTATTGCTTTTCTTTGTTTTGGTTTGGTTTTTTTTTTAATCCACTCTTCTTTGCTCGCCGCTTCAGCTGCCCACTCCTCTCCAGTCACTTTCAACCCTGTCCACTGGTTTCTGCTTCTTTCAGCTCTTCATACTTACATCCCTTGTCTTTCCCCTTTCCTGTCTTCTCTATTCTGCTTCCTGTGTCTCATCTGTGCTTTCGTGCTCCACAACAGCAGTTTTACCTGCTGCATTTCAGCATTAGCTAACACTGAATTATCTTTCACATTGAGAGCAGCACAATGTTACATTTCACAGAAACCTGAGAACCTCTGCTACACATACAGGCTTGAACTGTCCATGCACACTTTTATTCTAGTGTATTGTACATAGAAAACAAGATAAAAAGGAGTAATTTTAATGTGCCCATTGAATTCAGATATTTTCCCACTGGCTACTACAAGAACCAGATTGGACCCTAAAAGAAAGTAATTTTTGGTAATGATAGTTCTGCTGGTTGGGCATTTTGCAGGGAAACTGATTTTCCAAATAATGGTCATTCATCAGAATCTTTCTGCAGCAATACTCAATATTGAGAACACTGGAAAGGGGGCACTCCCAAGATGAAAAAGAGAAAAATCTTCATAGATTGTTGGTTAAGACAACTGCCCTCTCATTTCCCTCATCCAGATTCAGCTCTTGTATGGCTGCTTAAAAAGAGTCATTTGCACATTCACACTCACCATATCAGGAGGAGTTTGAACCTTCATTTCCCACTTTCATTTCTCACATTCAGATATGCCCAGGTAAAGGTGATTACACCACCTTGCTTCTTAAACTTGAAATAACATCCACTTCAGCTGGCTGCAGGAAGGGTGAACAAAGAAAAAGGCACAGACAATTGACAGTTATATTTGGGAAGATTTCATGGATAAATATAGCAGCAACGCCTTCTGTACTAGTACCTTCTGAACTGTCAGTGCATATGAAGTCGCAGGGTATTCACCACTTGCTCAGATTTTGAGCTGTTCTTGTTTCAAACCATACGCTTATATAGTCACATCTTTGTCATGAGAGGAAATGCTCTCAGGACATATGTTTCTTCCATTCTCTGATTTGTCTTGGCAGGAATACTAAAACCACCTTACAAATATTTTGCTTATTCACATTTTCCATTGAAAGCATATCTTTAGAGCTATCTCTATCATAGGAATGGCCACATGCAAGTTAACAGCATCTCTTGTTGGCTAGAAGAGTATGAAAAAGGAAAATAATCTTTTCAATGACTAAGCTGCCTGACCTTGTGACTGTAGTACTGCCAGGAGCGTGAATGATTTTAAAAGGTATTTTTTCTCCTCCTTTCAATGGACTGCTATGGCAGAGGCCAGAAAGAACAACCCAAAGAAGAAAGATCTCTGTTTACTTGCTATCATGAAGTCACAGGGGATCACAAGCTTTCCCACAATAATTTGTAATCCTGCCCTTAAAGGATCATCTCTAGATACGGGGGTTTGATCAATCTCTGTGCTTGTTAATTCCTTGACCTCTTTGCTGAGACAATACTTTGGGTATATTTACTCTAGTAACACACAAGCAGGGATCAAACTCCTCCTCCACTTCTACAGCTTCAGGGGAGCTATAGCCAGTACGTTGCTGTTCCTCAATGATGAGATAAAATACCAATGGCAAAAGATTTAAGACTCTTTCACTGAAAAAGTTCTGATGCTGTGAGTACTGCCTGTGAAGGGCTGCACCACTCAAGTGCTCCCTGGCCTCAGTAAGAAAGGACTACTTTACTGAGCAGTGGAGTCAGGTTTGAAAAATCAAAGGTGTCTGTCGGAGCTGAGGGCACATAGAGTACTTCTGTGTACTTGTAGCTCACTTTTAGCATCAGGTTCCATCTCAAGGTTTGATAATGTCATTTGGACAAGATTTTAGTTGTTTATTTGCTGTCTCTGATTGAGTGGTGTGCTGGTTTTGGTTGTGGTAAGGTAAATTTTCTTCATAGTGGCTAGCATGGGGTCATGTTTGGGCTGTGTTATGGAGTTTGGAAGGTCTGTTGTGAAGTCTTAAGCTCAGCAAAGACAAAGATCATGACCAGCAAATGATGTCATTTCCCATCCTCATAATAAAGATCTGCAAATGGCATTCTGTGCATTAGCTGGGAAAGCCTATGCTCATCTTTTTTATGACTGACATTTGACCACTATCTTTATTCTGCTGATCCCACTTCTCTTTATTCAGCAATAAAATACACACAGTATTTTCACTTAGCAGGAATAGAAAAATTCTTCTGAAATTTTATAAAAGAGTTGTCCAAAATTGCCATATGTTCCCTGTACTTTTTTGCAAATAATCACATGGAAATGATGATGTTTTCTTTTCCACTGCCCTTGACTCATTCACAATGGTTCAAATTTTGCACTACTAGACATAAATGCTATTGTGCTATCTTCATTTTATACTAGCAAAGATTTTGGCCAAACACATAAGAAATTCTTATAGTTCTGATCAAACCTTCACTGTTGTTAGAGAAAAGGTGGGTTCTGAGAGGATGGGGCCAGACTCTTTTTGGTGGTGCTCAGTGACAGGATGAGGAGCAATGGCCATAAACTAAAACACAAGAAGTTCTACCTCAACATGAGGGAGAACTTCATTATGCTGAGGGTGGCAGAGCACTGGAACAGGCTGCCCAGGCACGTTGTGGAGTCTCCCTTTCTGGAGACATCCCAAACCCACCTGGACGTGTTCTTGTGTCACCTGATCTAGGACTCCCTGCCTTGGAAAAGGGGTTGGACTGGGTGATTTCCAGAGGTCCCTTCCAACCCTAAAGGTTCTGTGATTCTGTGAAATACATTTTTCTGCATAGGTACACATATTATGCTATGCAAAAAAAAGCCTTGCTTTTTATTCAGTACAGAAGGAGTTAAACCAGGACAAAAATGTACTCTCTGAACTGAGAAGTATTTTTGGAGACACTACCTTGGAAAAAGTAAAGCTTGCTTGGTTTTTGTTTAAACTAAAACCAGTATTGTACTGACATGTCTGGATTAGGTTTTCAGTGCATTTTTCCAACCTGTTGGACACTTTCCACAAATTATAAAAAGACACCACAGACAGAAGTGAAGAGAAAGAGAATGTTACTTTTGTGCAAAAATTTCTCCCCAGGGGTTTATAAAAAGGGTCCCTATACATTTTTGTGTAAAGACACAGGACAAATTTACTACAACAGAGAGGAGCAGTAAAAGCAAATTTATTATCATTTTTATCATTCCTGGCAGGTTTTCCAGCAGACAGCCCAGGTCCATGAACTGTGTTAGGCTTTTCTCTGGCTCAGAGTTTCCACACCCAAACAAATTTGGGAACTGAAATTCACTGCTGCTGTCAAAATGATCTAAAAGAAAAGGCCACCTCTTCTAGCACACACTGTGTTCCTGCACACAGAATCATAGAAAGAGAGGATCTGGGGGAGAATTGCTTGTTCCAGAAGCAAAATAAATTTCTTTTCCTGATGAGTTTAACTGAAAAACTAAGTAGTTTAGCATGGGGTGTTGTTTTGCTGGGTTTGGATCTTTTAAATTGCTAGTTGCCTTTTTTTGTTTGTTTGTTTTGTTTTATTTTAGATTGAAGATTCTTTTCTTCTCTATTAATTCCGCATCATTTCTATTCAGTGCCACTAACATAACAGCTCAATGTCTGAGGACAGGTACTGGAAGATAACAGCAGCTTCACAAAAAGAAGAATCCTCTGCATCAATCATTGTTCCAGAAGCAACAAACCCAGTGATTCACACTGTTGTCACACAGTATTTCTACCTTATCCTCTTCACCCTTGAAATAAGCCTGTCACCCACCCTCTAAGTACTGAAGAAATATATTCTGTCCCTGGAATGAGAAAAAAATCAGGAAAAACATTAGCATTTTTTTCCTTGCAATTACTATTTGTCATCTGATATATTCCTTGTGGGTCTAATGGGAAGCATGTAACACTGAGTAAGGCAGTTCATACCACTGCATTGTTGTGCAGTTCAGGAGTTAGGGGATTCACTAAAGAAGTAAAATAGAAATTAGAAAATAAAGTAAAATTAGAAAATATTCTTTCTGAAAACAGAGCTGTTTCTGTAACAGATCAGAAGATTGAGTCTCCTCTTCCACTGATTGATCATACTGACCAATTTCTACCCTCTTATGTGAAGTATACGATTTGGCTGCTCTCTACCATTAAGCAACATCATTCCATTTGAGCTTCAGTGTTTCATACCTCCCTGGTTCCTATGGAATGATACAGTAGGTTTATTCCAGTGGCTTTTGTTCCCAGAGCCACAGGCAATGAACACTGTCACTTGGGACTTTGGTCACCTCACACAGAAACTCTAGAGGAGATACAAAAGGGTCCAAGAGGTTCAGTGGTTACATCCCTTCCAAATTATATTTTTTAGGAAAAAAAAACCACCATACTTTCTGTCTTTTATAGTTAGCTTATATTTTAACACCCCATACTTGCTGTTCAGTTCCTAGATTCCATCCAGAGCTGAAAACTGACTTGTCAGGTGAAGCTTTTAAAAGGTGAGTTTTAAAACAAGTACCTCTAGAAGGAAGGGAATGTGCATAACTAAATATAAATAAATTTTTAAATAAAATCTGACAATTCAAGGATTTACCCAAAACTCCTAAGGGGTCCCTTTCAATTTTCTCCAATTATCTTTGGGTATATCTACTGGAAAAAATTATTAAGGCAAGTTTCATTACTGCATTCTCCAGCTCTCTTGCAAAGAGGAAACATACAGAAGTGAATTGCTTCAGACTTGAATCTTCACCAATGCTGTCTATCTTTTGGAGGCCTGTAAATACAACTGTAATGTTACATCTACATTTTCAAGTTCTGTCTGAATTCAGAAACTTATATTTCTACAATCTTCTAAATGGTCAAGAATTAGGTAAACTCTTCTTTTTCAAAAAAACCTCTACTAGAATATTCCCTGAATAACACACGTAAATGCATTTAGAGACATGACTGAAACTTCTCCACTTAGCAAACAGAGAGATGATGCTGTCTGGAAAATAAAATTTAAAATAATACCAGGGATGCCTTGGTATTATGGTATTTTGATTCCAGCTATCAGACCACTAAGATCACAAAGATCTTTTGGATTCATAGCAGTCATCAGCTTCAGAAAGCATTTTCTGACAGTGATGCAAGTCCCTTTCTCTTACAATGTGTGATACTTAACTGTTAAAAATTGGACCACTCCACTCATTTCCCTGCACTTGACAAGAATCCTGCATGAAATTTTGGGGCAATAGAGCATTCCCCATATATAAGGCAATGCTTAAAAATGTTGATGTACATTTTATGTCTCCTTTAGAAGATAACCTTTGTTAATAATTACCATGTCTGTGAAGGAGAAACCAAAATCAATTAAGTAACAATGTCTGAATCAAGTATCAGGAAAGTGCATGAGAAAATTGATAAGTTTCTTTTGAATTTATCACTACAATTGCATGCTAATATATGCAGTGGTTATGCAAATAATTTACTAGTAATAAGAAAATACTAGTAATTTCATGAGAGGACTTGTAAGCTCTTTAGAAGAGCTTAAAAACTGGACCAAATTCAGGCTAGAGAGCAAATTACCAAATTTAAAGGATTTTTGCAGGCATTTCATGCATGGAAGGAAAGAAATACCCCCTACAACTTGATGAAAACATTCAAGGAGAATCCTCATTCTTCTAACTAATTGCTATTTTTGTGAGAAATGTAAGCGTCTGTCAAGACACATCATAAATTACTGATAACATATCACCAGTGAACATTTGAAAGGGGGATAAATGCAGGAAGTATTTATACTGCTTCCAGACCAATTAACACTCTGCCACTCTTCACCACTCAAGTTTGCTGGTATTTAAGTTATTGACAAACTGAAGCTGCTTGTCTTTAAATAATCTTTGCTGTTGTGGAGTATTATTATCCCAGATGCACTGCAGAATTCCAAATCCAAGTCAGTTATGAAATTCTCCCTCAGCTCCCTCAAAAGGGGCCCTTGTTGATTTCTCAAGTACTCCAGCAGCCAGACACCACAGTTGCTCTATGGAAAGATGTGACTCATGCCCAATTCATTCATTTAAAATTCTCTGCAGCTCAATAACTTCTGGCAGTCATTTCAGCCCATTCTCTGGGTGTCAAAAACACAGGCTGCTTTAGATGGATGTTCTCTCTGGCTTGTTAAATGGAGGAGCTGGATTACCATTACATTCCTATTAATCAGGTGCTGCTCACGAAAGATTACAGATGAGCCAAGAAAGAAGTATGGGTATATTTATTTAATATTGTAAAGCAATACACTGTTTTTACTGCTGTTATGGCTGACCATTCAGTTATCATACCATAATTTACTGGAAATTAAGGAATATTAAGGCACAGCTTCAGTAAGTTCCTATAGCACAAACAGTTTCTGAACTGTTCTAACCTAGGGTCATACAAATCAATCCATGAACTTGAATTCTAAGAACTTCCCCTTCTCTAGCAAACTCAGACAACCCATCGACTGACATTGCCTGAGACTGACTTTTGGAAAGGTAAGTCTGTGTCCTCCAGCAACCACACTGCTTCTTACAGCTCTCTTAATGTACACATGGCTTCTCCTGAGAAATGCCAGGCAATGAACAGCTCCTTTGTTAATGTTCGAGCACAACTGCCTTTGGCTTGGGAACAATTGAATCTATGCCCACAAGATGCAGATTGGACTGTCTTAAAAAGATAAAGGCAGTGCAGACCAGCCAAGAATTGAAAATTGAGTAAGGCAATTTTTCTGCTATCTCCACTAATATCCTGTGCTACCAGCCTGGAAAACTGCTCTCTGGTCCAAGAGACATTAACACAAGACATCTGAGGATGGGAAGATATCTGAATGGGGAGAGGAAGGCAAGGCAAACCTGCTAGATCTTGTCAGCTGCCACTAAAGTAATATTCCTATTCTGTTCACAGTATACAAGGAACTAACGGAAAGCCCATCTATATCCCATCATCTACTGCAGCAAAATGCTATTACTCACCACTGTCTTCCAGACAGAGTAAAATAGTAAGACAGCATTATCCAAATGGCATGCCTTTAAATTTTCACAGCCTTTGAGACGGTGTGTCCTAAAGTGCCGTCTCAGATCCAGAGGCAGGGAACATTTAGACACTAATTTGGATTTACTAATAACAACATCACTAAGGCTGTGGAAAACAATATATAAACTTCAATTTCTTGTACTTTCTGTTTTCCGGTGCTTCTGCTCACCAGTCTACTAAAAAAAAATTGATTTCCCAGACAAACATCAAGCTCAAGACAATCTCCCACTCAAACTGCAAGACATCCTTTTAGGCATTTCTGCAAGACCCACATGTTTTTACATTAAAAATAACGCTATTGAATACACAGAAGAGCACCGAGGAGCCCTGTCAAATTTTTTAATACTTTTTTTGCAAAAATTGCAATTCACTCTAAACCATTTAGGATGCTCCTGAAACCCTACACAGCTGGAACAACACACATATGACCTGCAGCCATAATTAGCATAGCAATCTATCTGAAAATGATTTTGACAATTTGTCAGATACTGGTATTTTAAAACTTTTCATTTAAGGCAATATTTGGAAATGGCTAGTTCAAATGAGAGCAGAACTTGCAAAAGATTTAGCAAACTTCAAATTTTCCATTCAGCCCTCTCAGTACCTTTTGACTAGCTATCTTTAGCCAACCAGAAATTTAATGCTTGGCCTAATCTAGGCATCTTTTTCACTTTATTGGTCTGCAAAAATATATAAGTGCTCCACTTTAGGCCTACAATTCAATTCCAGATTTTGTATTCTTCCTGAAACAATACAGAGTCAATTTTCAGTCAATTGCAAGGCACCTGTGATTCAAAATTGCAATAAAACTAAATGTGAGCTGACACCCACCTCTATTTATTGATAAAGGGAATCAGGCATTTAAAGACCAATGATTCCTTAGAAAATATTCCCTTTCTCTTAACTGTAGCTTTTCCATTATGATATCAAAAACTGCATTGTTAAAAGACACAATTTAAAAAAAAAAAAAATGCATTCTCTTAAAAGGTACTATGAAAAGATCCACAGTAATGCACTTCCAGATTGCCCTGGCTCTGGGTACAACTCAGCAATGATATGCAGAGACACCAACATCCCAGTCATGCAATTGACTGCAGATTTACCCATTTCAACCAAAACAAAGCCTCTTATCCACCCAAGAGCCACTGAAGATCCAATCACGGCATTTTCACAGCAACAATAATACTTCAGGGTATTGTTCAGGTAGCTGTAATGTGCAATCAATAAGTCACACTGAACAGTTTTTTTCTATTAAGCACGGACTTCCTTTTTGATTGTTTCTCATGCATACTTGGCATTGATAGGTCTGGCACCATTCAGATTACTATGTAGAGTTTTTCTTGGTATTAGACAGATTTTAATACTGCCTATTATGAGTGCATTACTAATTAGGAAATCCTAGTCCGTGGGCTGATTTTGATTCCTGTTGATTTTGATTTTCTTCCTTTTAGAAGAAAACTGGGTGGGCATCTTGGGCATGGGTGTGTTAGGAAAGGCAGGGAAGAAAAAAAAATCAGTAGTGAGTGTTTATTGTTCTATCTGTACTTTCTCAAGGATGAACTCAAGTAGATTGTTTGGAGAAAGGTTAATGAATTTAGATCAGGGTTTACAACAGCTGTCAGCATGCAGGGAGAGGCTGGGGGGAAGCAATCTGCCCGAGGTGAGGAGAGGCTGTTGGAGTAGCAGGAAAGCACATGCTGAGAATTCTGCTTCTTTGACAGGTCAAGTAAAGTGCAATTTATGAGATCAATAAACAGACCTGCCATTATTATGGATTAACCTGACTTGGCTTCATCTAGAGGCCTCTGCATTACTGGGGAAAACGTATATGATTCTGGGACCTTCTGAAATAGGCAGCTTTAGGTGGGATATGCAGGAAAAGGGTGGGGGGGAGAGGGAGTCAGGGAATCACCACAGAAATTTGGCTTTTCTTGCCCTCTGTTTCATCAAAATATTCATATACATAAGTCTTAATATGAAGGTTCACCTTTTTTCCAATACTAGATTCATTCATCACACAAATACCCTAATGTGACCAATTCACAGGGAAAAAATGTAAGGTAAGATTTGGTTCCTTAGAGAAATTTTTCTCATAACCTCTCTATTAAGCTCTCTCCCAATCCTTAGAGAAATTTTTCTCATAACCTCTCTATTAAGCTCTCTCCCAATTAATACATATATATGTCAGCCTGTTTAGCTCTCTACTAAAATGATGAAACAGGGGAAAGCCTCACATATATTCATTTTTTATGGGGCTGTGTTCTCCTACATGTCTCCTGTTGTCTGGTTGGAACTGGTTAACATGTCTTGTCAGAGATGAAATCATACTTCTTGGCAAGCTTAGAATGTGGTAGTACTGAAATAATGGATCTGGAGCAATAGCAGTGTTGAGTAGCCAAATGATGAACACATAGTAAATTCCATAATTATATGAGAGAGCATGATGTTAAAGTTCACAAGAGGAGAAAGGTTATATTCATAAGTTTGTTTCATATAGGGGTGCTAAACCACTTACCCCTGAAATTGCAGGCTTCCAAAAATGGCTTATATATTGCTCCGTATTTGTGAAACATTAAGAGTTACACAGCATCAGCCCTGACTGAGTTTTCTAAGAGTTATGATAATATAAATAAAAAATAATCTTATTGCTTAATTTTTTAGAATATATTGCCATTTGAAAAAATAACGCTGCCTTGCTTGAAGCCAAGAAAAACAATTTAGATTTGGGGAATAGATATTATCAGCACAAAAATAATAAAACAAAAACAACAGCTCTTGCTCCAGACCAGAATGTGGGTTATCATATCTTATAAGTTTGTTGCAAGGTAGGACAAGACATGAACCTCATGACAGTGTTTGATTTAAAATGTGACAGTGGGATATAATTTCTTGTGATGATTTTGGTTGAAACAAAAAAACCTTTAAAAAAAAGCCCCACACTCTAAATCATATTCTTTACATATATATACATATATGTAAGCATACACATATTTCATTCCGTGCTTCAAGATTCTTGTCAGTGCATATTTATAAGGAAAATTCTACCACCTTAAAAGTAAGAGAAAGACAGAGAAAATATGTAAATATCGGAATGTATTTTTACAGCTTTTTTAAGTAGTTTTTTCTGTGATGCTAAAATGCTAATTACTTGTTTAAGAAAAATGAAAAGTAGTAAATTATTTAATGAATTAAATTTCATTTTCAAAATAGGCATGATCATACATACCATCTGGTTTGTCTTATTCAGGTATACTCTTCATTCACTATTATCCAAATCTGTCCAAGATGTCAGATGCCACCTTAATCTGGGCATAATGACAAGTATGTGAGTGCTCTCGTGTCTTTGTATACTTTCACAAATGTCAACACAACTATTGTGGCTGTTCCATGGCCTATGCAGTCCTTTATTTTTATCCCTTCTCTTTGAGGACTTAAACAGACTGAACATCAAGAAAATAAAATATTCAAGTTGAAAGAGTCTCATAGTTTTGAGATGCAGTACTTCCATGATGTTTTTACAACGACAGACACATAGGCTGCTACAGCCATCACAAGGTTCAGAAAGGAGGTTTCCAAGCTTACAGCCAGCTGTTGTACTTTTTTTTATCCATCTTATACTCACAGCCCCAAGGCTCCGACCTTCAAACATTCATATTTCCATACCTGCAAATTTAGGTAGCTACTGCCCTTGCCTAGTGCACTTTTCATATGTCTCCTATTTTCCTCCAGAAAGCTTCTACTCCACAAGACATTGAAGACTTTTCACACTTCTATGCCCTACTTTCTTTTCTTTACCTCCCCATCACAACCCTAATTATTCCTTCTACAGTTGCTCTCCCATCCACAAAATCCCAGTTTCCATCATCTAAATAAGATAAATTTTGGACAAGATTAAACCTGCAGAGTAGAGGACACTCAGGGGAATTTCTGTCCTCAGATCAGGTACTGTTCTTCATAGTTTAGACAGTTCTCCAGTGCTGGAGGTGTGACGACAGATTTGAGACAGCTTATCTCAATACCGTAGTCATGTACTGTAGTGGAGATACAGTGACATAAACCTGAGTGTAAGCTGGCCACGAGACACCAGTCCCAGCGGTTACCACATCCGTGTTTTAGTGATATGAAAGCAATTTCCTCCACAGTACACCATATTCTGTTTCAGGTGTTACATGTTTTGAAAAACCTGGTTTGCCAACACAGCAGTCAGTGGTGTTAATCATTTCATCTTCCTGCAGTCCAAGCTGTCATTTTGTGTTACACCACTTGGTGTACAACATAATGCATACAGAATGAAAGCATACTTGTATAGATTGTTCAATTGTCTCCTTTCTTTTTTTTTTCTTTTTTTTTTTTTTGGCACAAAACTATTTGTGGGAATACAGAGCTCAGCAGAGCAGTAAAAGCCACCTGAGAACTATTCCAAGAATTTGACTGTCCTGAGCCCCAGATCACTACCCCTGCAGCAAGTATCCCAGTGAGCTAATCACTGTGAGCCAGATCCTGTATCATATACAGTTTGGAAGCTTTCTGCAAAATAAAACAAACAAAAAAAACCCACCAGCACCACCAACAACAAAGTGAGATGTTCTCTTTTCTTTTTAAGAAAAACGCTTTTTAAGAAAAAAAGTATTAGGAACAGTGCAATAGAAAAAATTATATCATTGCAAATAGCACTGGTCTCATAAGACATGAAAACTTATATGTATTGCAGTCTTAAAAACTTGAGTTTAAATGTATTTCTTATAAATTCCACATCCCATGTCTTTCAGTGATAAGCTCAAGTGTGGCTGCAGGAAGGTGCATTGCCATCTTATAGACAGGAAAGGGATGTGAGAAAAGAAGCTCTAGTCTTTTATTTAAAAAAAAAAAAAAAAAAAAAAAAGTAAGCTAAATAACATATTACCTGTGCTGTTACATTATAACTTTCTGTGATTTTTGTGGGTTATTTTCCCTGTCATTTCTATGGAGTTGAATTTAAATTTGAGTCGCTTGCAAATCATATTGTTTCAAGTGTGGAAATATGCTCTCAGTTATTGAGTGTTTTCCCAGGTGGTAGATTATGTTGCTCTTAGTTACTCATGCGCGTGTGTTACAAGTTTTTGTCTGAGGTCAAGGACTGCTGACCTGTTTGTTCTTCACAGTATAAAGCCAAAATTCTTCAACGAATGGTCTTATAACATGATTTGAAGGGCTAATGAATGTGAAGAGACAGTCGGTTGTGTAAGAAGACTTGGACTGTCCTTCATCGAAATACGCAGTACTACTTGTCTAGTAGATTCTTGCCTTGCCTATTTAAGATGTTACTTCAAACCACCTCCCAAAAGTCATTTCAGTGTATGTACTTTCAACAGCTTGTGGATTTTGGAGCTGTGAAAGAATGAGAGAGGGAACTGTGGAATCTCGAGGCATGCAGGAATCCCATTAGAACTCAAACTTGCTGGTGGAACGTAGTCTTGCAGTACTTAAATGCCAATGAACAGGAACAACTACTCACCACAGACTGCTCTGGTATTAGAACATCCACCATGAGAAGGGTCCTGTTGTTGTATAGTTTAATAGCAAAACAGTCTGATAGTTAGAATGCTAAAGACTCATTCCATTTTTTTCCACTCTTGTTTTACTCAACATTTTCAAAATTAAATTTTTCAGCTTCAGCATTTGAAGTAGTTTTGCATTTCAGAATTAAACTATTTTTAAAAGCATTGAAAAAGCATGGGGAAATAAAATCAGTGTTACTTTTAATCCAAAAATCTTTTTTCTGGTTTGATGTTATTTCATTTTATTGAGAAGAGTTGTAAAGTCTTGTTATCCAAACAACAACAACAACAACAAAAAATCAGTTGCTAATGAATATAAACAAATGTGGAACTGGGATTAATTAATTGCAAGTAAGCAATGATCTTTTTAAGTTAAAGAATAAAGTAAAAATAAATAATTCCCAAAGTTAGTTACAAAACCCAGAGTTAAAACTATGCCTGAAGATAAAATTTCAAAAATTTAGACAGATAAAGAAGGACTGCCTTTATTGATCTACTTATATGCACTCCAAGAAGCTAGTATGAATAAAGTTTCCCATCTCAGGGAGCTGTTTTTCCATGATTATTGCACTCTACAATTTTGGAAAGTTTGCTTCTAATGTCCATGCTATCATGCACAGTCTAAGAGATGTGAGACAGAAAAAAAAAAGTTGGAGTTCCTCACTAGCAGAGAAGAATGTTTCTTCAGGCTTCACCTTTTCTAGGCATCTGAAAGTTCACTACTTGGTCTGAACCTACTCAATAGGATCCCTCAATACTAACACAAGCATCTTTGGAGTGAGATTTACATCTGAAAGTAAGGGATCCAAAGCAGGTCATCTGAATATTGTGAACTTTCTCCTTTTCTTTCTTTTGGAAAGCAAACTTAAAATGTAATTAATTGTGTCTCTTACCATGTCATGTTTGTCTTCAGCAACAGCAAAATAAGCATAATACTTAAGAAGCAAAATTCCTTAATTTTCTACAGATGTTTAGAGTTCCTGAGCTAGAAAGTGTTGCCAAAAATTACCAGAAGTATTTATCAGTGATGATCGTGGACTTTTTTATATACACAGTCAGTGTCAATGACCCGGTTTCTAGGCTGCAAGCATAGATTAAAGTATTCCCTTTATTATTACACTTGATTGTTAACTGTAAGGTTTTTTCTACAGCTCCAAGAATTCGAAAAGTAACACTATCTTGTCAGAAACAAAACAGTTTTTCTGTCCTTACAAATTTTCAGTGACCGGATCTGTGTGCTCCATCTTCTTATGGTAAACAAATACAAAAATATAGTCTAGTAAACCACCTTAAGACATAAACATTTCCATGGTGCTTCCCTTTAGAGGCTGTGTTCATAGTCCTACTTAGATCAGCCATCCTGTTCAAGTTCCACATTACCTCCTTGTCTTTCTTAACTTAAAAAAAATGCTGTGCTTATTGAATTATTAAGACTTCCATCCAAATCTGTCCTCTATACTTACAACATTACTGTATAATTGGAAAATGATTTAGCAACAGGCTGTGAGTAGAAAAATTAACAGACCTTAATAATGAGATCTGTCCTATGTGTTCCTAATCAATTCTTTTTTTTTTTTTTTTAAAAAAGTATATTACAGGAGATACTTCAAATGTTACTAATCTTGCAAGCCAATATTTTGTATTCCTATTTTACTAATAAAGTCTTGTGAGGAAGGGTGAACTCTGTTTAAACTATCATTTATCTTCATTTCATATCCTGCCAAGTCCCTAAGCAAGGCCAGAAGGGCATGAAGCTTTTGTAAAATAATAAACTATTCCTTACTCAGAATGTTGATGATATTATTTCCACTGATGGAGCATCTGTTTGCTACCTCATTAATCACAAACATTAAAATGCTATAAACCCTGTTCTTGAACCTTAAAGAAACAATATTCAGCTTATTTTGTTCTTATCATTTTGACAAGCTCTACTCTGCCTACTGTAAGGGCAGAACTGTTTTTCTGTCGTATCCTAATAATTCAGTATATCTATGTATAATTCAGTAATCTATACAAAGTAATTAAAGTAATTTTTTGTTCTTCTTTCAATCAGACTGAGGAAAAAAAAAAAGTGCACTGAAATGCAGATTAGACACCTTTTCTGTGATAGCAATTTTCTTTTTATTTTTGCTTTGTTGTCTTTTAATACTCAAGCAGAACACTTGGGGTACCAATATGCCATTTAGACCTTGACCTGTGCCGAGTGCATTATAACTGCACTGCCTCAAGAGACCAACAGTAGAAGGAAATTCTGAAAGCCCAACCTGAAAGTCAGGTTTGGCTCCCCTTTACTCTGGTGTTCCCTGTAACAGAGTTAAAGTTTTATTGTTAGTTTCAGGAGTCCACGAGATAATTCATCTTCGTCTCTCAAAATAATAGACAGGAATTTACAATAATGTAGTCAGGAATACAGGTGATTACCAATATAAAGAGAAGAGATTTTTCTTACAATTCAGCATTTTTTTCTCTCCATTTCTCTGTATTAAAGCATTTTTTAGCCACCTTTCATGTGATAAGTCAAACCTGAGAAAGAAGTAACAGCAAGCATGGCAGGTTTCTGAATAAGTGGTAGTGTTTATTCAGATCCATAATATGATTTACAAAGTTCTTAGTATGCTGAATTTAAAGCTATTACTCTTTATCAGCACAATGATACATATTTTTAAAGTCTCCTTAGAAGGTCATTGGTAGGGATTTTTAAATGCCTTGAAATGTCTATTAATCTAAGTTATAATCCAATGTCTAGAAGTATTTGATTATTTAACTGGAAGCTATAACTACTGTAAGAGTCATGTTGTCAGCGATCACCTCATACTTCTATGAGGCCTGTGTCTTTTACAAGGGAAGGAAAATGATTTATGCAAAAGGTGAACAGCTGGAGAATGAAACGATGCCTCTTTTGCCTTTTCTTAAACCATGTTTCTTCACATTTGTTTTGATGTGAATGATCTGGATATAAAGGCACACCAACAAAGGCACAAAAGCTACTGAATGATTTGCAGTTAATGGCAGCCATAGGAAATGCCATGAAGGAGAGTATAGGATCAGCCTCGAGAACCACAGAGACTCAATTAAAAAAAAAAAAAATCACATTATTAATTATTGTTTTGGGGTGGTTTAATGGCAATTGCATTGTATTTGCATTTTGGATTCTCAGTTTTCTGTGATTTATATTTGGATGGGTCTTTCAAAATTTCTCCACAAGAGGAGGGCTAGAAACTAACTTCTTTGGCCACAGTATCTGCAATTCAGCATCTGCCACAGAGGTTTATAAAACCCACCAAGCACTAAGGAAACCAGCAAGTAAAATGAAATGTTAGCAATCCCAGCTCTTCTCCCAGTGGCCAAAGTTGAAACCTCAATAAAAAGAAACATTGCATTCAGTACTATCTCTTTTACAGTCATTCTCACATACTCAAAGTTTTGCAGCTAACACTTATTTCATTTGAATCAAGTCTGTTCTTGTTGCTTTTGCTCAAATGAACAGCTGACCTCATTATCTTTATGATCGTCAGTGCATGTATCACAGCTTGTCAAGTTTACAGCAGTGCTCATGTCAATATCTACAGTTGATTAAAAACCTAGAGGTCATCTTCCTTGTGCTCTTATCTTTCATTTTGATTAAGTATTAAGGAGCTTTATGTAGTCCGTGGTTGAACTAGTCAGTTCTAAGTTCCTGAAGCAATTAAAGAGGTCCAGAAGAGGCTAAGTAATTTTTGCTATACATACAATTGTTTTTAAAAGTCAATCCGACCTGAGGAGTGGAGTCAGAGGGACAATTCAGGCAGAGTTAAATATGCTTTTATTTGACCGTCTAATGTGTTAGACATGAGCATAGTAATATATATGGCAAACTGCATCGAATATGATTTTAAAATAATTCTCAAGCAAGACTTGTTTCTGTAGCACAGACATAAAGAGAGCCCAATGTGCCAATAGTGCTAAAGAGAATTCTGTTTTGGATCAGATTCTCTCTTGTGCCCAGCACTGAGCTTCATAAGAATCATTTATGCTGAGACCAATTGCTGCTCCCACGTGTGGACTTGCTGAGTCTGTGCATGGGCAGACCAAGAAGCCTTCCATTCAGAACTGAGAGCAACCCCAACATGTTTCTGCAGAAAGCACACAAGTGCCATAGCAATGTGCTACAGTGAACAGTCTAAACTTAGGCAAGCTAGATAAGACAGCTACCACACTATTGTATATGCAGACAAACGAGTTATCTCATAATGTATGAAAAGAGGGCTCCTTTTCCTGGCTTTGTGGAAAGCAAATAGAAAGGTATTGCTTTACCTCAAGTGAGAGTTCACGCATACTGTTGGACCACACAAGTCCCTTGATCATGTCATAAATTATTGAAACTGAGCAAACAGTTGACTTCAGCTTCAGAATCTTTAAGAAAAGCACCAGATGTCTTATCTTTGGTCTTTCTCTCTGTTTTATGTCTCTATTGTTAAAGTTTGGCATCTTAACCTCACAGTGATATCTCTGCTTTGAGGAGACCCACAGTAACACACCTGTCCACAGGCTGGGAAATCCTGCCCCAGCTGATGATTACCACTCTATTGTTGCTCTCTCATCCCAACGTTACACCCAAAAAGAATTAGCACATGAACAACTGCAGGAATCTTGAACACATTTTGATTTACTATGCACATGCTAATCTGGCTCAGGAGCCCACAGCTGAGATAACACTTTTAAAATTGCTGAGTGCTCTAACCTTGGCCTGTGTACAGAGGAGATGATGGAAATAAGTTTTGCTGATAAGTTAAACTGTTGGGGACAGGAATAGGTTGCTATATAGAAAAAACATTTTTCAATTAATTACAGCCTCAGACAGAAAGATTAATAGAGTTGATGTAAATATTTGACCACGGCCATTTAGAAAGCCCCAAGGTATTTCTGAAACCAATAGCTGAATATCACAAAATCAAAACTGCAGAGTGCAATTGATTCGATTTTGGAACTATTCCCAGCCCTGACTTGAATAAAAAAAATAGGTGTAGTTAATAGCACATGTTTACATAGTGTTTTATAGTTTCAGATTGCAAAGTAATAATGAGTTAGCCCTTCCAATAGCCCAGAAAAGTGAACAGTCATTAGGCACGTAAGCCTTGAGAGATTGAAAGGATTGCCCCAAACCCTTTGCAAGATATGGAAGAATGAACTTGATAAAAGTCTCATTTATGACACTCAAGCATAGAAATTTAATATAAATTGATCCTTTTCCTTGACTAATTATAAATACACACTCCTTTTAAAAGTGTGGCGTAGTCTAAAAATCTTTCTACACCTTTGGATCTTTTGTTAGTCAGCATTTCAAAACATCTCTAAAAGCTGTGGTTTTGACCATAAACTGCAGGAACAACAAGGCAGGACTGTGTGTCTAACCCTGCTCTAGAGCTATCAGGACATGTCAGCCCAGCATTACCGCTCCTCTGTCACACCGCTTTGATGAAGTTGTTTGCAGACAGACAGACAGCTGCCAGGAGCTCACACTGGAGGAGTGCAGACCGGCTCTGATCTAAACACTGTTCAGACACACTGGTGTGCTCAAGCCAATCTGCGCATCCTCCCAGCACTGCCTAAGGAGCAAACCAGACCACGGAGTTTCTAGCTCAGTGCTGCCTCATGTCCTGAGCTGCTTGAGCAGGGTTCTACACAGCTATGTGGGACCACTGCTTTGGACAGCCACAGCAACAGTGCTTCCCAGATCATACTTTAAATCTTCATACCTGGAGTTTTCTTCTTTAATTAATGCTTCCTACACCTAGAACCTTTTCTTCTCCCACTTGTTAAACTAAGATTCCATTAATGAACTAAAGCCCAGGACCGGAACCCTTGAACTCATAATGTCTATTATATTCTTAATCGAGTAATATTGAACACACGTATAAATGTAAGCTCATGACAAAAGGAGCTCCTGCCACACTGCATATTTCAAGATTTCTGCAAAGCTATTGTAATCTCACAGAATATTTCACATTGCAACAAATATTTCTGGCTCATAGGAGTTCCTGGAACAAGAAAGAACAGGTAGGTGTTATGAACATCTCTCAGTGTTTTGTTCAAATTACAAAGAAATGTGTTCTCCTACTGAAATCTCTGTCCCAAAGCTGGACAAAGAGTGCTTGAACTCCAAACATTGTAATAGTTGAAATCCTGCAGTATTTTTGTCACCACCAGCTGTACAAACCAAAACCAAAGCAAAAACTAGTCTGCTCCTGGCTGAACTGGTTGGAGTTATGCTAAGCTGTTCTCAATACAGAACTGACAATCAGTAGTTCCCAAATGCTGATAATAATAGCAATAAAAAGAGGGACAGTAGTAATAATAATAATTATTATTATTATAATGATATAACTACATACCTCAAGCTGCATTTAAAATCACTTGTACAGAATAAAACTGATAAAACCAGATTCAACATGTCATAGTCTGATGCATCCACCCAGAAAATTCAGAAACACTTAGCTCACCACAAAGCAAAGGGCAAACAATGAGAACACTTGCAACAGTTTCTTGTTAATGGGATATTTATGGGCCAGTGCTCAAAGTGGTAAAAAGAAGAAGGCAGAAGTGATGATTATTGTTCTTTAAAAGTTAAAATATTGGATTTCAGTGTTTCAAAATTAATTACAGCACTGAAAATTTTAGTGAAAGGTATAATTTAGCAATGGTCACAGACACAAGACATTAAAATAAACCCTCCAAGCTGAGGGAAAGCCACAGACAGCGTAAATCAGCAAAAAGCTACACTGACATCAATGGAATTATACTGAACTACACCCATCGAGTCTTTGGTAAAAAGAGCAAGGAGAAGAGAGATGCAGATAGGTATATAAAATCACCTGAAAGCTAAAGGAAGACATTTCAAAATACTGAATGGGATACATAAAACCAGACAATTCATAATTATTTCAAACTGGAGGAGAAGAACATTGTAGGATAAAAGTTATGAGAACACACACAGGACTGCTAGACAGAATTCAGGTTCTCACATTAACTACTGAAACGTGGATAATATTTGCAATTAGATTAAAGCTATCTAGACCTTTCACTCAAATACACATTTTCACCAAGATGAATCAGTGAAATTATTTTTTATTATTCTGAATGCAAGCTTCTAGCCCCCAGGAATCCTGGGATCCACTCTTGTAGAAAACACAATTAAATGTTCAACAGAATTAAAAACACAAGAGAAATAAACCATGTTATTAAGCTACTTACACAAATACTATCAAGACACAGTATCTCTTAAGCTTGAAAGACAGCTTGCTTCTTCCAAATGTTTTTTTTACAACAGCAGTTTTCATAACATTGCATGTTCACTTAATTTTCACCAATTCACTAATTACAAGATTTTCATCGGGGTGAGATTCATGTCACATGACTTTCAATCTCTGTAATGTATATAGCTAACTTGTAGAGTAGCAGAGCACCCCACTCAGCTTGACATGTCAGTTCAGAAGAGTATGGTTCTTCCATGTCCCAGATACTCTACAGCATCTGAAACAGTACCTAACATTTATGTTTAGCAAACTAAACTGCACTCCTATGGTCAGATTCAACTTGCACATTCAGACCCTTACCTCTAGATGTGGGTGGGTGAGCTGTGCACATAAGCCATCATGACAGACTGGAAGGAGGTGGGTGTTCTCAGGTGGGATTTGACCCTTAAAGATAAGCATCTAATAATGTTTGCAATGGTGTACCTTAAGATTTTCACACAGGCATGGCCAATTTGACACAGACAGGTACAATAGCCACATATTTGAAGAAGAACCTGGAAGCCAGGTAAAACATCCTTTTTCACTTGTACATGCCATGAGATGCTAGTCCTGCATGTCTGAATCCCAGCTCATGCCTGTGCAGTCAGTAGAGACTTGAGGCTGGCTCAGCTGCAGGTAGGTAGGATTCTACCTTATGGTGACACCAACCAACCCCAAAGCTCCATGTGCTTCAGATTAAACTTCCATTTTCTGTTACAGAAGTTTATAAACCCATTTTACAGGTGAACACACAGAAGTGCCTAAATTTAGGGAACTGAATCTGCAAGGTCATTGCTTCCCGCAATGACCATAGCTAGCAGAGAAAAACAGGCACTACTCCACAGCAGCTATCTGATCTCCATTAGACCATAAAGCAGCTCTAAAGTGAACCATTTTTCAAGGAGAAATACTTTAATGGGAAATTCTACTCATTTTAAAAAAATTAACAAATGTTCAGTGCAGTCATTTTCAATATGGACACAAGTAATGAGCTCAAATGTTCCATACAATATTTGATGGTTTTTCTTTTGTCTTCAATTTCCTTTTCATAAGGGGACATATACCTAAAGAAATGTTAGAAATTGCTTTCATTTCTGTGCATACATGCTTTTCAAGTCTCCTGGTGTCCGTAAGAAAGAACGAACATATTTTCACTAGTGATGGGCTGGTACTTTGGGAGGGAAGTCATTGAGGAAGGCTGAAGTGCAAAAGCACTATGTCTAACAAAAATATGTTTCTATTTAGATGTGACTGAATATTCCGCTTGTCTGCTCTTTTTCTCCTGAAATATCAAATTCTTTACTTCATCTGAATGCTTTGGATCACAATTAGCTTTAAAAATAAAGGATATCCACTGCTGGATTTTCTTTTGTGCCTTTCTCTGAATTCTGTTCCCACATCCATCTTTCTCATTTTCCCCCAAACTATATCCTACCTAATGCAGCCTTATCTTTTTTCAAACACTGCCTGCAGAAATATGTTTCACACAGAAGATGAACAGGAGCCAAGTGTAGGTATCTTTCCCTTTTATACAAACAAGGGCATAAAGCAAAATTCATGTTTTACAGTGCCTGTACATCTCACAGCTGCAAAATCACGAGATGGAGCTCCCCATTCCCTAGAGCTTACACCACCATTTGAATGACACAAAACTGTTTATAATTTTTCAGCACTGCAGGTGACTAGTGTCTGAGTGTTGTTTTAGTTTCTCTCTCTTGGTCACTGTCACACCAGCTTGCAGCCAAAGCACTGGGTTCTGGTTTCACTAATCTTCCTGGACCTTTTTGCCTGGTTTCCTCTACACCAACACTCCTCCATGCAGACGTCCTCACCTCTTCCAGAGTCAAAATGCTAAGGTGAGCTGAATTGACTCCTGTTGTTTTGGTTACACACTCGAACAGAACTTACAAGGCTTTCTTGTAAATATACTTGTATTTCCTGCTTTCAGTTTTGGCTGCAACCCAGAAAAACAGATGTGTATGAGAAAATGGGAGAAATGTTTTGTTTAGGTAGAAGGATTACATTACCTTTAAAAAATAATCTTTATTCTCACATTTTACTGCTTTTCAAAATGTTGTATTTACTGGGAGTTAGCTTGTTTTTCTCTCAGAAGGGAAAGATCAGGAGCAATGAGATTTGGAGCACCACAGTACTTAGAAGCCACTTTCCTGAACCAGTATCAATTTGTGCTGGGGATGTGGAAACACTTCCAAATGCCTCACCCCAAGAGCTAAGGAATAGTGTAGCCAACTCCATTACAACTGCTGTTTTAGCCACTTCATAAAGTAGCACAGTAAAACTTTTCAAAATTAATTGCCAAATTTTAATAATTTTAATAGTTGTAAAGCATATCTAGGGTGTCAAACACATTGCCAGCCTGTGCTGCAAAGGTGAACACCCATCTGCAGAGCCATCCCTTGTTTCATGGCACAGACTACGCATTATACCAGGTGGCATTAACACATGGAAATTAATACATAGCCAGACTGATTAAATTCAACTACGACTTTTCTGCTTTGATTTATCCCTAGAAAATTAAGCGCGACCCGTCACCATTGATAGAAGTTTTTTTTTTCAATATGACCATCTGATAATCTGCGTAAAAGATGGGCAACTACAGTATTCATCAGCTCTTAATCTCAGAGTTGCAGAGGATGTAAAGAGAGCAGAGCAGGAGACAATCTGAACATCCTCCTGTGCTGGAGACATTTGTGTCAACAGAGAAACTTCTTGAATCTGTGTAAAACCAAGGAGAGGAAAACAGATTGGGCTCTGTTGAAGATTCATCTAAAAAGATACAACATCCTGGGAAAAGAAGTCTCGTCAAACAATCTATAAATTTTTCTGGGTCATCATTCATAAACCCCCCTCTACTGGAGCATTTGCAACTAATTTCATCATCTTCTTAATAATGAGAATTTTAATCATATTTTCAGTCATATTGTTTTCCTCTTGGACACCAGCCTTAAAGAATCTATTTCACCTTGGTCTGTGAAGAATAAGTTTCTGCAGAATTATTAATTTAATATCTTGTAGCATAAATACTTTTTTTTGTCATTTTTGTAATTTCTTCTTTTCTCATTGGCAATTTCTGTGTTCCTATGATACTCACACCTTCTTCTACTGAATAAACCTTTCTTTAAAATTCCTCACACTTGATTTTTTTTATAAAAAAAATATAGTAGAGTCCAATGGATATTTCATTTTCCTGTGGGATTCTGTTGTTTTTACTAAACTGATGTTGAATAAAGGCAAGAGGAAGCACACACAGCTTAAACTTAGTCCCAAATAACACATTATGGAATTCACTAAATTCACTATGGCACTTATACTGGAGAAGGTTTTATTACTACACAATGGATGTCTCTATCCCTCCAGAAATTCAGTGTTCTTTGTTACAGAATTAAGAATAAGGTGCACAGAAATTGACAGGAACAATCAAACAATCAACATAAAAAATATAGAGAAAAAATATTTTTTTCATCTAAAATTGAGATGAGAACCTTACCTTGTTAAAGGACTGTACTGGTTGAGAAGCATAGGTCTCAGAGGGAACAAAGCAGTTAATGACAGAGGTAACTCAAAACATATGATCCTTTACAAAATGTTTATGAATATTATTAGATTTGAAACCTAGAAGAACTGTTGTGATTATCTAATCTGACACTTGCATATAAGGGAACAGGTCTTCTTGTAATTTCTGCAGTGACTCCACAGTGTCTGTCTGAATAAAAGCATTTATTAAAAAGACACATACTTTTAACTTAAAAATAATCCTAGTGATAAATAATCTGTCACAATTTACACAATGTTAGCCCCATGTTTACTTACTCTCACTGTTAATATTTGCAGTTTGTTTCTAGTTTATTCATGAATCTTTTAATTTTAGGAAAGTTTCTTACATTTAGCTTTCTTCATGTCATGGGACTCGTTATTATGGCAGGGATGTTTCTTACTGTATTTGCAGAATACTACTTCCTGTCCCTGACAAACTTTCTTTAGTCTTATCCAAATACTTTTTTTTTTTTTTGTAGCATCATAGTCAGTGAGGTCTTTACCTGAATCTTGAAGACTTTTCTTACCTTCCATAGCATTATCTGACATACTGCAAATTTTACCTATGGCTTTCCTTTCCAGATGTGTGATGTTTTATTTGGCAGTATTAAAAGCAATATTTTCAGTGTTTCTCAGCCAAAAAAGTCACATTGATCTGTGTTATTTATTTATCTTATTAGTAACTTCTCTAGTAGTCTTTGTGATATATATGTCTTACCAGCATTTATTTTATACTTTCTTTCATATTGCTGACAGGAGTATTAAATAATAATTGGCCTACAAATGCATCACAGGATGATGAATTCCCTCACATAATGCTTGGAGATCTATCAGTAAACCAGTCTTCTATTTCATTTAGAATACTATTTTATGCTAATCATTCTTTTCTTCTTGACAGTGTCCATACTTCTGTGCATTGTCTACATCATTTTTTCCTTCTTTTGTGGCTGGACAAACCTATAAATAACTTCCATTTGAAAACATTGTTCTAAAAATAGAGTGGAATGGAGCTGAATACTCTAGGACACAATGCACATTGTTATTTTGCTAAGTGTGTTGGGAGGTGAAGCATATGCCTAGAAGGTATTTGAACACTTTCTCAAAACTCTCTGATTTAAAAGAGAAAGATCTGAGGGACCTGTGAAATATCCAGATGTCCAATCTACTTAAGATAAGATTCCAATTTGTGTCTAATAACCGCTACTTCTAATGTCTTCACAGTTATTTTAGAGAAGGTACCTATGAAGGAGGAAAGATCCTGCTTAAGTCATAAGCTAGATTCCTTGAGGTTGGATATCTAGGCTAAAAGAATTGTCCGGGATCCCTACGCAAATAGAGATGTGCACCTTCAAACCATTTTAGACAACCCAGTTCAGATAGCAATTTTAGATTGAGATTGTCTTCTGAAAGTTACTGAATTGTCTTATGAAGCCTGGATAATTAGCTCATATTAAACAACTAAATGTTTATAAAAGTTGGCATGAATACAGATATAGGTGCTTAAACTATGACAATTCCTGCTATAGCTTTACAAAAGATACCACTTCCTTCCACTACTACGTAGAGAAGATCAATAGGTGCTCACAGCCTTCAACAAGCACTTTACTAAAACATGTGAGCAAGTGAGACACCTGCATTACACATATTACTTCTAACAGGTGTTGTTGCAATATGATTAAATAGATTTCATATTTAATGTCTCATTTTTCATAAAATCTTACTAATTACATCATTTTTACTATCATCTATTATTTTCTAGATTAGCTTTACCCCAGTTTTGCCAAAGAATAGTGACTTCTCTCTCATTACCAATCAATACCAGCATGTTTTACTATTTCTGAAGGATTCTTGCAGTTCCTTAGTGCTGCAAGAATTACAAGTAAGTGAAAGAAATTCAGCCTACTAATTCAGACTCCTTTGGCACTCAAGGATGCCAGTCCTGCTGATTTCAGAAAAATATTTAACTTCCAGTGTTTATGTTTATGGTCCACCCTATCTGCTTGCTCAATAGAAAGTATTTCCTTAATACTTTATCATGGGAATACATCATCCTGCTTTTCTTCAGGAACAGATCAAAAAAATATTTGTTGAACACTTCCTTTCAATGTTGTGATTACTACCCTTATCTCAAGTCGTACTGACACAGTTGTTGAACTATTGTTTGTTCCTGACACATTTAAGAAATTCTTTTCTGAACTTCCCTGATCTGTTGTCTGCTTTTCCAGTGATAGTTATTAATATTTATTAATATCAGCTTAAACATCTTATCATAACTTGTCCTCAAAACTAAAATATTAGGATCTGTGTGATCCAAATATCTTATGGCTCTTTTTTTGTTTGTTTTTGGTCATGGCTACAACATATTAGAGCATTGCCTTTCTATTCACAATACTGAATCAGAAGTTTGTAAAGCTCCTACTGTTTGTTTCTCTTAAAGCAGATTTTGCTGTTACAACAAGCTGACTCAATGTTGAGAAGCACAGTCAGTCAGAAGTCTGTGTCTTGGTTTTTTCCTTCCAGTTTATCACAGCTGCTCACATGTCAATCAAAACCACTTGTTATGGACAGATGTGATGCCTGCAGAGTTTAACAAATTGAGACAGACCCCCTTGGTGCAATCCTGAGACCAAGTGGAAGAATATAACATAAGGAAGCCATGTTTTGGTGAGCCATAATAGCTCTGCCTGCTCTGTTTGTGGGTGTCCAGATATGTCATACTCCTCCATATCTCAGCGTATCACATTGACAAATGGAGAAAGGAAAACACTATGAGAAAAGCTAGTCCCATATGTCTGCAACTTTTCCAAAACCAGATAAAGCCAAGAATACACAAATTTATAGCCAATTTTCTAATTCAAATATAAAAGATTCTACCATTCTTTTCACTCTGTAGGACTACATGAGAGTCTGACTTCCAAATTCCAAAGGCAAAAGAAATGTACATGTATTCTCATAAGACTAACTTATAAACCACTTCAAACCCCCACCTAAGAAGTTGCTTGTCCTGCATTCTTATTACTGTGTAAATATCATATGACTTTTTGAACACTTTCATAGGTAATCAAAGTGAAAGCATGGAGTACAGTGTAGGTATATTACAGAAGAGGAGAATTAGGAGGTTTATCGTAATTCTAAAACTTCTTTTCAAAAAACCCAATTCTTTTCTAGCTATCGTGGATTTTTAAGTTATAATATACTAAGAAAACAAATTGTTCTACATTCATGACTGAAATGAGTATCTCACAATCTCTTCAATTAACAGAGATAGAGAGACACCTCTAGAAGAGAAATTCTATTTATCCTTAAAGGGAACTCATGTTCACATATGCCTCCAGTATATTTAGAAAGAGAGTTTAGGGTAACTCACTCAGGAAGACACATCTATTTACAGACAGACACCTTCAGCATTAGCTGAGATGAACATTAACTTATTTTTTCAATTTTTTGTCACTCATTCTCTTTGTTTCCCTCTTTTCTATATTATTGGCTACATTCTGGATAACCCACATTCCAAACCAAGGCTATATAGCTGACCTTCACCCTCCACTCCATGTTGTTCTCTACCATTTCACAGCTTTCCCCAAGGTCTTGCAGCCTTCAGATCATCCCTTCTCCAAAGTCAGTTTCACAAGACACAGGGCTATGGAAGGAGGAGGGCATTACAGAGCACTCACCCTGTTAGCAGTGTTCCTTTTGCACAGATACATTTCTTCCTATCTACACTGCAACTGTGGTGTGAACTATAACCTACTGTACAAGCAATATATTCCAGCAGTTGCACCCTTTTAAATAACATTGAGGTTGAGAGAGAATTTCTCCATCCAGTTAGCCAAACTTTTTATTCATTATGGCCTCAAAAAACATGAAAAATTGAACCCTCATCACTATATTTGATCAAGAGCTGTTTAGGTTGCACACAGGAACACACTCTCAAGGACACTTCCGTGGCTGCTGTCACTACTCATTAAACATTACTTTGATTAATAAGCTTCCTTCTAGCTTTTAATTTTACTGTTTTATTTGATTATACAAGTATCTGGAGGTGCACTGATCTTGGCTTAAATGGCCTCAGTTCCTCTTGTAAAAATCCTCTAATGTTGCTTATGACTTTCCTGAATTTTATCACACCAGCCAGAATTTTCCATGCTAAGAGTATCCATACAGTTGTACATGGAATGGAGGTAGTTCAAGAAGGCCTGGACGAAGGTGAAAGGGAAGAAGTCTGTGACAGAACTATATATCAATTTCCTTGAGTGGCAGTAAGAGAAAAAGTAAGTTATTTTTCCAAGTCAATATACTTGTACAGTTGACTTCTTGATATAGGTCTTTGCTTCTGTACTTTAAAGCACATTCTAGAAGTTTGCAAGAGAAGGAGAGACGCGAGTATACAAACCTGCCTTCCCTATAAGAATATGGCAGTGCTTAGCCTTTCTAAAATGTCCATAATCATAGACTTTTTTTTTTTTTTTGAAAACATGGAAGAAAAATACTGTAAGGTTCTACTCTAGTCTCTGTGTGCTACTCCATATAGTCTAGGGCTTCAGGTAAAAGCAGAGATGGTCCTGGAAGCAATATTGATCTGCTGGTGCTGATGTGAGCCTCTGTAGGGAAGCAGTCTGTGCATAAACTCCTGCTTTTCATCCATCACATTCATATCGAAACTCAGGCAACGGGGAGCTGAAGATGAAAGACTGTTGTTAATCAAGCAACAATGGAGTGATAGGTAGACAAGGAGATGGTGAGTTGGGATTGGCAGAGATATATTAAAAGAGATAAACGTTTCAGCCCACTCAAGAGTAAACCAAAAATATTGGCTTTGGCAGGAACTACATGGAAACCTGCTGATACAGGCGCATCTTACCTCCATTACTTCCACAGGGAATTTTTTTATGATCCCTATAGGAAGGGAGCTTATAAGAAAGACAGAAACTTTTTACCAGGGCCTGTGGTGACAGGGCAAGGGACAATGGTTGTAAACTGAGAGTAGATATAGATTGGATATAATGAAGGAATTTATTTAGTATAAGGATGGTGAGACACTGGAAGAGGTTGCCCAAAGAAATTGTGGATGCCCTATCATTGGAAATATTCAAGATTGGTTTGAATGGGGCTTTGAGTAATCAGATCTAATTGAAGATGTTGCTGCCCATGGTGGTGGGGCTGGACTAGATAATCTTTAAAGGTCCCTTCCAATCCAAACCATTCTAAGATTCTGTAATTTTTTGTGTGGTCTAAATGATAAAAAAACAACCCTGATAGACCTCATGGTAATAGTAGATTTACTGGCTTGACCTATGTTGTCCAGCTGTATGTCTCAGAACTTACAGTGACCAACAGAGCAGTTATGGGATTTCTATTTCAGATTGCCTATTCCACCTCAATTAGTTGCTCTGTATATATGTCTGTTGACAGGGTCTCAAATTACGTGATTTCGTAACTTATTTTCCATTCAGTGGGTGAGTCAGCAGTGTAAATGAGACAACATTTTCTTTTTCCTCCCAGCATTCATGGTGCAGTTTTAAGTCCCATTTACTGGGAATCATCCAAACCTTACACAGAAGACAGAATCACTTACTATCTTATGAGTGTTTCTATTGGCATGCATTCACCATACAAAGAATGGTGTTAAGACTCTATGGAGACGGCTGCCTGGGTGAGCTTTTGAACCAGAAGCTGTGTTGCCTCATCAGCAGAGTGCTGCAACTGAACTAATAAACTTCTTTGGAGCTCATCTAGGATGACTTTAGTATTGTATCAACATGGCTGTTTTACTTTTGATAGCTGCATGGCTATCCACAATATGAACATTTTGGCAATCTCATGGCTAGTTGGACCAGATTTGCAGCATATCCTGTTGTGGAGTAATGTTACTCATTACCACAATACAAGGATTTTAACGTACACAGGGGCAAAGCACTTTCAAGCTTGCATCGTGCCACTTCACCATTCTATAACCTCATTTTTAGAAACACTGGTTAATTCTTTGCATTTTTTCCTTAACATAAATTACCCTTTTTTTCCCTTCAGAAAAAATTAAATTAATTTAGAAAGTCTAACCTAAGCCATTCTGAAAAGTTAAAAGCATTTTCAGAATTGTTTGAGCAAAATTTCAAGTCATTATGCTTTCACTAAAAAAATATTCTTTTTATTTATTTATTTTTACTGTGAAATTGGTTTAGCTTTCAAAAATTTTAGTGATATTATTTTCTTTCTCAAAGAAGTTCAGGTTCTGAGGACTGTGATGATTGATGTTAACTGTCGGTATCACTACTCTATAACTTATGAGAAACCCATATAGGCAAATATATGAAGACATCAATCATTACAGAGAATGTCTGCACTTTGCAATTTATATTTATATGGCAGATAAAGTGTGAATGATAGACTGTGCCCATTCCCTATCTACCAAAACGCGTTAGAGGTTTTCTATAAGAGACACAAATTAGTCATGAGCCAGCAGGTTTGAGAAACACAAAGAGGTAAATTACAAAGCAATGTGCAGGGATTTAGCTGCATGACTCCCATTAACATCAATGGGATTTAACTGTGTGACTCCTTGTGCACCACTTTGCAAATTTACCCTAAATTGACTGGCGTGGTAATTCCTAGACAGCATGCAGTGGGGAAGTGACTGCTTCTGTAAACACAAGGGACTGATGATTCTCAAATGTCTCCATGCTGTACTCAACAAAGAACAAGCATTCAAAGAAATATTTTATTCCCTACATCACAGGAGAACACGAAATAAAGACACAAGCTCAGAACTCGTGCCCCATAGGGGACTTCAGTTCCAGAAATGCCATTTAGGGAAAATAAAACTCCCTTACTGATCCCTGATACTGTCAGATTCCTAAATTTCTGAGCCTAAAATATCCAATCCTTTGGTACCATGTTGGAATTGAAGCAGCAAATGAGAATAATTCCTTAGTTCCTATACTAAAATGGGCTGCGAAAATATAGACTCATAGACTCATAAAATGGTTTTGATTGGAAGAGATCTTAAAGATCATCTAGTTAATTCCAGTATTCTCTTTGCTATTTTTCCTACTGTAAAAGTATTTTTTATTTTATCACAAAGAGAGTTTTTTGGTTTCTGATAGAAAAGTTTTATTCATTTGCTTCCCTCTTCTCTCATAAATCTCCCGTTCTTCATTATTAGGTAGCTAAAAGTTTCATCATTATGCACCTTACTCACATTTTATTATCTTTGCATACTAGCTGAAACAGTTGTATTTCTGCCTGAATAACAGTAGAGACCTTGTTTGCATTGTGTATTTCCCAAAGCAGAGCACACAATTTAAATAAAGGTAAAAAACACAGTATCTGAGACAGCAGAATATTGGCATGCAGGTGCTGTTCATTTGTGGTTTGAGAGGAATGGATGTAGATGGAAAACTTTGGAAAAATGTTAGAAGTCATGTTAGAAATAAAAATGACATACTTTTTACATAACTGAGCCATTATTTTTAGGGTTTCAGAGCTACCTGTAGTTTTCTGTTCCATAAAACCAAACCCCTGCTCCTCAATAGTTATCAATCTGATAAAACTCACTTTGGAGACACTATTGTTCTTGGAGAGGCAGTACAAGGTTGTAAATCTGTTGTATATATACAACAGCAAACAAAAGCAAAGAGGAGCAAAGCTAAGCTACTCCAATTGCATTATTCTTTCCGGTAAGTTATTGTTATGCTGCTGTTTATATTATGCCAGTTTCCAAGAGTCCCAGTAAGAATCTGGCCCATCTCTTGGATACAACATTAAGGCAGGTGAAGCCTAAAAGCCAAAAAGAAGGGGCTAGAATGATGGGAAATAACATACAGATGTAAAAAGCCACAGACACTGAGACACACACAAGCCATATCTAAGCATTCATTGTTACTATCCTGTTGCACACCACTGTATGATCCAGCCCAGTAAACTAATTTTTTCATCAGAAAGACCCAATTTTCCCTTATATGAGATTTACTCATTCTTCAATATTCTCAGACTTAAAATATGGAGTTCAGGTCCACTGGAACGAATGAAAAAAAGTCGATAAAGGACAGTCCTATATGGCATCAACTTCCTTCCATACTCTTCATTCAGTCTTTTTTTTTTTGAGCCTAGGGGAAGATCAGCAGGTATCTATTTCCATCCTGTATTATCTAAGGATTCTCATTTTCATTTTTCCATTTGAGGAGTAAGTAATACTTCTGTATCACTTAGCTCCTCTATTAGCACTGAATCTCCTGAGCCCCTTTAAAGTGGATTCTCAGATTAAAATCAGCTATCCTCACAGTCTCTTCATTCAAAATGCACTGAAAAGCACTGAGAGGGAACTGTATGTTGGATAATTATCCTGATATCTCAGCACAGTGAAAGGATACACACATCCCTTTCATGTCTGTGTCATTCTAAGGGGTTAGCAGTTCAAATCTGCTCACTCTGATTCAGATACTAAAAGCAAACCTATCCCTGACTTGTTGTTTTTCCAAAATACTAAAAAAAAAAAAAAGTCTATTTTTTTTATAGCATCACTGAGAAAGAAACGTAGAAATAAAAACAATTCACCCCCACTCAAAGTACTACTCTTCTCAAAAGAGTATTCCTTTTACTCAAGCATATTCTTTCCCCAGTGAAAACATTCAAGCTGTTACTGAAATGACAAGTAAAAACCTCTGCAGTCACTTCTGCTGATGAACTGGTAGGGATGCGTGCATATGTGCATACTCAGGCACTTCAATGTCACTTGAAGTTCCAAACTTTATGGTGCAAGGATGAATATTGCGGATATTTAGTCACTCCTAAGGTTTTCTATCTCAGCAAGCCTTTCTACCATCCTTCATCTGGCCCATAGTCTATAACCAAAAGTATTAATTTTAATAGTAACTTTCATTATGACCATCTTTTACTTAGAAGTCTCATTTCTGGCTTCATGCTCTTACAAAAGACATTCTGCTTTATTTCTTTCTTTTTTGTTGTCTGTCTCTAGTCTTCATGAAAAGATTAGCAGGAAAAACCTGAAAATGTGATTCCATAAGATTAAAAAGCATAAATATAAAAGTAACCTACTTAGGTGAAAGTAGCTTTTTTTAATAGTGTGATTAGTTGTTGTATCCAAACAAATAACTTGTTATATTGAAAGAATGATTCTTCAGCCATCCTGTGATCTTTTGAGAACTTGGCCTCTGACTTCTGAACACTTGGGGCTGCAGAATATGTAGAAAATCCTATGAAAGTGACATCAATCAGAACCTCTTGTGTTTAACTCTCTACAATCAAGAGGCCTCCTGAATTTCAGATGTGCTCAGCCGTGTAACTGATGAACAAAGTCTATGCTCACTTCCGATGTCCCCTCTCTTCTTTCTTGTGACTGCACCTTTCATGTTTAAGAAACACCCCCACCTAAACCTAACCACAGAAAAATGTCACACACAAAAATCAGTTTACTGCACCATCAGATTGATGTTTTGTTTTGTGTGCTGGAGAACCCTTGCTGCTTGCCATGGAGCTTGGAGACAATTAATGAATACTTTCTCACTACCATAGCAGCAGCAGGTATAAGAGAAACTGACTTCCTACCAGCTTCTTCCTTTTTATTTCCTCCCTCTTTCCACATTCCCTTTCCACTGTCTATTGTCACAAGGAATTGAGTAGTTTCCAAAAAAAACAAACTCAGACATCTCCAGCAGGAACTGAACTCAAGCATGAGTGAGAGCTCGAGCTCCCAAAGACACTTCAGTTTGCAGCCTCGCTACAGGAGGAGGATGCTGTGGAATCTTACCTGTGTTGGTACCAGACAGCCCAGCCACTTGACACCTGGCTTTCAATATAGTGATACAACAGTCTTCTGACTTACAGAATATGTGCTGTAAACTGAATATGTAGTTAATTGTTTCATGGGCTGGGATTGGAAATAAATACAAATTGAGGTACATTCTGAAACACCACTGTTACTTGATCTCCAAACCACAGGCTTATTTCTCAGTCAAAGCCATTGACACTTAGAAACTACATATACTTTTAAAATGCAATTTGGAAAAGCAGAACTGAATATCTACATCCAGCCACAAAACAGACATAGTATGACAGCTATCAACCCATCCTTGAACTCTTTATCTTCTAAACTTGTTGAATTCTTCACATGATATATCTGCTTTCAAAAGTGAAAAGTTCAGTCAGTTATAAAATTATGATAATATTCTATCTTTTCCCTACTAAGACTACCACAAAGCATTGTACCTTGTGTGGCAATTGTTTTGAGACATAGAGACTTGTTGAATAGAAATTTAAGTAAAATATTTTAAATTCACTAATGTATAAATTTCAGAAAAGTACAGGAAGGTTAAAAATGTGTCACTATCATCAATATATTCAAATCTTCCACTGTGGTTCTATGTATCCTTTTGTTATAGCTATGCTGATCCCTCAGTAAGGACTTAGTAAACTTTTTTCAGTTCTTCGAGGTTTTCAGTAGCATAATGAAAACTCCAAAACAAGGATTTCTATATCTACTTTGTAAAAACTTATTTGGCAAGCATCTTTCAGTAGCAGGAAATAACTGTTAACTGATAGCAGATAATCCAAATGCCTACTGTTCTGGTCACAGAAATTACTATGGTATTCATCAGGTAGGAGAAAAAGAACTCATTTGTGTTAGTAACTATGCCAAAAAGAGTTGATACTGTAAAGTCTGATGGAGCACACACTGTATGCATAGCTTTTATTTTCCTGGAAAAGTTACAATCAGATAAAATATATTCATTGGCTTTAAATCTCACAGAAAGCTATCCAAGGCAGTCATTGTAAATCTATCATTCAGTGATGTCTGCTATATTTTACTTAGTCTTTGATTTTCATTTCTATATACAGCTTCAGGTGGAGACATTTTGGCTAGCGTTAACTTGATAACATTAATAGGCTTCTTGCACCATTTTTGACTGCCTAACAAAATAATTTACTACTTACCTTCAGGAAGTTAGAACAGAGAACAAAGTTGTAGGTTACCTTCCGTTAAAGCTTTGTACAGGCATTTGGATTTCTCAAAGCAAGGGAAAAGACAACAATTTTGCTGCTTGAAACAAGAGAACTTTCATCATTAGAGTGAGGTTGAAATTTCCAGCACTGACATCACAGATCTCTCCTCTCTTCATGTATTTCAATCCAAAAAAATAACAAAGAGGGCATGCTAGGAAGATAAACCAGAAGGAAACTTGTCCAGCTGACACCCATGGTAATAAAATGATTCATAATAATACTCTGAGCATGTTGACAGATTCTTGTAATATTCAGTGCCCTGTGTGCTACCTTCGGCATAAATATGGGCCAAAAGCTATGAGGTACAGCGTATTGGTAGCCAAGTATTTATGTCCTGTGCTACTGATGGAACTTTTGAGCTGCCTCCACTGCTTGGAGACAAACTTTGACAGATGCAAGTCACAGCTGTACACAGAAGTGTTGCTACTGAGCTTGGAATTTTTTATAACACAGATTCTGTCAGCTTCAAAAACACAACATTCATTTATGGAGGAAGAAAGCCATCTGTGTTGTTCACCATACTGGGGCTGGTCTGTAAAGTTCCATCAGCTACCTCGGTACTCTACAAGTCATAATCTAGTCTCTAGAAAGACTAACTTCCTTGCCAGGGTTACATCTCCAAGCTTTATAACAGAGAACTGAGACCTGTCATGTTTTGCAGCTGCTAATTTATGACTCTCCTGGGTATGTCGCAGTAATTCCTCCATCTCACATTTGCCTAATTAGCACTCCTGATTTAAGTAAATGTTCAGTTCTACTCCCCACAGGAGTTATGCCTGAGAAAAGAGGACTGAGTAGGTCCCAGCAGAAAAAAAATGAAAAGCCTAGTAATAAAGTAAATCCCACTGTAGTGCAGAGGCTGCGTTCCCTCCACACCAAAACTAAATCAGCTGAAGACTCCTGTAGTGTGCATTGCCCTTGAGGGGGTTTCATGTGTGAACTTGACAAGTGCCCTGACAGTGGTCAGAAATATGTTTCAAGACGTCAGCTGTATGAAGTAACAGAATTATGTGAAATCGTGGCTGAAACTGTAAAGCAGATAAGAATGCCCTTGAACTTGGCAAACTTCTGAAACAGTTACTCATTCCAAACAATCCCAGATGTTTTTACTGCTCCAGAACTATTGTAAAAGGTACATTTTGAAAAGTTTTCAGTTAGGGGGAAATTTGAATTAGACAATGGGCTTTTGCATTTCAAGAAGTTACATCTTCTGGTGGTGCTTCTGGTCTCTCATATGAGTAAATCCTCAGCACATTTATACCTAAGAGACAAAAGAATCGTAAGACTACTCAATTTTAAGTTCATTTTTAGTCAACAGTTTTCAAAGAACTTTTTTACAAGGACAGATTTAAAAAAAAGATTCAAAAGAAATTTAAGGAAAATTAATTGTATTTTAATTAGCTTAGTTCTTCCTTTACAAGATAGCTATAGTATAGATAAAAGTTATGGATTTACTTTCCAATTATAATATTGATTTTTTCAGTTCTACAGAAATATGAAAAGTAAGCAAACAGAATTTCAGTGAAATATTTACTGTTTATTATATCCTTATATCTCAACAGATTACAAGCAGACGACAAATACAGCCTCTGCCAAAAAAGAAACTTAAAAGCCATGAAGTCCCATTTCAAATCTAACAGTGTCCTTTGCAGGGAATGGTTCCTGTAACATCAGCAGCTGGCACAGACTGTAACAATATGCAGTGGCTTATTTTACACAATTTTGAATGAAAAGACGGCACTCTCAGACTCCGTGACTCTGAGTGATTACTTGTGGGCTCAGGTTAAAGCTGTCTGGTCCCCTAATAACTGCTGAGAGTTTACAAAGGGCTAGAAAATTATTCTAGCTTGTGCTACCATTAACTCCATCTCAGGATATGAGTAAGACAGTAATACTGGGGCAAAACAAAGGTAGGTAATTTTGACTATACAAAAGAAAAAGCCCAGAAGAAGCTAAGACAAATCAACATTTAAGTCAAAGTTTTAAATTTTGTTGTCATTTAAATCAACTACTCTGAGCAAAAGACTCACTAGGACATAGATATATTGAACAAGCTCACAGTATATTCCAGTGTTAATCTTTCATATGCTTAGAGGTTAGACAAAGAAGACTTTGAAGTCCCCCTAAGAAAAAAAGTATAGAGTGCTTATAAAGCCCCTAATATCCACACATACAGTCAAAGCTTGTTGCCGTGTTCCAGGTGAGAAACATTTAGTCTGGGTGTTGTTGGGTCGTGAGTCTTTGTCCCAAATACTTTTTCTTTTTTTTAAATAAGATAACTTTTAAAAAGAAATCCTTTTAAAGAGCACTTTTGGTTAGAATTAACTAATTATCAGTGAGTCCAGAAGGTAACTCCATTGTAGAGTAGGTGATTGCAGAACTGGCTAGCACATGAGAGGTGTGGCCTTTTTCCATATACTCAGTTTATGCTTTTATTCCCCTGCTTTTCCAGTATATTTACCAAGAAGCCTTTTGCAGCAGCCTTTTTATTCTTATAAATCCTAAGGAAAATGACAGATACTCATTCAAGTTTTCTCCAAGACTTTACTTTCATCTCTTTTCCTTGTCTTCCTTAATTTAAAATACATATTTATCATGAGAAGACTTAAAGAAATTGTATCACAGCTCATGCAATAGGCTTGAACTTGACGGCAAATGCTTTTAATCATAGCAGTAAAGGCACTTGTTACAGGTTAAGGAATTAATTTATGTCTCTGCTGGGTCCCTATAACAGAGATTCCTCGAAGAATTTGAAGTCAGGTGACCACCACTCCAACTGTTTATGACAGTCCTAACTATTCAAGGAAAGAAGATTTAAAAAAAAAAAAAAAAAACTCTTCCTTTACAAACTGCTCCCAGAAAAAAAAAAAGAAAAAAAAAAAGAAAAAAAATGGTTATTGTCTTCAAACAAGAGCAAAGATTTGACTTAAGATAGGTAAAAGGCTGCCTATTACCCTCACAAGGAATAGTGACTGTTCAGAACAACCTACATGTGTATAGTCATTATCAACATAGTATCAAATGATGCAACATTATTTTTTTGCAATTTCTTTTCTCAGGGAACCAAGGACTCTGACTCAGTAAATTGTTATTCAATTAAATCAGTCAAAATCACAATGACTGAGTGTTAAATGAGAGCTGGCTAGGATCTTCTCCATATTTTATTTGCCTTTCCTTGCCATTCCTTGTAATTTCCACTGTAAACCTTTTCATTCTTCTAAAAAAAGCTGATGAGAATTTGAAGACCCACCTAGATTCATATTTTTGTATGCTTATCTTTCCTAATGAACTGTTTTAAAGAAAGCTTTCCTCATCAGCAAGGTTTCAATCCTGCCAGTCTTTCTGAGGATGGACATTGCAACAGAAGGGTAGAAAATGAGTTGGCTGCAAACCCAGCCTGTCTGGGTGGGGAGAGGCAGAAATGCTAAGCAAATATATGACCTGCAGTGATGAACAGGAGTACATGATATAAAGATAAGCTTAGTGAGGCAAGTACACAGACACTTGGGGTTGCAGGATTTGTTCAGCTGAGGTCAGAATCCTATCCTTGTTCAAAAGTACCCAAATGTCAATCCACTGAGAACAGACGAATACAGAGACCAGAAAGTGATGCGTCTGTGTGAGACAGCAAAAGTGCAGAATCTCTTGTAGGAATGGAGACCAGTCATTTAGTAAAACAGAACTATTATGATTACCTGTAAAAGCATACAAATCTTTCCCTTTGTAGGGGATTTAACACCTTTCCACACATATAGAAAGACCCATTTAAAATAATGCTTCTAGTAACTACTGGAGATCCACAGTACCAGGCATTGATCCACCTGTCTTCTGGCATTACAAAGAATCAGTTGCCGGAGCTTGTATCCCCTACTTTTTATCCTAAATCAGCAATACTAGTGTGGCTCCTTATAATTCTCCTCTGTCAATAGCAGAGAAGACATAAAGTATACAAACAGAAATACCATAAAGGGCATATTTATGTAGTGATTCTACTGAGCAAGTCTTGGATATGTGACAAACTTGTAACACCTGCTCTGTTGTGGCTGGCCCTATGTGCATTCTTAAAACAGAAGAAATAATGAATTTTACCATAGGTCCCAACATGTCAAGCTCAACAAAATCACCTGACATATGCTGAAACATTATACTGTGCAGACTATTTAGGCAGCAGCATCCTCACCTGATGTATTAGACTTAGTTAAGCCATGTTAACTTCAGTATAAACCTTGGGTCTAGGTCATGCTGTGAAGAAACCTGTACTCTTACAGTATTTAACACTGTACTCACAAAGGCTTTGTACTGGCACATTTAACAATGGCAATCAGATTTCTTATTCCCCAAAATACATTAAGGCAAATCATGGAGCAATATACTACAGGTAGCAAAGTGTAGCAAAATCTAGCTCATTTTAATATATAAACTGACCAAATATAGTAACATTGCAAGTCTGTTCCAAAGTCCTTTTAAGAGAGGTGGATTTTCTGTGGTGCGGCAGGTGATAGTTTTTCCACTGATGAACATGAGCCACTGCTATTTCTGTGATACTGCCTCTCACCAGAAGCTGCAGAGATCACTGCCAAACCATGCTGTTAGCTGATAATCATCAAGCAGCAGCCTGACCTTTTGTGCCTTTTCCCTCCCCCAGGGAGCATCCTGTGCCCCCACACAAAGAAACACAGGAACCCAAAGGACACAAATAACAAAACATCCTTATTGACCACAGAAGAGCAGACATCACCTCACACGGTGATCACCTCAGTTTGATCAGAGCTTCCTGCACCACTTACAGATGCCTAAAGCCAGTGTGTGTCTCTGACCCCCATGCCTCTTCCCAATTACTCAGCAGCACACAGTTCTATCCTGCAATGGTCAAGAGGACAAGACGTATTTGCCCACTTTCCCTGGTTTAGGCTTTTGCCTTTATTGATTATGATCAGCTGTAAAGCCTGTGAATTCTGGGTGCTCCAGGGGTTTTCTTGACAGCTAACTAAGCCTGAGGCAAACACAGACTCATGCAGCTCCAAACAATCCTACCTGGGTTTCTTCCTCCTCCCCCTTCACCATGGACTGCATTTAATGGTAATTGTTTATGATAAGGAGATTGTAATTAGGAACATGGGCTGGCATAAGTGTCCAGTATTTCATATGCCAAGCATGTGCCACCAGCACAGTCAAAATACCTCCAAAGACTCCTTTAAATTTTTATTATTTTCCTAGATAAGATAAAGAATCCCTCCCCCACTATGCACACATACATTTATTCATCTGCAGCTGCACTCTACTTTCCTTTGACAGCTGATTCAAATACAGACCAAGTTAGTAATGCTGCACAAAGTTGTGGTTCTTTCCCAATAAGTAGGAGACAAATGCCACAGAAACCAGGGCAGTGAACTTTTAAAATGGCAGTCAAGCAGAGAAATTTAGAACTAAGCATATGGACAAACAGCTAGCCAATGCCTTGTTCCCAAACCAGTGTTCATCTGTGAAAAGCAGTGTGCTGATCTTTGTAATTGTTGTCTGTGCTGCATAGGATTAAAGGATTTCAGAACATATATAATGTAAGACTATTAGAAGAATGTAAGTATATTACAGAGTTCCCTTGCAAGCACACACAACTCCACACAGACGCAGGGAAAACAAGAGTTTTCTCACAGTGTGATAAGGAGAGATTCAGATTTGTAAAAGATGGCAGTGGGAATGGTAATTTGAGTGTTATATTAACACTTTCTCTTTAAAAGTTGCTTATTCATTCAAGCTATCAACATGTTGACTCTTTTCTGTTTGGCTAGAGGTAATAGCTGAACTCTCCCATGCATTCAAGTTTCAACCAAATTAGACTGCAAGTTAGGATTCTTCGCCCCTGGCTGACAGTCTTACACACTTGTCAAGACAGCAGAAGGCTTTCTCCACGTAAATGAGATCTGCATTGCCATGGCACAGTTCTTGCTAAATCCTTTTATCTGATGCTGCCTTCAAGGAGACCCACCAAGGAAGAAATACATGCCATGCCCACAATTATGCATACTCTGCTAATTGAGTTTCCTTGTAAAACAATAAGCTTCTAGGAAAAAAAAAACAAAAAAAACAACCTTTATGCAACTGACAGAATTAATGCCTTGGCCTTTTGGATTTCACTGCAAATATAAGGAACAAAACCACTTGTGAAGGGTTGAAAAAAAAATTGGCCAAATGCCAAGAGTGAAAGGGCCCAGGACAGAGACCCCTAAGGCCCCTCCTGGCCACGGGGGGGGGGAAAGTGGGGGAAGGAAAACCGCGAAACCGAACTTCAGTAAAACTAAAACAGTTTATATGTGTGTATATACAGAGAAGAAAAGAGACAGAAA
>JAWWEE010000074.1:12086701-12117195 GCA_035221455.1 Xenops minutus
GTAAAGAAATGAGATGGAATACTTCCTTAGCTATGACCCCGTTACCAGGAAAAACCCAAACCAAAACCACTACACCACTCCAGTTGAATATTTTACAGGATTTGGAGAAGAAAAAGGCCTTTTTCTGAGCCACAGGCACTTGTATAAGCATTTTTTGCAGTTTAGATTTATCTGAAAGATGGCTACTCCCCTTCATTAAATAGAGATGCAATCATTTGGAATAAAATGAATTCCATAACAAATTATCTGGCAGTTACAATCTTAAAGTTTTGTCATTCTACCTAACTAAATGGAACTCAATAAGCAGGTCTGTCTAAGAACCTCAAAGGCAGACTATGCATTTCCCAGCCTTTATCCATCAACCTACTCTATGTCACACAGAGCAGCCTAATCAAGAGTCTAGAAATGCAAAGATACCTTTCAAGATCAAGAGGTTTTTGATAGGTCAAGTCCCCAGTATGTAGAGAAAGAGCCCTGTAAAGGTTCTGGACAGCAATGCAGAGTCTTCATGGCATGTCTGTAATAGCAGGTGAGAACACTTGGATACATTATCATCTTTCCAAATCTACCCCCAGCAGGGAGACATGACAGAAGAAAAGAATTTGCAGTGAAACTTCAGATGATATGTTATAGTAGCCAAGCAACTGTTTTTCAGATGACTTTTCATCATGCATAAGTTTGGAAAAATGCTGAAGCAGAAAAAACATGAGGAATACATTTCTTAATTTCACAATGATTACTTTTTTCCTCTAGCAATGTTATTTAATTCATTAACTAGTTAGTGTGCTCCAATGAAATGTTCATTTTCAGGATAGTAGAAAATGCATGCCCTTGTTGAAGTTTATGAAAAGTACCATATTTTTAATTTGCTTAGATACGGTTCAAAACAGCAGAAGTGTATGAAACTTACATAGTCATAACAGCTGCTGTCATCAAAAGTTCTCTCCTATCTGCACAGAGGGCATTTGCTTGAAGCAAATGAAGCTGATTGATCATCCTGCAGTGCAGGGTCTGAGAACCAGATTTCATCTGTTGAAATACTCTGTTGTGGGGAAGATTGAAGTGCATTAGGCATAGATTCACTCCTCTTAATTTCAGACTCTTTAAACTAAACATCTAATGATGTAATCAGCTTTTGTTAATTTTCCCACAACTTTTGCTAAGCAGGGAAAATGCCATAAAGCCATTTTGACCTTTTGTTAGCTGGCTTCATCTTCTAGAGGTACCTGTGTTCTACAAGTAACCTCTTGTTAGGTCTTGTTAGAGACCTAACAAGGTCTCTAATTTAGACATCTTGTGTTTGGAAAGGCATCCCACATCAGGAAATAAAGAGAATGAAACTGGTCTACATTCAACTCATGTTAAAATAATAGGAAACCTCTCCTTAGAGTATTTCTTTCCTCCTGTGTATATCAGTAAAGAATGATTTGCTACATATCATACAGTCTTCTGCTTCTTTGTTTCCATGGACTTCCAAGGCATTAACAGTAATTGTCCCTCATTTCAGAGCAGAGCTGTGGTTTTCTGCTTCTCTCTCAGCTCAGAAAACAGCTCTACCAATCCAGCTCTTACAGCAGATTGTTTGATCTAATCAGTCAATACAGGTTTGCCTTCATTAGGAAAAAAATCAATGCCAGTTGTGATGATAAGTAATGTTTAAGGCAAGATAAACAGCATTAAATAATAGAAGCAACCCTAATGTTTAGGTTGCTCTTCAATTATGAAAGATTATGACCTTTTCCTGAGACACCTTTGCAATAGAACCCTTTGCTGCAGACCTTTGAAATTCGGCAGAGAAAGCCCTTGAGCTAAAAAACTTGTTTCCCCTGTCTTATGAAATTCCACTCAAATTTAGCTGCAATCTCAACTGTTAATTTCATTTTTTTTATTAAAAACACATTTGTTTCTTTCCCTTGGACTCCCCAGAATAGAAGAACAACTGCACTAAGTCAGACTAAAGGTTCATCTAGCTGAGTTTCCTGCCTCCCTGACAGTGGTCAGTAGCAGATGTTTAGGAGGAACATGTAAAATACAGAGCATACACACTATGACATTCTCCAGTAAACCTCCCAGCTTCTGACAGACAGCATTTTAGGGGCTGAGCCTAATTTAAAGCCCACCATATGCTATATATAATTAGATGGTATATTCCCTAAGTGCATTACTTTGCATCTATCAACGTGAATTTTGTCTGCCCAGTCATTCAGTATTATCAGATCATCCTGCAGGTCTTTAGACCCTATTTTATTTTTTTAAGACTCTGAACAACGTTGTACCATTGTCAGCCCTTGTCAAGTCATATTTCATCCCTTTGCCACACTATTTAGTATACCTTCAGTGGCACAAATTCTGGAACAAGTTTTTGTGATACTAAACCGCTAATTCCATGCCATTCTAAAAAGTGACCATTTATGCTTATTCCTAACTTTCTTGATAATTTTCATCCTGTGGTAGCTTTACTTCTCTAAGAAGCTTTCTTAAGCACTGCTGGAAAAGTTGGGATTTTTTTATTCTTCATAGACAATATCATCCAGAACAACCCTATCCACATGATCCTTTACTGCTTCAAAGAATTCAAAGGGATTTCTGGGGAGACACTTAATTTTTCAAAAGCTGTGGTGGCTTTTTCCCACTAAATCAGTGTGTGTACTGATTGTCAGTTTTATTATTGTTTACAACAGCTTTCCTAGTACAAAAATCATACAGTTTCTCAAAATTCTCTGAAATTCATTTTAGACACTGCTGCCATGTTTGCACTCATTATCTGAACTCCTTTAGAGGTTGTGTGTGAACAGCTTTGGCAATTTGCTACCGCTCTTTGTATCACTGTTTTCACTATAGAACGCTGTTCCATAGTGCCACATTCCGGTTAATACTTGATTTTCAGATATTTGCTCCCAATATATAGTCCATAAAAGGACTCCCTTGTATGTGACCAGTCCTGTTCTCCTCTAGCTCACAGTGAGGAAGGTTCTGGGCTGCACAAATGCCTCCACCTGAGGATTTGTTGAAGAAAAATAAAGCAGTGGCTAGGGTGTGCCCTGTGAACTTCTATGATCTATCTTACTTCCAAAGTTACCACTGGGGACCAATTTAGGAATACTAAACTCTGAAGAGTATTTAAAAGCTGTTTAATGTCATTCTGAAATACACACTCTGTGATTTTAAAGTCAATTGCAAATTAAACACAACTTTTTCAAATTCTGCCTAATTAGGGGATCAAAAACCTGGGATGTTCTCTAAGCTACAAATAATGATCCTAGACTAGCAGCTGCTACTTATAGCCTTTTCCCAATGCAAAATGGCTCCAGCCATTTGATTCAAGAAATACCTGCATAAATGTTTTGTGTTCAAAAGCAGCTGGACCATGAACGCGTCTTTGGCTTGAGCATGGCCAGACTGTTTAATTCTGCTGCCTGATCAGTCTGTAAAGTACCATCAATTCAAGCTTTTTCACTGATACAGCCTCCAGACACTCATAAGGTATATGCCAAACAAAAGGACTCCTTTTGGTGTTTCTTGTAGGGGACACGAGGCTTGAGTGTAAGAACTAAAGGGGATATTTTATTCAGACTACTGAATATAATTCTCCTTGGCTCTTTCATATCTAGGCCAAACAACACAGACTACACTGTAACTAGTGAGCTGATGTTTGCTCTTCACTTTAATGTGTTAGCTTTTCAAAGTTGAATTCATGCATGTGGATGACCCTGCAACCAGCATAGAAAAATAAATTATTATTAAGACTCATGTCAGAAAGTCCTATTAAAATTTTTAGTCTTTCATTTAATATTTTCAGCTTCCTATACAGCCTCATATTGAAAAGCATTTTTGTAGGCAGAAATTGCCTTGGCAAAGCTGTCTGTTTCAGGAAGTCAATAGGGATACGAAGCAGCTGAAACTCTTGATTTAAGCTACATATGATTATTTTTGGCAATTAAAAAAAACAAATTATGCTTTTTGACAGAAATAGGAGCAGTTGGGACAGGCTTTAAATTAAGAAGATAAACACCCGTATGTGCTACATCTCACATGTACAACACAGTGCATTACCCTGAGAAATCTACTAAAATAAGTAACTATTGAATTTATAAAGTCTAAAAGTTCAAAATAGGAATCAGGCACCTATTTACTAAAGTGTCAGCAAAGTGTATAACACAATACTTCAGCACCTTCAGTCTGCAAGCACACTGAAAACTACATCAGTCCTTGCAACATTAAGCTCTGAGTATACACAGTTTGCAACCAAGTCCTGGCTTTTGCTCAGCTAACACGTCTAACCCAGATCCTCAGTCTTTGATCACACCTATCAGATCCAGACTTTATACAGTAAATACAGAGGTAGTTATGAATTTTTATTCCACACCAGTGTTATTAGGGCATTCAGGAGAAAAATATAACGTCAATCTAGTCCTTGTTCTAAATCAGATAAAACTTCAAAAACCTCTGTCCTTTTACAGGTGGAGGATGATAGCAGTGCTTAGACATGGATGGGCAAGAGAAGAGACACACCTTTTTCTGTTGTTGAGTCCTTAAACTCACCAGAGGGATGTGGATAGATAAAATTACAAGTGCATAGCAGAAATCTCCACAGGTTCTGAAAGACACTTGGTAGCTAATTAGTGCACTGTAAAAATTATTATTATTACTATTATTTTATTTATTTATTATGTTAGGAGATATTATTTCAGTGTTTCGTTTCACCATCTTTACCTGACTATGAAAAAAAATCTAAATCACATAATTCTACATCTATAGTCTCTGAGATAGCCACATGGCAGAAATTATTTTTCTAGTCCAATCCCAGATGTGTACAAAAGAAAAAAGGAAGGCACAGCAAAAACTGCATCATTTCTGATCCTGGTTTGGGTGAGGAAGAAAGATAAGCTTTTGCACCTAAAATAAAAAAGATTTCTTTTTTTTTTCTCAAAATACTAATCAATTAAATACAATTGCTTGTATTAGTTGCTGAAGGTCCTAAACTTTTATCAACATTATAAATTTACCTGAGTGTACAACATGGGCAGTCAGCCCCTGCAATATCTTCTGCTCCCTTCAGAAACATTTTGTGGACTTCATGTATTAAAGACACCCAACCCACCACTCCTATGTCAAGCCTTTCCTGTGCCAAATGTCCTGATTGGTCGCGTTGTTGTTACATTGCACTGGGCTGACACCTCTGTGGCTGATGCCCAGTGAAGCATCACCAGCACCCATCACTGTGTCTGCCCACGGGCCCAACCACTGGGTGACACAGCTCCAGTTTCTGCTCCCTTCCAGGCCCACCAGCACTGACCACACAGCATCAGATAGAAGCTAGCTGAAAGACAGGTGCATTGCCTCTCCTTGGCATTTTCTAAGGGCTGCCTTGGGCAACTCACAGCTCCTTTAAGACCTACACTGAGTCACGCACTCACACTCCCCCTTGGACAGACATGGGTATATGAGGGATGGCGGTACCTAATTAGGAGCTGGAATTCATACAGCACAGCAACAGACACATTACAAAATGTCCAAGCTTAAACATATAGCTTAGTGTCAAAATTTTGGAGTAATTTTATCAGGCTTTATATGTCACATCTCTTTGATATTAAATATACAATAATTGGATTATCTAGTAGCTGAAACAGGTGGCACTGCACAACTGCAGAGTTCTTCAAAATCACTTCAGAGCCTCAAGGCTAGAACAGATTCCACTCGACTCCACTCACCTTTCAGTGAAATCGAAGTTACTGAAACACAATTATGCAGCAAGATCAGAGGAGCTACAATATGTGTTAATGTGTACTCGATCCACTGACCTTCCCTTAAGCTTAGCCACTTAAAAATAAATACTAAAGAATTATTTACACTTTTTTCAGATCACTGAAGAGAAAAACCTAAATATTCATACATTCCATCTCCATTTTCCATGGAATAATTCTGATATTCATTTTCATTACTTCTTTAATGTTGGCAAGGAGAAATTAATTGCATTAATTCCTTAATTCTTCAATGAAGGAACCTAACTTTGATTTTTAAGATATGGCAGTTTCCTAATTAATTTTATTTGAGAACTTACTTTCTTCCCTGAAAACAAACTTCAGGCAAGGTTATATGTAACTACATATTTTGTCTTTGTTTCGAATCCTTATAACACTATTTATTTTTTTTAGCACTTTCAAAGTAACTAATGAAGTCAAAAAGTCTCTTGTAACATCACATTTCAGCCATGCTAAAGCCTCCTGCTTTAATGTCCACTCTCTGACACTGGAGTAAATAATTGGCTCTTAGGTTACCTAAGTGAAATAAATCAGTGCAAGAAAAATTCAATTCATGATGTACTTCATTCCATAGTCTTACCTGCTTTCATGAAACTTCATGCCAGTAGTGTACCTCTCCCTGGATAAACATAATAATATTCTATATAACTGCAAAAATGTTAAAATAAAGTCAGGTAGAAAAACCTGGCTTTTTGCCAATTTCAAACAGCACACAAATATGTTATTCTCATCCACTCCAGGTTTACAAATTTTGCTGTGAGCAAAACATATTTTTGCTGCATCCTTCCCTAAGTAATTTTCCCAGGGTAGAATATGATTCTTCCTTGAAGAATTTTGCTTTGCAAAAAGAAACTGCTAGAACTCTTTTTCTTATTAAAAGCAGTTTTGTGTAGTACATTACAATGAAACACTCTCTCCTAACCATCTAATTATTCCAGCATCTATAGAAATCAGAGACAGGTAGTGGCAAAGTAACAGTTCTAAATTCTTCCCTAAAGGTTTCTTTTCTCTGCACTTCCCCAGCCTGCTGAAGCTCATGCTAGCCAAGTTGCTCAGAGACATTCACCTGAGGATGCCAGAAGAGTCTTCATTTTAGACTAGGAGTGAACAAAACATCACTTTTTGGTGAGATATAATATTCTCAAACCATCTTTCTCAAGGAAAAGATATTTATCAGCATCGCACAGTCCAAATTATTATATTGTTCTTCAGCAACACTGAATCAAGACAGGTCTGGGAAAAGAGAAATAAAAAACCTTCCATCTCTCAGCTGCAACAAGGGCACCTTCTGGAGCCAGTCAGTTATATGTCATTCCTTATACAAAATAAGGAGCAGATGCTTTTTTCAATCCTAAGTTAATGACATGAGAAAAGGCCTTCATGCTGCTGAGGGATGTCTATATTGCAGGTCATGTAGCTATCGTCAATCCAGCTAGATAATATAAGCCCAGTAGCACAGAGCTCAACAGGAGCAACAAAAGGCCATGAAACAGAAGTATAAGAAATAAAGTAAATATTCAATAATTAGCCCAAACAGAGTTCTTGTAGCTGCTATGGCCAAAGTGCTACTGAGCCTTAGTCTAAGTTGTTTAAAGCTGCTAAGGAATGTCTTAATTTATAGGCCACATCCTTAGCATTCCTCAAAAGCTTTTTCCTTTCTGTTCCACCCTTACTGGATGAAGGTCCAACAAGACACTGCTGATTTACTTTTTGGATGAAGTTAGCAAAATCAGATATGTTCAGTGGCCAGATTCATTCTCTATAGCTCTTTCATTCCAAGCCAGTGAGGAAGCTTTTTTATTCCCTGGCTGACATGCTGTAAGGTTTGCTTTCTTTGCTTTTTTTGTTTAGATTATACAAATTAAATGCAATTAGATCTCACACTTGTGATCTAAATTGCTCCCCAATATGTCATATTTTGCTGATCATAATGCACTTTACAGATGCAGAGAGAGTAGAGAGTGAAAGGGGTCATCTTTCTCTGTTATAACTGTTAAGGAAGCTGGACTAAGTAAACCACTGGCTTACGCTGTTATAATAAATAAGGTGTTTTTCTATGCAGTCTTGTACACAGGCTTAACAACCTAACACAGGAGATGTAAATAAAGTGTAAAAAGTAGTTGTCAGCAGAGCCAAGATGATAAGCCTGCTGCATTAAAAAAAATAAAATCAATGACTTTTTCCCAAGTGGTCACTAAAAAATAGGAAATGTCAAAGCATTTCATCAGATGAATAAACATCAGGAAAATGTGGTTAAAAGAAGAATTGAGACTCCAAAGCTAACATTGACTCCTGGCTGTCACAAAAACAGTCAGTGCTGGCATAGGAGCATGGAACTGCCAGAAGAGAGCTGAATGCTGAGCTGTGTTTTCTGCTTGTGCACTGGTCTCACAGCCCTGGGAGCGTGTGCTTGGGTTATTGTATATCCTCTTTGTGAGCTGTGAACCTTCTATGGATTAGTTTTACCTATTCTACCTCCAACACATTATTTCAAAGGCTTCATCTCAGGTCAACACAGCAAAATATGTCTGTGCACTCACAAATATGATGGCTCACTATCTTAAATTTAACCTGAGGCCACCAGAAAAGCAGGCATCCATCTATACAGTTAGACTGGCAAGGTTATAATGGAGAGACCATAATCAACTTACACACTCTGAACAGGCAGAGTGGGATGTTTAACCCATGCTCCTTGGTGGGTTACACAAGCCCCATTGGCTTCAGCCTAACTCTGCACTTAACCTAGGCGGGCCCACGCAAACATGCAATAGTATCAGAGCTAAAGTTCAAAACTCATGCTTGACGAAGACTTTTTTTCTGTTAAATGGTGGAAAACCAGACATGCCTTACATGCATATTGAATGCCAGAAGCAAATCCTTTAAGACACTCTGTGGCTGAAAATTTCATAGCTGAATATACTTTGGCAAACTAGACACACACTTTACATGTATTCTGTGAACTTTCCCCTGCTGAAAAAAAGAAAATAAAAAATCATGCCTTCCAGATATTTCAGAAATGAAAATACCCCATGCAGGTTATAATAAAACATATGAAAGTATATAAAATATATACATGGTCAAACGCAAAGTCTAACGTCAAATGTAGCATTGAGATTGCTCAATCAACCATACAGATCAGGAAATTTCAAAAGTTAATGGTCCATGGTCTTCTCTTATATAACTCCCTTGAAATTATTTTGCATTCCCAGAACTCACTGACATAGAAACACATGAAGCCTTTCCATTCATTTTAATTTCTTAATGTTTATGTTACTTAATTCCTCGTTGAGACTAGTAGAAGATTCTATCTGGACAGGTTAATATTATGACGAAACTGAGCTAATTTCAATCTGGGTGTATAATCTTTGCATGAGAAACCTGAAATCAAAAACAATTGGTTCAAAAACCAATTAAGTACTTAACAGCTCAAGAATTCAGTTAATTTCCTCTCTCTCCTAGGTATTCCCAGGCAACCTTTGGTAAATCACCTAAATCTCCATTCAATATTAATTCATAATAATATTAATATATTTAATATAGAATAACAATTTTAGCACAAGCTACTTTATTTTCTTCTGCAGGAACAGTGAAGTTAGCCAAGTTTGAAGCTGGTATCAGTCACATTTTTTTTATTCATTTGAACATGTATTTTGAAATCATATCAAAAGGAGCATATCTTTCTCACACTGTCATAACATAAGTAGCCCCTATAATGTTTTATGAAAATTCAAACCAGACTCACTAGTCATGGAAAATATCAACTTAAAAGGACTTTTAGAAAGGCAAGGCTGACTTAAATAGGATTAGAACTGAAGCTTGAGTGCATGAAGTAAATTTGGACAATTATCCCATTGACTCCTCTGTTGTCAGGATGTCACCCAGCACTTGTGTCATGTTAGTTGTGACTGCTACATTGCACATTCATCAGGAAGAAATGCACATAAGTTTCCAGAAAAAATATTGAAAAATTTCATATTTCCATTGATTTCTTTTCAAGAAAAAAGATATGAAGGAAGCTTTTCTCTTGCATTTTAGTTCCTACTATTTATTTCTGTTACAGTTTCCTACTACTGCAAAAGTTGAGTGAGGAATGCTCAATGGTTTTAATTTTTTTCTGAAATTTAAAATACATCTTAAAGTAATAATATGTATAATATGTTTTTATGTATTTGGAAAATACATTTTTTTTTTCCCTTAACCTAGTTTCCTAGTGAAAATAGTTGATCAACTCTATTTAAACAATTCATTTTCAGAACTACTGAAAGATGTTCCTCTGAAACTGAAATTCCTTAGTGTTTGGTTACAGAAATTAAGCTGAAACATATTGGCAGTGCTAAAACACTATAGTCTGTTGATTTATATCACAAATTGTCCTATTATTATGATTTTGACATATCTTTTTGATTAAATACTTTATATGCCTACAAATTTGTTTTTCAGCTCTTCTGGGAGGTAAAATACATATTACTGTGTACTTTTCTAAAATGCATAATACTTGTCATGTGTATTTACAGTCTCATTGAGTTAGTAATAGCAATATTATAGATGTATTTGCTACGGGGGTGGTTTCACAGGTATTTAAAAAATATGGCTTATGACTGTCTTCTAAAATGCGGCAAAACTTTGATATAGTATTAGCATCATATACTGAGTTAGCCCAAATATATATTGACATTCCCCTTCGTGATGTATGAGGTCCAGTTATAGATGCTCAGTTTTCCCTTTCAGAGTATGTTTCCATTCTAGTGTAAATACAGAATTTAAAATTATGTAAAAGAAATGGAAAAAACCTCACTGACATTTTTCAGCCTTGAAGCGTGATGTTTTAGAGATGTCAGATTTCACATTCTGTGTGTACTTGTATTTTGTCTTTAGAATTTTCAACACGTGGCTAAATAAATGTGAAGAGCATTTGCAAGGCTGTCTTGTACAGAAATATCTGACTAAACTCTGTTTTGCATGAAAATAACCAGTGAAAAACTCCATTCCCCTGATATATCAATAAAATCGGACTGATTTCATTGGAAATTTCATGTACACTCAGGGAAAAAAAAAAAAATCAAGAATGAAGACTTGCTTTGCAGATCCAAGTTGCCCCAAGAAAATGCCACAAATCCAAAGAATGCTCCAGAGTGCTACATTTTGTACAGTAATCTCTAATTTAGCAGACAGATGTGAAGAAGCACCTGTAACCAGGGAACTCCCTGATAACAATACAGAGGGATGGAAAAGAGCACACATATTACAAGTAAGGCCTGTATTCATTTGTGGTCAAAATTAAACACTATCCTCAAGAAAATAAATGCACATCATTAATTAGGCAAATTTTATAAAGGGCAAGCTCTTCCTCATTGGTAAAAAAACAGTCATAAGTAAGATTATCATTATCAAGTATTAGAATGACCTGACATAGAAAACAGTTTTAACTTGACCTTTTATTTTCTATTTCTTGCAAGGAGCATGTGTCTGTACTGTGGGTTCACTAAATATGTTCCTGGACTGCCCCACTCAGAAATACCTCTGCTAACAGAAGCTCGCTGCTGCTGCTGCTGCTGCTGCTGCTGCTGCTGCTGCTGCTGCTGCTGCTGCTGCTAAGGGTGGCCACTAGGATGGAAAAAGTCCTCCTAGTTCCCAAGCCCACAGCTGTCCACTGGTTCCTCTGATGTGACTTTCAGTGGGCTGAGAAAAGATTAAAAGACAAAGTAACCCACAGTGTTGGGAACAAGGACCAAAAATTCAGACTTCTTCTTTTCCAAGGAAGTGATGGCCTGAGTGACAGGCAGAGATTAGTAGTCATTGCACAGAAACCTCAGTGCAATGCACGGACATACAGTCCCTGGAAATTCCTTAATATCCTGGGATATAATTGATTATGCTATGTGCAAATTGTAAATGAGGAAGTTTCAACTTCCCTGGAGATATGGAAAAGTGACAAGTGTCAGGCCATTCCTGACAGATTCAGATATATCAGTGCTAGAGAAAATGTTTCAGCGTCCCGGATTTACTCAGCTAAAACTACAGTCAAAACAAAAATGAAAATGTATAGTTACCGTGATGACAGTAGAGCTATTTAGTCCCCAAAACTGTCTTTCTTTGACTTAAAAACGCTTTATGAAAAATAAAAATTCCTAATATTTTTTCAACAATTTTATTTAAAGAAATAACAACATTGAAAGAATATAACATTCTTTTAGTCTGGCTTTTCATTTGTTAATTTTTCTTTCATTAATTGTGTGATATGTGGAAGATTCTTAGTTTTTCACTATACTGTACCTTCTCTTAGAAACACACACTTCAATAGGCTACATACTCCTTCTGGCTTGTATAACTTGTCAAGTCAGCTCCTAAAGCAGAAGAATGCAGGGTTTTTTTAAGAGTGTAGAGTGCTGGGCTCATGCCAGCCGTGACTTCTGGCTAAAGCTGATTAACTTCCGAATTTCAGCTATGTTCATTCTTGTTGTCCTATCAAAATCTAATTTTCAAGAGGATGCCAAGTCCTTGATGAACACAATCTTACAGTCTATACTTACCGGTGGGTTAGAAGTAGACTAGGCTCATATGGGAATAATCAATCACAGTTTACATTTAGGCCATTCAGCACATTTAACACACACTTACACAAACAATGTATAAAAAGATATATAGTATTAAAACACTGTTTTGACATAATTCAAGAGAATACAGATTCAAAGTATTGTAGGTCATTTGGACACATATTTCTTCCATTAATTTTAATGGAAGAAATGGACCAGGTTCATACTTGGCTTGTAGTGATACAATTTCACAGAAGTCAGTCGAACAATATTGATTTACATTTGCTAAGAGTAAGGGTGTAGACCTCCCAAGGAAGAATCAGTTCATGAATCAAAATTATATAGTGTTGGAAAAATTTAAAAGTACTTTCCTTTGGTGAAGACATATTGATTAAAACCCAGAATTAAATATAGAATTATAGAACAAATATTAAAAAAAAAAAAAAATCAAAAGACCATCCAGTCTAATTCTTGCTAAAAATAGGGTCCACTGTAAATGCCTTCTACAGGGCTGAGTTACACTGGACAACATGCTATTCCTGTGTAGCTACAGTCAACCCTTAAAAAATTAAACAGGCCCTGGGCATTGATGATGTATTAGACAATTCACATGTTCAGAAAGGATTATTTTGAGCATGATGGGTTCAGCATCAGTGAAAGGACACAAGACTAACTGAAGTGGTGACCTTCATGCCCCACTTGTCAGTTTTAATAAGTGGTCACTCTTACATATTTGCTATTTTGTGGACAGTGAATATCTAAGGACATCCTGTGCTGCAAGTTTCTAAAATGTCTAATATGTGAAACTGCTGGTTTGTTGGGGTTTTTTTAGTATATTTTGTTGTTGTGCTTCCAGCAACAGTGAAGGGATAATATTTCTGGAATATTCAGTCTGATTATATTAAGTAAAGGCTGACTTTTTACCAAATAAAATATAAATATAAAGCTGTGTGTAGGCTAATCTGGAGACAAGAAGTATTATTTAATTGGCTTGTGTTTATAGCCTGGTATTTTTTTATATTTAAATAAAACATCACAGCATAGTTGTAACTTCATCTCTTTAGTTAAGTGGAAAATAGCATATGCTTTAACAAACAGGCTCTTTTTTTAACTCTGCAAGTAAGAATTTGCAGACAACACAATAAGATATTCTGCCTGTTAATAATAAGTTGAAAAGCTTTCCAATCTGTAAAATAAGGGGGATAAGGACCTTAAAAAAAAATACAAAACAAAATCAAAAACTGCAGGGTGCCTCAAAAAGAGTTGTCCAATTTACAGCTGCAATCCTTTTATTTCCCCTTTCCCTCCTACACCAGAACTGTGTGTTCTGGGGGTGTGCAGTGATTGCCTTCTATAGTGGTTAGAGCAATGTATTTCTCTCTTTCAGAGGACTTTTGTTTTCTTCTGCATTGTAAAGAAGACCCCTTTGGAGAAAAGGGCATTGAAAGGTGATGAATTTGGCACAGAAAAAGCATCACAGAGGAAAGTAGCGATATTGGGATACTGCTAGAACACTCATTAATGTTATCTCATTATAACTGCTCAAGATATCCATATGCACCCAGCCTTGCAACCATTTCCTGGACTATTTGCTTTTAACACCTTGCTCCTTTCTGTGTGTACCTCCAACACTCCCACTTTTTATCTCATCAACCATGAACTCCTCACCTTTGCCTTCAACAGCCCACTCCTGCTAGCTCACAAGGACTAGTAAAACGTTGCCCACATCTTAAATTCACAAATATTTTCATATTTGAAGTCCCTGACAGTGTCTAGGCAGACAGTACCCTGAGCCAAACATGCAGCTCTGCATTGTCTTGCAGTTTCATTGTGCTTCCTCTGGTTGCAATGGACCTGCCAGTCATGTCTGTCTCATACTTAAAAGTTGTGAGTTACGTAATGAAGGATTTTCTTCTGAGTCTTTTCAAAGCATGTAGTACAGCTGGGTCACTGATCACTGCAGTGCAATAGTAACATACAACCAAGGGGTATTGGACAAATATTTGCTCTCAAGAAGCTAACAAAAGTAATACTTTTTTCCTACCTGTTTGGGAAAAATAATGGAAAGCTCTTAAGACAATAAGACTCACTTTGAACATTTGCTAAGAGAATTTTAAAAACTGATAGGCTTGTCATTTATTTGCTAACATTCCTCTGAATCAAAAATTAGTGCATGTTATCAACATTTTGATGAAGCCAGCCAATTGCTGATTTATTGGTTTGCCTAGCTTTTAATGGATTTGTGTATGGAAGTGCTTAAAAAATGGAAGCATATTTGCAGAAATATTGTCTACAAAGCCTTTAGTGAAGCATTATGTCATCTATGGGAATGTGTAGTATACTCAGTGATTTATTTCTTCCCATTTAAATGACACTTACTGAATTCTGAAGGACTATCATCTGACATATAGCATTTCTTTTCTAGTCCTTAAATACATGCACATTCACACACAAAACCACATTGAACAAGACAGATGTATTAACATTTGTTAGCAGGTCAAACTAAAGCATTATCAGGGACACTGTGTTCTCTTTGACCTGCTAACACTTAAGCAAGCTGCAACAGCTCTGTATAATTCAGATTGTAATATGTTTAACTTAACCTTTGTTAACTAGCACATGAAGGAACAGCTTTTCCTTTTAGTGAGGACAAAGCATGGTATTTCAAAAGGGCTTATGTGAGTTGAGAGTACAGCTCTGTACACAGTTAAATCCTACATTTGACTGCTGAACCTATTCTTTCCCCTTTCTACCCAAATCCACAAGGAAACAGCAGAATAGGAAAAAAAATGGTTGAATTGAAAATACTTTGAAATATTTTCCATACCAAAACCAAAAACGAAAGACATCTTCTCCCATTGGTGCATGATGTTCCCTTGTAGACAAAATGAAACATCTAAAGGCATTTGTCAGGAAAGACCATGGAAAGGAAGGACTAGGTTCATGAATGTGTTGCAAGATAAGCTTCACTAGTTTATCCACTAATTTAGTCACTGGAGCACATTTTATAATCTCCAAAATACAGTTCTTTCCTCTGCTTCTGGGATCTGAGGCCAGATTTTTTTGACAGTCCTCAGCAGAGCATGCCTTTATAAGTGTGCCTTTATAAGAGTGCTGTACTACTCCAGGCTACTTCTTAGAGTATTTGGAGGCACAGGTAAACATCCTCATCACCACTCCGGAGTGCAACTCCTCTCCTGGTTCCTTTTTAGGGTGTTGTTTAAGCACAAACTTTTTAGCAGTTTCTGTTGCAGGGATTGTAAGAGCTCTACCCCACAGCAGCAATGTCATCCATTTGGAGGAAAAATTACTTCATTCAAACACACTCTGCCAAACTCAGGTCTCCCATCTGGATTCAGTACCCCAGTCACCATTCTGATAATTTCTTCTAAGCTTTTTGACCCTACTAAGCCTTTTCACTGTGGTTTGTGGTTGCACTTGACCTTTGTATGGGAAACACAGGGTGGGGGAAGGAATGAGTCCTGCCAAACACAGGCTGTAACAAAAATCAGTAAAAACAAAGCTACCTTCACCCTCACAACATTGTTCCTCTATATTCCAGAGAGAGCTTTTTTTTTCTGAAATATTGAAGAATTAAGTGGTAGCTATGAGTTATATGAATCTGTGAAAAGGATTTATGGAAAGGAGAAATTCCCTGAAAAGCTCATACTAAATATTTTGTTTCAGTAAGCAGGCTGACTCCCTGCAGGTAGAAAGCATTGTCCTGGTGAGTGTAGCAAATTTTGGGGAGCATCAGAGATAAAAAGCTATTATCACAGAGCCCTGATGCATCTTATCTGTAGAATGGGCTGGAGAATGTTCTTCCATGCCTTCACTGCAGACACCCACTGTATAGGGTGCAACAGTGGCTCTTAATTCAGTTCCAGAGTCTATTAGTTTTCCAACACCTTTCCTTCTGACATATGAAAGTAAATGTCTCCCCTTTTACACTGTATCCCAATACCCTTGTGTAGAAAACTAAGTCTCCATAAGGTATAATTTTGAAATGTAAAATGAAGTCTAGAGATGTTCAAATGATCTAAGTTGCATGATCTAATGCGAGTAATCTACTTGAACAAATTTCTAAGAAATAAAAGCCCACATTTCTTTTCAATTTCAAACACAGTGGCAGGATTGTCAGTCCTGGATGGTTCATGGCACTGGGCAAGGGGAGTGTTGAAGATACAGCTCTCTTGGATCTTCAGATCTAGTCTTGAGCCATTCTGGGACCTCATACAAGTTTGCTGACTGGGACAATAATTTCAGAGATAACTGATACTATGGCCTAGACTTAGCTCAAAACACTCCAACCTTGTAGGCAAAATGATTTTCTAGTATCAGTAAAACAAATTCTGCCAGGGAGCACCTCAGAGGAGCAGTGAGATTTCTGGTGGAAGCCTCTGGACTGAAACACTAGGATTTTAGAAGGTAGACAGGAATGAGCGTGTAAGAAGATCCTGCAGTTTACGGGGTCTCAGGAGGCTGTAGCCATGGCTTTGCTCTCTTCCCACTGCTCATTGCTTCCCTATCATTTTCTTTCTACATGCAGTCAATCCACTGAAAATATAATCAAAAATCATTCCAGTGTGGCTCAGAATTGTGAAATAGCCTGAGAATCCACCATTTTATGTTTATTTTCCTCTCTTTTCCAGCATTAATCCCCAGGAGGGCTATGGCACAATCTCATTTTGTGATGCAACCTATCACTGGCTTGAAAGCAGGCAAAGTGAGGAAGGAGGGGGAGGTAAGAGTTATAAAAAATTAAGAGATCTCTCAAGACCCACCCCTGGAGGTCATGGAAGATGTTAACATAAGGTCTTCTAGTGGCTAGGGCCAGTTCTGGAGGCAGATTAGCAAAAATAAAATAATCTTAGACTAATAAAAACTGAGAGGGCTTCTTTTACTCATCATGTTCCTGTTTTTAAAAGTCCTGGAATGAAAGGGTCACTAAATAAATACCTTCAGTTTTCTTATTTAAATAAATGAATTATGAAACACATCAATACCAAATGGATACCTGTCATAGTACCCAAAAGCAGCATTTTTTTCTAAAGTACAGCCATTGGGGAATAAAAATTATTGTTCTATGTGTGAAGATTCAGGTTCACAGCAGGATTCAAACATGCTCCGGCACGACTATTGTTTCCTTCCTCAGAATGTTCAGAACAATGGTGAGTGCATGCAAGGAGAGGGTTTCAATATCTGAAACACAGTTTGTACTCACAGAGTAAACAGTTTTCTTAGCATTTACTGTCTTGCCTTCCCAACTCCCCAGGCCTACTGGGGAAATAATTGAAAAAAACTATGCTAAACAAGGAAGACTTAGAGAAGACGACAGACCATCTAAAAATACAACTGCAGAGTAGTCTTTACAGGTAAAGGCTGAAATCCCAGACAGACCTCTGATATTCAGCACAGCCAGAATTTCCTGGATTGGTTTTCAGCTCTTCTTCAATATATATGATGACTTATCAAATAATATTGAACAAATTACTTAATTTCTTGGTTACAGCTTCTGTATTTGCGTGATATCAGCTGAGTCTCCATGATGCATTTGAAAGGGAGTACGATGGAAGCGGGAAAGTGCATTTCTAATATTCCTACCTTCCACCTTTTCAAGTTCATGAATAAGCATTTCTGCTTTTAAGATGTGCACTGTGAATCACTGCTTTAATTCCTCAGCAAATCTACCACAGGATAGACAGGCTGAGCTCAAGCACTCCATGAATACTATTAACAGTCCAATCCAACTCCTTCAGTCCTGGCTTTCCTGTTCTCCTCTCTGTGCAGGGAAGGACCCAAAGTGGTAGGGTGCACATTTGCTATGCAGCTTCACCTGTCCTGTGTTCGGCACCAACAGCGACAACTCCACTCAACCTAAGACTTCCCAACAGGAGTTGAAATTGCACACATCAATAACACTTTCCCATGAGAAGATATATAATGTTTTTCTCTGAGGCAGGAGATCTCTATTATTGTATTAAACTTAGCCTATTGCACAATTTTGATTATACTGTGTCTGTTTTAATCAACTGCTTTACTCTGTGATATTGCCTAAGGGGAAAAAAAAAAAAAAAAAGGAAGGAATACCATTTTCTCCTCAAATCTGTCATCAGGAGCACCAACTACCCTCTTAAACTTTTATTCAAAACACAAGTTTTGCCAGTCTCAAAGGCTGTCATCTCTGAGGTACATCGAACTAATTAGTAATTTAGCAGGTGTAGAGGGAAAAAAGTTCACTTCAGGCATTTTAGTAGACAGAGACATAGAACAAAGTTCCTTTATCTGTATTAATACTTTAAAAAATAGAATTAATGACCTGCAGCTAAAACAGTACCTGGAATGATTTTACAGAGTCAGTGCTTAATTTGAAAACATTCACAGACTAAAAGTATTTAATGAAACTAATTAGAAACCAAATTGCCTTTTTTCCAATGGAAAGAAAACAATATTAGTAAATAAACAACCTTAATGTGTGTGCATGGCTCAATCTTTTCTTCTTTCAACTATCAAAATCAAATACAAAACCTTTGCATCTTTTTAAGGTGTTTTCTGTGCTTTGGTGTCACAACCCTGTTGCTATCTCTTGTAGGACCAAAAATGTCAATGGTAAATTGTATATGAATGCAGATAAAGGATTTAATTGTCTCATATTTATATGAGATTAATCTCAACTCTATAGGAAGCAAATGGCTGTGTATAGATGTCCTTACCTTATAGATGGCTGGTAGAAAATCAGTAGTCAGAATGGTATTTTTAATCTTGAAGGAGTTTTTTACCACATAATCACAGCATAAGACATTCTAGTCCTAACTGCTTGAAGTATAAATAGAAAAAGCAAAATACAAAATGAAGGAAAGACAGATGTTTTCAGTGTCAAACCTTTCCATGTATTCTGGAGCAGAGCACTCCTCTGGCTCACAGACCTCTACAACACCTGTAGTCCAGCTGTAAGGGATAATAACTGCATAAAGAGGAAGCACATAGAGAGTTTTTGTCAAAGCATCTAAATTCCTAAATGCATTCTGTAAAACCTTAATGTCAATTGGCTTGTCTAAAAAGACACAGACACTTTTCAGAAGAAGAGGGGGTCCTCTGAGTCCCAGAAAAGTAGTTTAATTACCTCAGCATTCTTCCTTATCAAGAGCTGTAAGGCAATAGAATAATTGCATAATAACAATGCTTAAAAACTCATCATTTGGACCATGCAAAGTAAACTGAAGAGTTGTAAACTGACATTTGGAAAGGTGACCTGAATGGAAAGGAGATATTTTTTCAGTCACTTATTCTCTGAGCTGGAAAATTTGAATTCTAAACTACAGATAAATGTAACCACTGGCAACTATTATTTTTAAAATACTCTAAAAAAAGATGAATAAATGAGTTTTCTGCTGTCTGAGGATACTAGTACTAAAATGTGATGGCATAATTTAAAAACTTTCTGAAACAACTAAAGTCATGTCTTATTTCAGTTTCTTAATTTTACTTGTAAATTTTCACTAACTTGCCATAAGTAAACTGCTTACAGCATACTATAATCATTTGCCAGTCACAGTCAAATAAGTGAGATTTATGGGTAGGCCATTTGCTTTGGATTTGAATCCAAATGACAGAATTATTTGGATACAACACAATTAAGTCTGTCCAGTTATGATGGCCATTTAATGAGCCTCAGCAAGGCAGAAGGGAGTTAGTTCTACCTGTCTAAGCAGGGTTTTAATATGCCATAAACCTAACATAATAAATAATTTAAGTGCTGAAGTATTACAAAGCTAAGACTTTCCCACTGACTCAGTAAAGTGGATTGTCACACATGGAGACAGCCATTAGAAATCCAACCAATAACAAAGTGGAAAAGAGTAGATCTCAATATTTGACTGCTAAATATTACAAATGTGCTGTCTCTCTTCATAGGAACACGTTACGGTTTGAGATAGTTGTAACTTGCACTTGACAGACATTTTTGTGGCTCTGCCTGTAGGTCTACTCTCCTGTGTCATGTTGCTAGAAGGCACAGTCCTGAGGAAGAGTGAGTGAATGAATGAAGACAGGGAGCATCTCACAGAGTTGTATCAGAAATCATACGCTGTCCTATTTTAAACAGAAAACTCAAATGATTTCTATCAGACACTAAATTAATCCAGTGGGGATTTTTGACTGATCCAGGCAGAAAACTACTTTATTCATAAGAATAATTGGATATTTGAGAGATCACCATGTTTCATATCATGAGTTGTAAATGTTGGCTTGTCCATAAAGGACTACCATGGGGTCTGCATGTCTTTACCAAAGCAATTATGCAGTTGGTGAAGTTCAGCAATGCCCTGAAACATAGCTTTAGGACAGATTCAAGGTTGTAAACTAACAGAAGTTGGCCTTTTCATTGTCGAGAAGGAACCAAGTTGGGGCACTGCCTTAGGAGCCTTCTCTGTCACTTATGACATGGACCAGCTAAAAGGAAATTGAAATTATGCTAGAAATGGAGAAACACATGGAGGTGAGGGCAGTGAGATGACCAACCACCTTTAAGAAGGAAATGTGAAAATTACCCTTAGTTATGGTCCTCCAGGAATAAAGGGAGGACATGATTTTTACATCTGCTAAATTTTCCAAGTTCTCCCTTCTTTTTGGTGACAAAAATACATAATTCAAAGACAAAACACTTTTTCACCACCATAAAAAGTTCACAAGTTGTGAGGTAATTGCATTAGCACACTGAGAAAAGAGAAGAGAATGCAAGAAATCCTGATTGGCATTTCTCTGTTTAAAAGGAATTATTTTCCAATACCTGAGCATGCCCAGAGGAGCTAGTCTCTGAGCAGCTGTGAAACAGAACCTTTTTACTTCAGGGTTAGTGCAGGGAGCTCATTAGCACAGCCTCAACCCTCAGCTAAACAGCCTTGTTTGCATATTGAAGCAATAGAATGTGAAGGTGTTAAAAAGGAAGAATTGCAGCCGCTACTCCTGACTGACATGTCTATCTGGGCTCTTGTGTTTACAAGAGAATAACGAAGCTGCCCCAAAGCCCCTACTGGGCCTGATTATTATGCAGAGGCTTCTTAGATTATGTATAATTGATATCCATTTTCCCTCCAGCTAACCAATGGCAGCTCTCAGGAGTAATGCTCACTCTCCTGCATCTTACCAAGCAAGCAAACACTGGAAATTGCTATCTTTTGCTAGGCTTAATAATTTTTAAAGACCAAAAATTGACATTTACATTTTTCAGAAGCACAGATGACTGCACTGTTGGTGGAGTTTTCCTGCTAATAGCAATCAAACAGTGGAGATACTGTATTTAAGGGTGATGATGATCTGGGGCTATGTTTGTGTATCATTTCTATATATTTACACACACATTCAACGGGCTATGTATGTAATGTGTGTATGTCCTAGTTTTCCCATACATTAAGGCAACAAAAAGCAAGGACAGGTTCTGAAAGCTTATTTTCTGCCATTCTTAGTGAAAGGTTTGCAAGGTGAGTTATGCAGGCAAGGACATTCCTTCAATTACATTTACTGGTCGGCTTTCTGTACTTACAATAGTTATCTTCATCCTTAAAATTTAGGCCAAATGTTCAATTCCTAAATCTGACACAGGCATGAAATTGAGTAGTGCAGTATTCATTTTTTATTGCTCAAATAGTTCTCTGCTCTTCTAAGAGAAAATTCCATTGAAGTTTTTCCTCAAAAACGAGATATTACATTTAGCCTTTCAATGACAAAGCAGTTATGAGAAAGGAGAGGGTTTTTTTCATTGGTCAATTTTTGTTGGTGTGGTATTTTTTTCTTTTTGGTCTGTTTCAAAGATTTTGAAAGGATGTTTGTGTGGGAGAATTGGGCACAATAATTTTTAAAGTTTAGCCAGTAAAGAGTTGATCTTGAAAATGAAATGCTAATAAATTGAGATAAACAGGCAAAGTCTCTGTAAACCTCTCAATGTGCTGTACTTCAATGCTGACCTTCAGCCTTTTTGCTGTTTTGGTCCTGGATATCTCTTCAGCACAAACTGTCAGTTGCATAGAGAATTTTTTATCCATACAAATAGTCTCCAGAATAAGGATGTGTCCAGTCCAATCATTCTCATGTCACCTTTCTCTCTAGAGGTGAAGACCTAGCTCACTAATCCTTTCTGCTACCTAACCTTGGCAGAATTTTAATTTTAATCTGCTCTCTGAGGAGATGCACAAGAAAATGCAAGGAATATTAATACCTGGGCTGAACTGGGTTGAATGTGAAAAGGTGAACATTCTTCCAGTCACTTAGATATATACCTATTCAAAAGCCATTATGAGTGCACTAAGCCCTCTCTCTGCACAGAGAAAGGCAAACCTGCAGAAAGGAAGAGTGTGAATTAATTGAACCTCTTATAACCACTTCTATAACGACCAAAAATCTACATTCTTTTTCCATCCACTGGATAGCCTGAGCAGGGAGCATACAATCTTATAAAGCTGATTTTTGTTCCACTAACTTTTCAGAAACCAGAGAGTAGTCATGGAAAGCTGAAGAATTTGCAGCTACCCTTACCTTAACATACCTTATGTTACAGAAACATAAATAGACAGGAACCGATCATAGCAAAAAAATTTCTGCCTAGAGAAAAGGCAGAAACAGTCCCAACAGGCAGTCATTCACATAATGATCTCCTGACCTGTATTTAACAAAAACTACACACTAGTTCTAAGAACAAGTGAAGTCAAATAGTCGTTTCAGAGTTGCACCTTTGGCCAGTGGACCACAGGACTGCAGTCTGCACTATCACACAAGGATTTCAGCCACGTAATTACATTCCAAGCAGTATTAGTCCTGCACTGACCATGTGAATCAGTTAAGAGATATAATAGGCCTTCTTTTTTGTAATGTAAGCTTCTGCTTTTTACGTAAGCTTCAGCTTACTGGTCACATAGGTCTGTCTCTCCACCTCCCTTCAGGTGCTAACTTTCATTAAAAGAAGTTTTAATTAAATATTAATTTATTACTTATTTATTATATAATGCTTTTCCATGTCAAGAACTGCTGAGCTTGCCATACAGATACTATTTGATCTCTGGAAGGAAAGGAAGAAGGCAGTGTGTCCGTGGATGGGAGGGAGCATGATCTGTATTGAGATGCAGCCCACATTATGAGATTTAGGTCACATCCAGCATTTACAATAAATCTCAGGAATGGCTCTATTGTAAGCCATATTTGTGTTGCTTACGCATTCAGTATTACTTTAAGATGCTCATCAAAAGTATTTGTGATATTCTGCCATCACCTTTCCTTGAAAAAAAAAAATATCAGGAAGAGAGTTTCACATTTGTTTTTGCCTTCCTTCTTAAAAAAGCTGAAGCACAAGCCTTCTTTGACTTCCACCAGTGTCCAAAACAGACTATTATAGTTCCTTATTCTTCAGAAATATAGAACCGCCTCACTGCTTTGGGAGTCACTTTTTGCAGGTCTGTCTCATGAAGAGGGAGCATGTCTGGCCTAGTTTGCCAAGTACTTGTAGAACCTATGAACACAGATAGGGGCTGGCTTTAATAACACAAAATCTGGATTCTTATGGGGGTTTGACTTTCTTCCTTCTTTCTTTCATTATATGTCTAAAAGAAGGCCATAAAGCCACCCTTTTGAAGAGCAGACCCTGTTTCTTTCTTACTTTCCCTGAGAAGTGACATAATGAATACTGAACGTTTATCTTTTATAATGTAAAATGATTTCCAAACTCCATTTACCATCATCACAGAGAGAAAACTTGTGCTGACTATCTGAAAAAGATTATAATCAGTAAATATGCCAGGTGATGTGCAAACTAGAGCCTTGGTCCCATTTGCTATATGATCCATCAACAGCAATTAAGAAATATTCAAGATTTGGTCCAGGAAAGCATTTAAGTTTTAACTTATATATACAGACATATTGAATTTAAAAAGCTTACTTAGAACCTCATAAGAGATTTTTCTTTTCCTTTGATTTTGCTTTTAGATTACACTAGATTTTTCTCATTCTGTGTTGGTAATTCTTTTTCCAGATCCAGGGGAAATCAAGGCATGCAGCCATACATGAAAATCTATATTTTAAATCAGCTCTGTAGCACATTTTTTATATCTATTCTCTGCTTATTTTTTTCCTTGGTAGTAACAGGGGTCTTTTGAGTCATAGCTTCTGTGCCAAACTGATTGCACAAAGGAAGCCACAGCATGAAAAAGACTGCAGGACATGATTATAGCAAAGAATAATTGAAGGCTCAGGAACTTATGATCCAGAATAAATTTTAGCCTGCCATTCAGTGTGTTCTGCATTCATTACTATTCATTGGAAGTGCCATACACATAAACAATAAAAAGTTTACTCTTGACACTAGAAATTCTTACCTGCATGAAGGCAAAATGGTCTAAACCAAAGACAAAATAACTGTTGGAATGAATATTTAATGACTTCTTCAAGAGGTTATCACAAGGAGTGTGGAGAACAAAGTTTGCCCTTCAAAGGCTGCTCTTGTATAAGGCCAGTGAAATTTGTTTTACAACCCTATTGAAACATAACATAATCTTCCTCTTTTTTAGCTAGGTCTTTGCTTTAATTTGTTGCTGTTCTCTGACACTGAAACACCTGAAACTTTTTGTATCCTAAAGAAATGGACTATATTTTTATGTAACTACAGAAATAGTGGTAGTCTCTTTAGTAGCCACATTGTGTCCTACTACAACAGAGGAACTTAATATAGTCCATTTGCCCAAGTTAGTGCCCAGGAACTACCTCAGCTCTTCATTTCCTTTATTCCTTGCTGGGCTATAGCTAATAGCTAACATGTTGATCTGAATATCACTGTGCCTTGTGAAATGAAGTGCCTCAGAACTGATATAATTTTGTGTACAGGAATCACAAAGACAATATCACAAGGCAGAGCAATGGAGGGACATTAAAAGTGCCACTGTGTAAGACAACCATCTCTCCCAGATTAATGAGATAACATTTCAAGTCCTAAGGTTCTGATTATGTCCATAAAAACATAGGTCTGAAAGGTGCTATAAAAAACTGTCCCTTATTTATTTTCAAGCCTGTTAGTCTTCTTATCTTTCATGTCTATCACCAAATTTCTCTTAATTTCCTGCCAGACCAGAGCAGATGAAATACCACAGAGACAAGAGAAAATTTCCACAGCCAAGTGCAACTTACTTGGTCTGTTTTGATCCTCAGAAGTCCATTTTCAGGCAGCACCTCATTGCTGCAACAAATTAATCACCAAAGCCCTGGTCTGGTAATGAAGTGCTGTGGATTTGCAAAAGTTGAAAAGGCATTACATTTATTACCTGAAAGAAAAATGAGGTGAGTGCTCAGTATGGGAAAATTATCACAGCGGCACTGTCAGAGGCCATTCGTCCTCTGGAGCAGTTGCTAGTGAGTTAGCTAAGTATCAAACTCTGTGGTTCATTTTTGGCCTGCACCAAGTAATCATTGCTACAGTTGTACTGTAAATCTAGAACTCCATGGATCTTGTGTTGATGCACTCCACAGGTTTGGTGAAACAAACTATTCTCAAAAACTGGCATCAGCTTGATCTTTGTTAGTACTCACAGAGGCTTAGATTCAAATACAGGCAACTCAGTCTATTTCCATTCTCCCTCTTTCCAAGCCTGTTATAACTTTTATCATGTTCTGAAGGAACAATTGTGATATTTATATTAGTATTGAAGTGGGTAGGTTAATTGCATTCTACTTTATCTCATAACGTTTCTGCATTTTGCCACTGTAAAATAAGACAGACAGCATTTTCAGGGGATGGGATGGGCAGATGTCTCTAGCTTTAAGCTATAACAAAAGGATGGGGAAAGCACTATAAATGCATCAATATGGCATTTCCTGAGTCCCACTGAAACACTCTGCAGAAACATTCAGAATATGTCTCCTCTGATACTTGAGGCTCGATCCAAGACCGTTATAGCAATCAGCCTCTTAATGCTACACTGAGAGACCTTCTCCACTCAAGCTCCACAGCACTCTTGAGAGGAAGAGTCAGCAGCTTCTCAGCAATGTGTTGTTGGTCCAAGCTCTTACTCGTAGAGATGGATCAAGCACAAGAACTCATCCACCACCAAACAGTCCAGCTCAGTTTTTGCAGAAAGGATAGTTTGAGACTGAGACAGAACCTGGCTGCTTCCAGAGTAGGCACAACCACAGGAGCTCAGTAATTACAATGTTGCTCTGAATATACTGATGCTACTTTATTTTTCTTTCAATTGTGATTACTGCAGCTGAAAGCAGAATCAATGCCAAATATACTGTAATTCTGACACACGGTGCTTGGGAGCTCAACAGCAAAAATATATTCCATTACGTGTTATTAGAAATTCATGTCCTAGCATTAAGGAAGAGGAGGAAATGAAGAGTGTATGGTGAGGTTTCCTACTAAACCATCACCAAGCATGTCAAGTACTGAACACATATTGTGCACAAGCATACCAAGACAATTTATGCCTCTCAGTTTTTCCTAAGTCAAGACATTCTCCTGTCTCTTCAGGCAATACATGTGACTTTCTTTCAGTGCAGTAGAATTGCCTTTTTCAGGACCATAATATGAGCCAGCAAGCAAAATGTATCCATTCAAGATTTCCTATCTAAAAATAATTTATAACAATATCAGAACCGTGTCTCTGCATGAGTCCAGGATAGCATTTAACAGATTTTACTGAGTGAGCAAGGAATATGTTTCATTTCATTTTCCTCACACTACAAATACCTGTAAATATACATACAAAGAAAGCATAAAACATAACTATTTTTGTAATGAAGCATAGTGTAGGGATTCATCTCATCCATTTAAAAATACAGACTCTGAAACTAAGGTAGTTCAAAAGAAAGGACATGTCATCCTTTTGTAGGTGTCTGAGACAAGTGTAATGAAGTTGAGTTGGCTTAATGTCTAACATTAGGGTGCCTGAAATTAGAGAAGATGAAGACCTACCACAGTGCTGCAAAGGATTTGGGCCAGCATGGAAGGACTGAGCTCACCTGTATGAACCAATTTTTTTTACAAACTTCAGAAGAGATGTCAATCTGCCTGTAATTCTTGGAGAATTAGGTTCTCTGATCACAGGGGACAAAGGAGATCTGTAAGAGAAGAATATGTTGCTGTTCACTTAATGAAGTAATTAATTTGAGAGATCTTGTATAACACTCCAAAACATTGATTCCTCCTCTTCTGACAAATAAGCTACTGTATGAAATTTAAAAATGAGGATCTATCTAGATTTAAAGCACAGTACAAGGGCAATTTGTACATGTGCATGGCGGCGGCAGCAGACTTTCAGTAATAGACTGATTCCATTCCCCAAACTTGAGAACTTTTCTTAATCAAAATTACTTCTGCATATCACACCTTCATCCAAGCCTCACCATACTGACCTTCTCAGTATCTCTCATTTTGGTAGTTAGGATTTATTCATGTCTATTACATCAGAAATATATAAATTTTTGATACTAAGAAGGCTGAGCTGGACTTTCTCTAAGACTTTTGGATACTGACACTGAGAAAAACAGCCATAATAATTAAGGTAGGAGAGCCACTTAAACCAAAACAGCATAGCTGCCCATTTTTCACGTCGACTGTCAGAAAATCTAATGCATTTTTAAAGCGCAAGTTTTACCAGAAGAGGAATTGGGGCCAGGGGTTTTGAAGCCTGGGAAGCTCAGACAGTCTTCCAGAAATGAAGAATCTTAGCATGGGCAGTGATCTGCTAGTTGTGGAACACTCACACCACGAAGACTAACAAGCAGTCTAAATAAAGAAATTAGCATAGATAGTAAGGTCTCACCTGAATTTAAGGTAACAAAACATCTTTATGTAGGCAACTGCAATCCTTTTAACCATCAGTCATCAGTTCATTCAGAGTTGCCATAGCAGAAAGAAACGGAAGTTTTTCAGAGTGTCATTTCAGAATTGCTGCCAGAAATTGGAGATGAAGGCTTATCAGCATGGAAAATACAAATCTGGCATGGACCTCGTGTATACTAACAGGAGCAAGGAAAGTGAGTGGCTGAAGTTCAAATGTTTTTAGGGTTTTTTTTAGTGCCAATTCCACTCTGCTTCGATATTACAGTTTCTAAGTTTGAATCACTGGAACACAGTAGTTAGTCCCTTGTCTTAGTCAGTGTTTGTCTGGCATCTAGCAAAATGCAGCTTGGCCTTGGTTACACTTCCAGGCATTACAACACAAATGAGTCAATAGTAAATATATTCATTCATTAAGGGAATAATCTTTCCATAAATCTCTCTTAGTAAATAATCCTATCTTTCAATAACTTTTCTTTATCTGCTAGCTAGGTACTTCATTAAAAATACAAAACCTATGAGGAAGACTAAATAGTCATACTAATAAACAAGTACTTCTGTGAATGTCTTACTTAGTGAAAAGAACTATTAACAACCAGCTCTAAAATGAAAGCTTCAGTCTACAAAAAATGTGGTTGCAACACAAAAAATTAGAAACATCTTTTCCATGTTAAAAGTCAGTTAGAGGAGATGTGGTAGTGAAGTTAGGACAGTCTACAGATAGAAGCATGGCAAGCTGTGTAGGGGAAAATGATGTCTTGCCATGAGACAAGTTTTTGTAACTAGAAAAAAAGCAGATGAGTTTTTCTGCACACAAATGTCTCTTCAGAATGCAGTGTTATTCTTTGTGGTTGCATATCATATTGCCTTATCACCTTCTGTTCTTCTTAGTTACTTCCACAGAGCTTAAATATTTATCCCATTGACCATTCCAGCTCCCTGGAATGAATGTCATTTACCATATAAAAAATTCTGTTTATAGAATATGCTTTGTTTCTAACAGCAAAACATCTTTTTATAGCTCTTTTGCAGTAGACATATTACATCTCTTTTCTACTGCTGTTGCCTAATGAACCCTTCCCAAAATTGTGCCACACACTCTAAAACCACAGTGGGAAGCATTCTTGCATTAATAGCTTTGTTACCTAAATAATGAAAACAAGGGCAGAATGAAAAAGAGGGCATTTTACAGACAAGGAACTGAGACACAGGCTGATTTGGTCAAAAGTGTTTTCCAAAGACATACAATAAATCAGTGGCAGAATCCTTATTCCCTATTCAGTTTCAAACTTTCCTTTCTTTTATTATTTCCTCTTCCACATGATATTACTTATCCACACACATGAGCAAGATAACTATCACAACTATTATGTTATGCTATTATATAGCACTAAGGATGAACAAAAAATGCAGGCTATGGAGTATATCACTTTTATACTGTGCTTTTGAATGTCACAGATCTCCACCCATAACAGTTCTGCATCACTGTTTCCATAGTAACAAGATAACATGAGACGTTTTGGTGTATGTTACTGTCTCTGAAACAGTCCAACCTCAAGATGAGAATACCATATTGGACTTTTTAAATGAATTCTGGTATGTGCCTTTCATGGAAAATATATCCCTGAATGATGTACGAACTTGAATAGTGAAGTTATTTAATTTTATGATAGCAAAGACATTATAGGTAGGAAAGAAAACAGGTTTTAATGTGTAACAATGAGCAAAAAATGGGGTTTTTTTAAGATAACAGGAAAACAGGAGGTACCAGACAACAGATTCTCATGTCAAATTAAAAAATGTTTGTACTAGATTTACAAAAAGGAATTAAATTATGGCAGTGACACATAAAGCCCAGCAAAAGATTGTAGAGAATTTTTTTAAGAGTAGCCCCCCAAATTACAGCTGATGGATGAGGAAAAGGTGTGAGATGACTTCACTTGTGGTACAGGTAAAATGGTAGCAAACCAGGTGTCTGCACATCCCAGTAGTTGAGATCTGGGAGATGATAGATGAGAGAAGAGCCCAACAAGAGGTGAGGTAACTACACTGAAGCTGAAAAGCAGGTACAATGGACAAGGAGTTTATTGGTGTGATGTGATCAAAAACTGTTGGGATTATGTACATGGAGACTGTAGGATAGAAGAGAGATGGAACAGTACTTCAAAGATAGGTAAGAAAAAAAATTACATACAAGTTATAGACAAATCATGTACATCCAGCTCCAGAAACTGTTTCTCCTCTCCTAAAAATTTGACCTGAGGCAGGGTGTGGAGGTTTGAGTTGGCACCCTGCCAACTCCAACTGCTGACCACACGGATTCCCCCCCCCTCCCCGAGAAAGAAGGGAAAAAAGTACCAAAAAGACAATTGTATTAAAAGT
>JAWWEE010000074.1:12119798-12246734 GCA_035221455.1 Xenops minutus
ATTCCAAGTAACAGTCCCCAGATCTGGCAGGTGTTCTTCTCATTTTGCTGACAGCTCGATTCACTCGTGAAAATCCTAGTGTTCGCTTGACTCCCCTCCTACAGGCAAGATTATATTAATTGCCTAAATAGTTTAGGGCACAGTCCTCTGTAAGCAATGAAGAAAAATACCATCAGTAAGTGAAGAATGCACAAGGGAACATAGTAACAGCATGGGAGAAATATTTTAGGGCATATTTTAAACGCTGCCAGTTATGGAAAACAAAATACTCATAATCTTTATATGCTTCATGTTTTTCTTCAATAGTATCATCTCCTCTTCTAATCATAACAAGCAAAAAATCCAACTAAAGCCAACTAAAAATTTCCCACCCAACCCTTTTTCTTTAGTATTTCTGAAAGAGCAAGTTCTTCTGTTCGACAGCTAAGAACTTCTCACTCACTAAAGCTCTGTAACCTCATGGAAGTAATCCTCTACAGAAAATGGAATCATTTCTCACTAAAATTATGCCAGTCCGCAGGTTACAGAAGAAGCCACATGTATATTTTCCTGTAACTTGCTCAGACATTAGTACTATGTGTCTTAGAGTTAGTTCATTGAATAAGGAAGAGTAGGCAAACATTTGTATTGATTTTCCTGGAAGTTTTGCAAGATATAGTTTCTAAGTCTCTATAATTCTCCTGATAATGTCATGCTGGGATTTTCTAACTCATTCTATGCAACAACAGAAAGTTGTCATAGGCTTGAAGCTGGTAATATCATAATATCATATTAAACTAAAAATTAAGAAATACAAAGACATATTACAGATATTCATCCTATATTCCTACTCCTCTTGTCTCAAAAGTGTCAGCTTCAAAAACTTTAATTTCAGAAAAAGTCTCAAGCATAGTGTGCTTTGTTGTGCTGGAAAGTTAGACTTACACATAACCAACTGTTCAACCAGGAAAGAGTAACATCAAACAGCCTCTCTGGCTTGTATGTTACCAGTAACTAGAACACTAGAAACCTAGTCTTTTGCCCTGTAAAAGCTTCCTATAGTTGTTTTGCTAAGAGCAGAGTTTCTCTTAACCCATTCCAAATTAACTGCTTGAAGAGGTCTTCAGATCAACCCCAATCCCTGTAGTCTCAGGTTTTCTTAATGCCTGCTGAATTTGTGGATTTCCTGTGTCCTTTTTGAAGACACGTGTTCACAAAACTGGCAGGTGCAATATTGTTGCTAGCTTCTTCTAGTGGTGCCCCACCATGCTGCACCTGGAACCTCCTGTTATGTGACTCAGCTTTCTTCACAGTGAACAGAGAGAACAGAGGATTGCAAAGAGCAAATTAAGTGCTTAGCAAAAGAGTTAGTTGGGGAAAAAATGCTTAGGGAAGGAGTGCTTAGGGAAAGAGTACTTAGGGAAAGACTGTAGAAACATAATAATGTACAAGAGTAATACTTTCATATGTGCTTGAAGCATTTACCAATTAAAGGTTTATAGACTTCTCCTGAAGACTGAATGAGGACAATTGTTTCTAGTAGCTACCTATATATATATATATATATATATATGTGTGTGTGTGTGTGTGTGTGTGTGTGTGTTTGTATGTACAGACATATATATGCATAAAACCCACAAAATCCACTCATATTTTTGATCTCTGTAACAATTTGTGTTAAAAAGCTGTGTGTATTGTTTTGTCTGCTTCTTGCTACATGATAATTTCAATACTTTCACTTGCTACTTATTGTAAACAATTGTAGAAGATAATTTCCCATCCCTTTCTCTGTTAGTAATTTTCTAGCCCTCTCTCATATCCCTACTGCCTCAAATTGATTATCTCTTCTCTGAAATAAAAGCTCTTAATCTATTTAGATCTTAGAGATACGTGTAACAGATCATAAACTGTTATCTGTTAGATAAACAGATCATAGAGAACTGTTCCATATTTATGCCATACTTCTTGTTCTGTCTAAATATTTTTGCTGTTGTATGTGTTTTTTCAGGGGGGATATCAAAACTGCTGGCAGTGTTTAATATGTGAGTTCACCACTGATTTACAAAAAAACCCACAGGTCTGTGTTCTGATCTTCTGGTCTCTGCTTCCCCGCTGACAGCATGAAATCATCACAAAACCAGCAGCTGGTAGGAAAAGCTCAGAGCAAGGAGGTGCCACCACTAAATCCCACCTTGCTCTGGTGTTTCACGAGCTTCAAATCAGGATTAAAAAAGGCAAAACCTTCTCATGAGGAGCACTCCCTGTCACTATATACAAAATACTGCACTATATGCAGAACATTCACTGGATCTGGGAGAACTCTGGTCCAATTTACCCTTTTCTGCTGGTGATGATTCCAACCTATCCCTCTTGGCTCCGCAGGAACACTCGTAGAGGTGAATTTATAGGTGCATCTCCTCCCAGGTGACACCTTGACTGGTGGGGGAAGGATCTGACCCTCCCTTGGTTCAATGAGTCCTGGAGGGATTTCTGTAAGTAGAACAGCTTTAAAAGAAGGGGTAGAGATTGTCTTCTCTTCAGACAAGAGCAGTAACAGGGCACTCTTCAAAGGCAAGGAACCTGGATTTAAACCCACAGAATTTAGGAACTATCTGAGGTTTTCCACATGCTGGTCAAAAGCTCCAACTCGTGAGCTGCTATACAAAGGGGAAAGAGTGTTCATACTTTCCAGCTTTGTTAAAAGGTTGGGAGGAGGGAGGAAATGCCAAAGTAAAAACAGTTGCTCCACTTTCAAAGCCCCTGATCTATCAGGCTCTTTGTGATAACAGGGACTCTGTAAGATGTCTTAAGTTGAAATGTAGTACTCAGAAGTTATTCTTTACTCCTGAAATTCTCAACTTAAAAGCTTATATTTTGTGTATTTGTCTGAATAAAAATGGACAATTGTACCCTATGCAGTGACACTCTCTCAAGAGCAGAAAAGCAAGACATTCTTTCCTATTTTTCCTGGCATGCATAGGCTTCAGAACTGAGATTTCTAACACAGTATAGCAGCACAAAAATAGGAGAGTTTTAGCCAACAAATTGCAGAATCTAGCAACAAGGATAGACAGGAATTTTTTTTTTGCCTTTCTTCTTCCTTTGCTTTGTTGGTAAATTTTTCCTCTAGATATTGGAAACGAACAGAGCAAAAAGAAAGGTGGGCTTGAATTCAGAAGAAATGAAGCTTTGATCTTAAAGAAGTTAAAAATCAGAGCACAGAGAGCACACATATCACTAGGTCAGGGGAAGTGATGTCACACTCATAATGAGCAACAACAATGCTTTTGAAAAAAAACAACTTCAAAAAATGCCTCCTAGATATTACATCAAGGGGTATGTTTGCATGTTAACTGCCTCCAAGCAATCTTTTATATTAAACCACTTTATGTGAAGACTTCCAGATCATTTACAGGGCAAGTGCTTAGGAAAGTAGGGGCTTTCCAAGCGCCTGAAAAGATTGTCTGACTGATTGTCTGTCTACAGGTTTTCTTTTAAAGCTATTTTAAGTATATGATCCCATCCCAGCTATTTAACTCAGGAACCTGCCAATCACACACTGCCTAATTGAACCCTCGGATACTGTAGGATTCCAAGCCACAAAGCATATATGAACAAAAAATGTGAAAGAAAGAGTTTTCTGCTGTGATTTCATTCTTCAAACCCAATTTGAAAAGGTCAAATTTCAGATTGCACAACCCCAGTGAGACTCAGGGACTAAACTGGGACAATCAAAAAAAAAAAAAAAAAGCTAATTTTTTTCCACTTTTGAAAGGCAAAAGGAGGTCTTTAATACTAGTTACTTGCTGGGGCTGATAGCAAGGTCTGAGGGTGGGGAAAGCACAATGAAAACTGAAAAAGGGAGACATGAGTCAGTTTTTGTACTGCTGAGATAGTAAATGGATGACTGACTGACTGTATGACATCCCCTTCAGAGGCACTTGTAATCCTGCCTTCTCTTGTTTGATTTTTTTTTTTTCTCAAAGAGAAAATATGGGAAACCAAACAGAATTAGGGGCTAAGCATAAGGGGAAATATCTCTGGAATACATTTTACAAAAGGCTAGAAATAAACTGTATATTTCACAATGGTTGGACTGTGGTTTTGAGCCAAAGTCCCCTGGGACTAAGTGAAAACCTCCTTGATTTCAACATGCTCTATGTCAGAACCTAAACCTCAGTGTTTTACAGAAATGAGAGTGGCAGTATCTATCTTGGCATGTATTAAACAAATATAAACTACTTATTTAATCAGCATACACTTGGATTTACATTGTCTCCATCTTTATTGATCGACTGCATAAACATGTATAACCTCAGCTGGTGTAAAACCTTAGGACTCCACCAACTCCAGTGGAGCAGTGACAGTTTAAGTCAGCAGAGAGACCTGGAGTGCAAAGGAGAATGGAGTTTATGAAGTATATCCATTCTCTTAAACAGTATGAAATATGACTGAGTGAGCTCATACTATTAGCTGAAGAGCAGTTACTCTAAGGAAGAAAAAGCATCTGACCCCATATGCTTATGCAGCAGGTGGTTAGTAACTATGATCATCCCCAAAAGTTGTCAGAAGTATGCCTGGCAGCCTCTTTGATATTTAAGGTGTAAGTGAGTGTTAATTCTATTGACCTTATTTGCAGAACTTCCTCCATCCTGGGAGCATTAATGACTGTCAGGCTGCACACTTCACATAGCTGTCTACTGGATGATTTTTTTATTTTATTTTATTTTATTTTTTCCCTAACCTCAGGCATTTCAGTCATGTAACTTCAGCAATCAATTTTGGCCCAAAGCAGCACAGGCTTCAGTCACAGAGAATCAAGTATTTGCATGCAAGCTTGCTATTAAAGCACCAGGGAGAAGAGTGAGTCCACAAAAGCTTAAGAAATTGGAATCGAAGTTGAATCATCACAGAGTCAGCTAAATTACTGGACCTGTAAATAGCCTTTTTGGAGGTCTCTTAATTGTTAATCCCTTTACTGGTTATAATTGCTTTATTGAACCTAAATTAATCCAATTTTTTAAGAAATAATAATACAATCCTAATGGCTACATAAAATAAAACAAAAAAATATAGAAACTACTTTGTTTGAGACCTAATTTAGATTAGACTCTGTTGAAAAAAATAACCTTGGGAATGGTATTTTTTGCAGAATTTTTTTGTGGGAGCACTGAGTTGGAAGACTGGGGGATTTTAATATTTCGTTTACACAGTGTATGCAAAGCAGTTTTATTTATAAATTCACTAGATTGGGGGTATTCACTGCATATGGAGAGTAAGTTACTGCCAAATCTGAACTGGATCCATGCCAGGAAAGAGAGTCAGGGGTTAGACATCTGCAAAGTGTTGGATGGGATGAAGAAAAATGTAAAACACTTCGGTTCATTACACATCCAAGCGATTTCCTAGCCATTCATGTAGATCTAGTTTTCCAGACCAAAATCAATGTATTTCAAGATAGACATTTGCATATTTTGCAGTGCACAGAAACTTTATTGCATCCTATGAGGACTGACTTAACCTTAACCACTTAAATACCCAAGGTCTTATTTGACCTAGTGTGGGATAGAAAAAAAAATGTCATCCAGGTGTCTGGGACTTCCAACACTAACAGGAATTACGTCATTATACTACAGCACTAGCCTCGTCAGATGAAAAAGAGATGGGGGAAGAACACGGAAACACAAGAAGGAGAACAGATGAAAGGGAACTAGAGAGAAGAAGAAACTTGTTGAGTCTTAACTGAGCTTGGAGAGGAGGCAGAAGGAGAAAAACATAGTTGGCTGGGTTATGATTTATTCTCTCTAGTGATCTATGTTTGCAATGGATTGAAATGTGCTATTGTCTCTAATATATATTTTATTCCTTGTTTATCAAGTGTGAAGTTAAGGATGAACAAGTTTAAATTATGGGCAAAATATGATGCTTCTTTAGAACCAATCTCATCATGAACTGCTTTGTAAAACCCAGTGAGCATGTTAACATTTTGCATGCTGTTACTCATAATTCTACCCTTAACCTCAGTTGGGTTAGTGCATTACAATAAATATTTAAAGCATTAAACTTTATTTAAGCATTTATATGGATAACGTGCAGTCTTGATGCCCAGTGCTTCACCAAGAAATCATTGCTAAGCAAAAGAATAGAATTGAGGTTAAATATGGAAAGAAAAAGAGAGAAGGAAGAGCAGAACCAGATACACAAATCAATGGAAATACAGTCTTCTTTCTCTTTCTCCATTCACCTACAAAAGTAAGAAGAGATGATCAAGTTTGGGGAGGTAGCAGGAGAGAACCAACACAGTGAACAGAGATCACTGCTAATGTCTCCAAGGATTCAGAACTAATTAGAACTGTTGAACCAGACTGCACTTTGATTCCTATTTGTGGAATATTTTGCTAGCTTTGAGAAAATTTCTATAGATTCCATGTTTACACACACATTTAAAATTCCATATTCATGTGTACAGACATATATGATCTTTCATCTTTGTGAAGTATTGAGGCTCCAGCAGTCTCCAGCAGTATACATGAGTACACTCAGCCCTGATAAAAATTAAAGGAGTGTTTGAAACTAGCCCAATATACCCAAGTGTCCAGTTGCACTTGGGAAAGCAAGTGTGTAATAAAATGTCATCTTTGAAAAACAGCTCTCTGTCTTACACACAGCTGAAAAACTGCCACTTCAGCAATGAAGCATGACAGCTGTTCAGAAGCATCTTGTGCCTCTACATGCTGTTCTCTTCACTTGGTTATGACGCCCTCAGTAACTCTGCACTTCTGGAACTTTTAGCTAAAAGTATTTTAATTTGTTCACAGAGGAGAATTTTGTAACACATAGCTATCAAATTATATAATGCTATAACACATTTTTTTCCCATGATCCCCAAATTCATAATTCTATAGATCATTAAAAAAATCTGTTTCATCTGGATGTGTGTCTCAAAGTCCACATAGGTATTTAATGTCGTTAAATATGCTGAGGTCAGTTTTTTTAACTCTTCTTCACAAATTAATATAGATGGGAAAGAAAACCAAAAACAATCTATGGAATCAATAAGTTGCCTATAATGAACTTTGGGTGGTTAGCAATATTTTTCTCTATTTTTTTAGTATTACTTTACAGGGAATCAAAAGTAAATACATTAAAAGAGGAATCATCAGCATCCTGTTTATTTCTCATCGCAGAATATCAGTTTTTATGTCTCAATTACTTTTTTAAATAACAAGGACTTCTTGACTTTTCACCCTTTGCTTTAGCTGTAGAGAGCATCCTGCACCAGGAATATGAGCATCTGTACAATGCCAGCTACTTCTGTCTGAAGGAAACGTATGAAGTGTTCTAGGATACTGGTCTGGCCTGATCATGCATTTCTCAACTATCCAATACCCAGGAAAGACACATAAAAAGATGCATAATCAAATTAACTATGAAAGTAGCACAAATTACTGAAGGACCATATAAAAGAATGGCACAAACCCACAGGAGAATACATCTCTGTGTTCAGGAGCCTGCCTGTGACAGAACTGGAAAAGGAAATAAAATATCATAAGAAGAGACTGTTAAGTGCTTTATTAACAAGAGAAAAAAATAAAGGTAATAGTTAACAAAATACAGTTAATTCCTAGCAAGTGAACTGAAGCGTTGACTCTAAGACAGGATTTGGGGAGTGAACTTATATCTTTCATTAGATTGACTAATTCAGTCATGAGGAAAAAAAAAAAGTCTTCAGGAACACAAGCCCTGTTCCAGAGACGGATGGGTGCCTATTTTCCAGTTATATCAATTGGATTAATAAAAGAGATTGTCTTCTCCCCACAATTTTTCCTTGCGTATACTCTTAGACTATAATAAGTACAGCATTAGCATTATATCTTGAAAGCGTTCCATGGTCTTTTTACTTTACTCTTTGCTTAGAAGATCACTTTTAATGTCATAGCAAACTCCATTAAAATCATAACAAGAAGAGTGAAAGTCATGCTAAAAAAAATATGAAAGAATCATGTAGAATCTATATGGATTATGTAGTAGTTTTCAAGTTGGCAATATCAGGTGTAATTCAATGCTGAGAAAACAGAAAACATTTTATAGCCATTAGTAATTATCTTCAGCAACTTGAGGAATACAGATTCCAGAACACTAGAAAGGGCAAACACTTACTTTAAAATGTCAAAAAGGAGAAGAGAGCCCAACTTCAATTATAAGAAAAGTATGAGAACAAAGAATGAAAAGGTCTATTTGTAAGAATCTTGAATATAACCAGGATGTAAGAGCCAAGATAAATTTTTAGTAAAAAAATCATGCCTCAACAAATTTTTTTCTCTCTACAGTAGACAAAAACCTTTAATGGAAGAGGGGAATAAATACTGTCACACATCTGGATTTTGGCTTTTGATATATCACAGGACATTCACATAGACAAGCAGATTTAAGGCAGTTAGCTATTTGTGAAATTCCATTCACAGAATTAGTTATCAGTAATTATCAATGATTCATTTTCAAATGAGCAAGACACAGCAGGTCAGGTTCTGCAAGAATCTGTATGACATATTCATTAATGAACTGGTAGACGATTAAGATGCTTTTTGCATTTAAAAATTACACTAAGCTAAAAAGACTTCAAACCTTTCAGAGTGCAGAATGTACATTTTAAATGATCTTGATAAATAGCAGAAATCTGAATCCAGCTGAGCAATTAAATAAATGTTCATGTACATGCACAAGTAAAATTAGCTGCACAAATATAAAATGGAGAATGACTAACCAGACAAACACAGTGTAGAAAAGAATCTGGCAAATAGAATATACCACAAACAAGCAATAAAATTATACAATTACATAAGAAGCAATCATGCTGGGTTAGGGGAAATTAGTACACTTTATGTAAAACACACAAAATATTCCTTTCATTCTACTCAGAGCTGGCAATTCTTTACCTGGATCTCTGTGACCACAGCAGATTGTCACATGTCAGTGTGATACAATACATTGACCAGCTGAAGAAAGTCCCAAAAAGAGAAAGAGCCATATTAAAAAGAAAAAGAAAAAAAAAAAGTTACCTAGCGTGAGATTTTGCAAGAACTGAGCTTGCTTAATCCGGGAGGGGGAAGACTAGGAGAAGATTTGATTACAGTTCTCAAATTTTCAGAAAGATTCTCTGTGAAAGCAGATAATGAATTGTTTTCCACAGCCTCTGAAAAATAGAAAAGATTGCAATAAGAGAGAACTAGGTTAAAGGTGGGAGAAATAATTCAGTGTGAAGGGCCAACTAAGCAATGAGTAATAGACCTACAGAGATTTTTCCTGATTGCTAGAAATTTTAAGGAGGAGCAAGCCAAACAACAATGAGGACTGCTTTTCTGTATTCATTCTGTTTTGAAGCACAGTTTTAATTTAGTGTATCTCATAAATATGGCACAAAAAATATTATTATCAAACAGTATACAACATTCTGCCCTCACTCTATTGCGTAGGCTCTGGTGCTAAACTTACATCGCTATTAAGAGTGTTATAACTTGAATATGAAAAATAAAAGTAAAATGAATGCCATAAACAAGGATTCAAAATCCTTTTAACTAGGCCTCATTCTAATAACTACAGCAGAGGAATGGAAAGCGAAGATATACATGCTTTCACAGATTTTCCACAGTAGACCACTACTTTCTGTCCAAATATTTCATTGCTCCAAAGAAATTAGAATTGAATGCCTTTGTGAGTAGTCCGTACTGCATTGGCTTCTAAAGTTACTTCTTGCTCAAGAGTTAACTGTTTCTCCATATCAAAATGTAAATAAAATAAAATCGATTTCTGTACCCTGTAGCTCTGACATGACCAATATTTCAGAAATATCAACTCTTATCACTTTTTTCCCATTCTGAGCTTTTCAGTATGTCATTAGTTATGTAATACTCTTGATATTTATATCATAAAAGCATGATTATCAACTGACCTATAGGCTGGATATATGTATCAGCATACAATATGAAGACAAATCCTTTAAGCAGTCTGGATGACACTTCTCTAAGATACTCAAAGAGCTGAAATAATGATTATATCTTGGGCCATTAAGAAGGAAGGTGTTCCCCATCCTCTCTGACATAACTAAATTCAAATAGCCTCTACCGCATTGCAGTCCCCAATTCTTTGTCACTCCTTATGTTAATGTACCTGAGAGGAGTAACATAGGAATGTTTAATTAAGCCTGTGATGTCTTTCATTTCCAGGTCTTTATAGTGCCTTAATAGCACATGTGCACTCTTAAGCAGACCTCTCCATCTGGGTGGAAAAGTTCTGCCAAGGCCAAGAGAAATTCTACACACAAAGGCAGGGAGGACCAAGTCCAAGAACAGTGAGAAGCAATATGCTGAGCTTACCCTCCCTACTCAGAACTATGTCTAAAAGTCCTTCTCTTTCATAAAACACACTTTCTATTCATAAAATAATGGGGAATAGCAAAGAATAGCTGCTGTTAAAAGCAGCTAATATTTTACCTGTCCCTGTTGCTGTGCACTCATAAAACTCAAAAGTCATTCACAGAACTTTACTCACAATGGGAAACTAGAAAAAGTGTTCACAAGATAACACTTGTCAGTATGGATTCTTGTACTTAGAACAAAACTAAGTCTGCACATATTTTCTATTAAAGGTGAACTACCAGGGACTCCTCATAAAAAGTAGCACTATAAGAAAAGATTACTTCAGAAAGTTTCTTTATTTCATCAGCAGGATTTCTCAAAAATCAATGTCATCAAAAATAATATTTGAGAGAGGTTTTAAAGTTATTTTTAAAAACACATACGCATATTTTCTGACAGGAAAGAGAAAGCTTGTGGTGAGCTGTACAAAACCACAACCTACTGCTGCTCTGATCATTATTCCCTGTTCCCAGTTACCGGACCACATGCCAAAGCAGCTAAGATGACAGGGCCCAGGAATAATTGTGTTGGAGCTTTAGAGCTGCCTCTAGGTCTGCCACATTGCTAGACTGCCCCTGTGTTGTTTGTCTTCCTTATCCTCCAGAATTCCATTTCCTTTCCCTTCAATATTTTTTCCTATAATTTGTCTGGTTTGTATCCATTCATAAGCAACTTGCCACTGAAACCCTATATAGATCCTGCAATATACAAGGTGTGTATAGCAGACCTTCAAGCTGTGAGGGCAGGTTTTGCTCAGGTGGGCAGATTGATTAAAGAAGCACATGCCTGCTGGCATCAAAAATGTGTACTTGGACCCTTCCTGCTGAAACACAGCCTGCACACAGCCTAAAGCCTTCACAAATACATACCACGCCCTCTTAGTCAAGTGCACATTTTCTACTACAAATACAATGTCCTTTTTTTCCTGACTAAATCCTGGTTCAATCTGTAAAACTCAGGCTTGGTCCCATATTTTATGTGTCCTATTCAGGTCAGGAAATCTTAGCGTGCTGCCTGGAAGCAACTTCAGGACAGAGCTGGATTGGGTTTGAATTTGGTATTCTGCCACTGAGATAAAAACTATTTAGGGGATACTTGTTTCTACACTGCTTAGACAGAAAGTTCCTGAGAGTGTTCAGAATATCCTGAATGCCTGCACACCAAAAGTGTTTGAGTCATTCCCAGCACATACAGCTGTACATCCTAGGGGTATGCACAGAGAAAATCCTAAGGCACAAGTTCTATGGTGTGCAATAAGCCATCCACCACTCATCCTTCTATTTTTCCACACTGTGTAGATGATATAAGCCTACCATGCAACAACTACATAAGACGCAGGGTCTGGGAAGGAGGGAGGGAAGTCACGGTCACAGCCAGATGCAGGCCCCACAGTGTCAGCCCTCCCCGCTATTTCCCAAGTGTTGGCTTTGTCTGAACTTGCAAACAGAGGCTGTGCCTGTGCATGGAGTAAGGATAAGGTGGAACAGAGATGTTCATTGTCACAAGGACCCTTACTAGGCAAACTGTGGAAACACCACCACCAGCTCAGCCACTGAGGGTCTGCAAGCCTGAAGGTTAGTGCAGCGCTGTGTACAAGATTCCTGGAACAGCAGTGAAGCAGCTCTTGCACCTACTGGGCACGGCTCAGAGACAGAGTCAGGGGTCTAGCCTCCACTCCCAGCAGGTTCTCAGTGTCCCTCAGAGGGTGCTGCAAGATGTGGGAGGGTGGACAGTGAGGACAGTTAGCCTTGACCCCTTCAACAGTGCCACAAGGCCACAAGGTTTGAGGTCCAGCTACCACAACAACTACCTCAAACACACAGTTTGTAAACCACTGTTATAACATCCTGTACAAATACAGGTTTGTCAGCGAGAATAAAACCCTCTAGGGCAAAGCTGCAGTGAGTGCTTACATGGTATGCTGCAAGAAAGGTGCCAAGCCTCCTTCTCCTGCCATTCCTCTGCCAAAACAGTCATTGCTGCCCCACTAGGAGTACAGGTACTGTGTACCACAGGGAAGAAAGAAGCCCAGATAAGCAGGACACAGGAAGGAGGTCTAACCTGTCTTCCTAACTTCTTGGCCTCAGTTTTGATTCATGAATCACAGTGTGATGTGACTGATGATCCATGGACATAAGGAGTGAGCCTGCATTCTCCTTTCTTAGGACACTGGACACATATCCAGATGAAAGGGAAGGTATTACAACTTTACCAAGTTCCATCCAAGTAGTTCTTTCTCCCATGACATTTACACCATGAGTTCTTTAAGTCCCAGCTTTTGCACTAAGAACAAGATTGTTCTTTTTAGGAATGACTGAAAATGCTATGCATGCATTGATAGATTAAAAACCAGTAATAAATTTTCTTCTCAAAAATGGTAAAAATGCACATTAAGAACCATTATGAAAAGACAGTAATATTGCACAGTACAGATCACATTCTTATCTCCAGGACATCCTGACCTGGATCTATCTTTATTCAGCATTTTCAGGAAGATGGAGTAATCCCTGGGGACTTCACCAAGCACAAAGAGCCAAAGTGATGTTTCCACAGTAAACAAAGCAGTGATTCAGAAACAATCTTCTTCAACCCATTACCTGTCAAGTAATATTTCTTCACCTTATAACAGGCTAAGAGATCATGAGAATCAATCACTGCGATTAATTGTGCTTATAGATAAACTATATTGCAGATGGTGTTTTATTACATCTGGGGTAAGGGAGAAATCACACACTGCATCAAATTACTCTGTCAGTTCTGCTGCAAGCGCATCTCTCACTGCTCAGCTATAAATAGTGCTCACAACACATGTGAAAAGTATCATGCTCCACTCCGAGGTGGGAAATTGCTGAAGAAAACTGTTCTGGTAAACAAGCCCTTCCTGGATGGCTGTCTGAATAACTGGCAGTGAGCACGACTCCTGGATCACTCTGCTGACAAAAAGTGCTTCGCTCCTCCTGGCTACTAAAGCAAGGCTGCATGTCAGGGAAGGCTGAGGTCACTAATACAGAAGCTGAGGAGTATTGGTGTCAGCCTTATAAAACCCTGCCAAAACTCCCCTTTTTAGCAAACCATCTCCCTGGTATGGCCCAGGTGTTCACTGCAGCTCACATCTCAGCTGCTTATACCACCATCTCCCTGCCAGCCCTCACCACAGGCTCAGCAGTGGCTCAGCCCCACATGGCAGACACAACAGATGTATTTTCCTGAGTTAGAGATTGTTGAGGGCAACAATTTCACAGCACATACGCAGCCTCTTTCAGTGCTGCTAAGAAAGGCTTTTCTCGTGTCTCACTGGAGTCTTCTCTGCTACAGCTTAAGCACATTTTTCTCTCTTGTCTACCAAAAATAGGAAGAACAAACTATCCTCATTTGCACCCTTCTTATTTTGCTTTTGAACATCCTAGACAAGGCCACTATGCCTGCTAACAATTTTTTACATATTTCTAAGTGTTCATGTATCATCCTGTTCTAGAAAGTACATGGGATGCAGCAGGCCTGCTGCATGTAATCATTTGATGGAAAATATGTTTAAGGTATCAAACACCTCTGTTCTTTTCCGCAGTGCTGTGCAGGATCTCCTGGATCACACAGCATTTAATGGTCTATATTCCTGCTTCACCAATCACATTCCCCACATCCCATGCAGTACCCCTGCCAGGGAGCCTGGGAATTCTTTCCATTTCATTCATAAAGCCATAATTACACTAGTGTAAAATATGCCGGCCGACTTTGCTATCACTAAACAGACCACTAAATTGATACATTGTTTGTCAGATGTATTTAGTCTGTAAGCAGTCACAATGGGATGTATTCATACCCTCCCCCTCGGCAGTTCACACAAGTCATCCTTCAGAGGTGCCCGCCCCTTTCCACTGACTCTGGGAGGAACACAGGCTCCTAAATTTTGGTGCACCAAACTATAACTTAGTCTGATACCTAAAGTGGACAGTGAGTCAATCTTACATGAACACCAACATGGGTGGTTATGTCAGCATAGCCCTTTTGGTGTATGCAATATTTGAGTAAAATCATGCAACAGACCTCCCATAAGCATTAGGCTGGCAAAACTCAGTGGCTTGAATACTTCCAAAAGAAGCAGCCCAGTCCTGCCTGAAATTATTTTAATTTTTTTCCAAATTTAAGTGAAAGCACAGAACATATTTTGCAGTCTTCAGTCTAACAATGAGGATGAGGTATCTAAAGCAGAAGTCTTCATTTTGAGTCACTGGTCATTATATACACCCTTTCGGTGGTTAATATTGAGCTTCACAGTAGAGATAACATGTTGCAAAAGCCTCTTTATAGCTATACAAATCTTCACAAAGAGAATATGTCTAGTTGCCAATGACATTTAAAATATGTTAATTGTTTTCCTTCTCCGTTACTTTTGACAGCTACGGCTTAAGAAAGGACTTTGATATAGCCCATCACATGCCTGGGGGTATTTTCGAAAAGCAGTTTGGAGAAAGAGGAAGAGAATGAATACATGAAAATAAAGCCTGATCTAAATTAGTAATTTACATGTTCCCAGGTGTTTCCTTCTTGAGATCTCGCATAGAGCAACAGCATCAGATTACCTGTAGTTTAAGGTTTTCAGTTTGCCACTAAATCTCTTCTCCTTTTTCATAAGCTGATCTCATGTTTTCCGGAGTAATGTTGTTTTCACATCATCTGCACAAACAAATAATGCACTCCCTCCCCCACAAACACAAGCACATGCACAAACATGCTCCTCTCTTTGGTCTGCATAAGGTAGCTTGGCACCAAAAAGATATGTGATTAAGTTTTAACAAGTGTCAAAGCCAAGTGGCTCACAGACACTTACCTGGAGAGCAGAATGAGGTTTAGGTGCTTTCTGAAATTCAAATTAGCAAGTGTCATTCTTCCTGCCTTCTATCACACTTCAGGGAATGTTTGATCTGCAGAGAGAGAATGAGACACAGAAAATGAGCAAGAAAGAAACCTCCAGGATCCAGGGGCTCAGACTTCCCACTCCCCAGCTTTGCATGGGAGCATGTGAATAATCACAGTTACTCTTGTTTACAAGGCCCTACTTCAGGGCACTAATGTAGTGTACTGTAGAACCAAATTCCTCATAAATATTTAGGTCAAGGATTTTACAATTGAACAACAGTACAGTTAACAATTCAAAATGCTGCCACGGAAAGTTATTTTTTATACAATCAGCTGTGAGTGAGCAGATATGCCTTTGTTATGATGTATTCTATCATTTGTAATACAGTATCAGTGCAAAAAAACAGTCCCTAAGAGCATTGATCAGAAAATTCATAACCCTTTTTTTGTTTGCTAAAGCACATGTTTTGTAAAGGATCTCATAATCTCATGTCACTGCCATGTTTCCCAGAAATAAAAGATATTGAAATGGAAGGAAGGAAATCTAACATCTCATGTCCTACATGGGTTCTTTATTGTTAAAAATGCTAAGTTTAGGTAGTTTCTGTATCAGAAAGAAAATAGATTGGCTTACACAAAATGTACTTTATACTTCAATTTTAATATAACTTCTACACTACACATAGTGGTCTGAATTAATATATCAATGTTTACCTACATCTATCCCTCATACCCCTCATATTATACAAGTGCTTGAAAAAATATGCCAACAATCCCAAACATAAAGAGTTATAATAACAAATTGCATTGTCTGAGCAATAGTGATCTCCTTTCTTTTTTAACTGAAAACTATTAAGTCCAGTGAACTGTAAGACCTGCATCCTTTGTCCACCTCAGTATCCCACTAAGCTGCAGCTGACATACTGAAAAGGGAAAGAAAGATAAAATGAAAAAGAAATCAAGTATGAAGAAAATAACAACAGTACAAGAAGCAGGTTTTACCTCTTGCTTGTGCTGTCAGTCCTATACCATCAGTCTTCTACCTTCACAGCTTCTATGTTTCCGTGCCCAAATCAGGACAGTCCATCACCCAACTTAACACTGAGCCAGGGGCTGAGTTTTAACCAGGCTGCATACACTGATATTTTCTCCATTTATACACATTTTAAATACTGACTCCTTTCTGCCACAGGAGAGAAGTAAAATAGCATCTACTTATACTGGATCTTCTAGTTTTATACTGGTTTGTTGAACTTGGGATTAATCCTATTCTGGATATTGATGTGATTTGGGGTATTGATATAAGCAATGTAAAAAATACATGGGACAGGGTAAGAAAATGTATGATCAAGGCACCATGAAACCTTTATCTTTTCTGTGTGTTTTTCCTGTAGTCCCAAGAAACTGTGCTTTCAATCCCTCCTCAAATTGCACAAGGATCTGCTACACCAAGTCCTCAAAGGAGGCAGTGGTATGGTCATGCAACAGGCACATGGCAGACAGCAGAGGAACCCCTTCAAAGTGACTCTTCCTGCTTGAAATATGGACTAAACACAGCCCTGACAGACCATGCTCTTGACTGCACCTAATCCTCAAGTGACCTGGTTTCCTACTCACAGAGCAGTGCAAGGCAAGGACAAAGAGGAATTAATACACTTAAAACCTCTTATTGCTAATAAGAATTCATATATTTATAAGAGTTACACTTGCTAAGTCTTATTAACAAAGAATCAGAATACCCCGCCCTGTGACTTGTTAATCAGTTTTATATGTACCCATCCCTGGAAGTGTTCAAGGCCAGGTTGGATGGGGCTCTGAGCAACCTGGTCTAGTGAGAGGTGTCCCTGCCCAAGGCAGGGAGGTTGGAACTAGATGATCTTTGAGGTCCATTCCAACACAAGCCATTCTATGACTCTGTGAGTACAGGGTGTGCTGTGTACCTTAAAATCTTTGCAATGATCCTCTAACTCGTCTTTGAGTGCTACTAATTTTAATGTGACTATTTTTTGTAGGCAGCAGTAAGATCTGAGTGCTTTCTGAAAACACAAGAGGATGTAAAAGGATGAAGAGTCCAGATCTGAAGACATTCTTCCTACTTTATTTTTGTTCTTTGACATATTCGACCATCTATTCTTTTAGACTGATGCAATCTGCTCAGAAAAGGTATCATAGCAGCAAGCTTGAACTGCAGTGCAAAAAAGCAACAAAGAAATCACTCTGTTCACCTTGTCCCAAAGACTTTTTCCATATATATATATATACATACACACATACATAAATGCCTTTATAGCTCTGTTGAACTATAGAAGTGAAGAAAGAGAAAAGCATTGAATAATTCATCAAATTCTCTGTCTTTATCACTCAGGTCCAATCTTCCCCCATAAACATATAAAACCAAACTGAATTCTAACAAATTATTAATATTCAAGATGCAACTACAGGATTTTATCCCAAAGAAAAGAAGTCTTGCTAGTCAGCATTGGTAGAGTTTCTGTGACTTGAGTTAGAGATAGGCATCTGGATCTGGAGCAGCCATTGTTTTCTCTGTGTATAGTCAACGTAGATGACAAAGCCCAGGGACTAAGAGGTCTCATCCTAAGCAGAGACCTAAAACAAACCATCTGAAGACATTACAAAAGTATTTTTTTCCTCCCACTAAAAATAAGGGGAGCCTCAATAACTATCTCAGGTGTAGATATGTACCCCACAGATGTTCAAAGTCATGAGAGATTAAACAATCACTGTGTCCAGTCTCTGACAAAGCAACCTACTCAAGCTGAATTATGACTACAGGAACTGTGTCAGACAAATACATATAAATATTCAAAAATATTCTAAATATACTGTTATCCTCAAGTCACTGCAAATAATTCCACTTAAAATGTGCTCTCCAGGAATACTCAGACAGATCCATTGCAAAGTTTATATGTCAATAAAACACTGTCCTGTAACAACAGAGCTTTGACTTGACTGTAGTGAAATTGAGCCTTATGCAGAGAATATGCTTGCTATAATGTTTACTAATTTAGCTTCCAGGGCTGTGTTTAGAGAGATGCTAAGAATTAACTAGCATGTTCTCTATTTGTGGATTATGTGTGCAATTCCCCAACCTGAAAGATGAGAATATATATCTAAAAATAAAGCTCCGTACACAGTTTCCCAGTAGACAATTGCTTACTCATTTAAAATGTATGTTTACTTAAAATTTCGTTCACTGGGATGGCCTTATGAAATATACATTTTATTTTAGCAGGGATTCCCAAAGGAGTCAGCTGCCAGGCAGCCTTTTTCCAGCTCCTTCAGTACAAACTATGTAAAGCAGGACACTAAATCTGCAATAACAGGGAACACTCAGGAATTAGTTTCAGCTCTGTTTATGCGGACAGTGCCTGAGGAGTACTTGGGTCTGAACAATTCTGTTAGTAAATTGGATAATTCATTCCCAGCAATTTGTTACCTGACATTAATTTCCTAGAAAACCATGATATCTGAACATGCTCCACATAAAATCACTTTTAGCAAAGTCAGAGGCTAAAAGGAAATGACTGAGTGAAATTTCCCTAGTTATGAATGTTTTCGGTATTTTTGTATCCCAAACCCTTGCAAGACCCTCTCAGAGTAATTTTAGCTGCTTTTGTATTAAACAATGGAGATAATTCTTCCAACTGAAAATATACCCTAAATTTTGACTCATATTTTGAAAGCAGGAAGACAAACTAAAAAAGACCACACTTAAGAAGGTTAAAAAGTATGGAGTAACCCTATTGCATAGGTTTTCTAACTACTGGTGAATTCATACAAAAGACTTAATACTATACATCACATCAAACATCATCACACAGACCACCTCCATTGTTAGAGTCAAATGAGATCTATATACCAATAAAAGCACATGTTTGTGAAGAAATATTTACTGCATAAGTTTTTCATGTTTTGAATTAGTTTAATGTTTTATTGTATATTACAAATCCTTCTGAATCCATGCCACAAACAGTCAAAACAAAAGTATATTGCAAGCTTTTGGTTGAAATAAAGGACAGGGAAATAGTAGTATACTGCTTGGCAGGAATCTTGAAGACATTTATATCAGAAGTCACTTAAAACTAAATCAAAAGGGATTCAGGCCAGGAAAACTAATCTCTATGAAATAATACTGAAAAAAAGTAATTTTCAAATGTACTGCTTCCCATCAAAGCCTTTCACAGAATAAATGTCTTGAAAGAGTTTGACTGAACTGACAGACAGATCTGAACCTCTCACTCACCAAATATAAATCAAGATGAAACTATAGATGGTTTTATAGAGGAAAATAGAGGTAAACTCCAGAGACAACTATGGTTTCTAGTAAGGAAAAAAATATATTTAGCTATGAAAACAAACAGTTGGAAAATACAACAGGAGAGAAACTCTCCCGAGAGCTTTTATCCAGCAACTATAACAGAGGTGAGTGGTACTTGCTGCAGGGAAAGTAGAATGTGGGCTACTCACAATATTATTAAATGCAGGATTGGGTTCTGCTCAGTCTTTCAGACCTGGCAGATTTGCTGCATAGCCATCTATATCAAAATGCACTGAAGCTGTAGGATAAGAAAACAGCATATTTTTAGACTTTTCTAAATTGGGCAGGACTCATAACAAGGGAAATGCTTAAAAAAAAAAAATTCAAAGCAGGTAAGTTAGAAACAGGATAAGAAAACAAATAAATTAACAAATTTATTTTTTATTAATTGCAAAATCTGGTTCTTTGTAGCCTAAGTAAAGTGTTTACAGAAACCCAAGAGTTCAGGACAATTTGACATGTAAAGAGGCAATGAGCTGTTAGTTTTGAAAGAGTACATCAAAACCAAGAGGCAGCATGGTCCATCATGAGAAAGTTACATGAGAATAATTTTACATATTTGAATGTCAAACACTGAAGCACACAACAGCACCCTTTTATTTAAAGACATTTTAAGAAACTTTCAGACTCTTTTCTCAAACAGATGGCTGGAGCTATCTGTCCCCAGCCTCACCATGTATCATATTCCATTTCCTGCAGAGAAAGGACTTCAGGCTAAGAAAGGAAACAATCCCTCAAGCTTCCCCAGCAGGTGAGCAGACATCGTACCAGCCTCCCCCAAGGTGACAGCTATCAGCAGTCACATCTTTCCCAAAGACAGCACACAGAAAAATCCATCTATTTCCCACAATATTTACCACCTTTGCAAAAAGATAAAGACATTTTGTTAGCAGAACTGTTACTCTCGTGACTTAAAAAGGATTTGCAAGACTGAACTCTAGTTGTTTCATAAATATAGGCAATTGTTCCTTACAACTGTAGCATCACTGCCTAGGTTACTTAAATAAAAACATTTATTTCCCCTTAGCTACAACCAGTCCATTATTTTTTTCTCTACTGAGGCTACAGATTGGCAGTACTGAGATGACATGGTCATCTGAAAGAAAAGAGATCCTAGCTCCTTGTCCTGGTTTCAGCTGGGATAGAGTTGATTTTCTTCCTGCTAGCTGATACAGTGTTGAGGTTTTAGATTTAGTATGAGAAAAATGTTGATAACACAGAAATGGTTTAGTTGTTGCTCACAATACTTACTCTGTCAAGGGCCTTTTGACTGCCCATGCCCTGCCAATGAGGAGATGAGCAAGAAGCCAGGAGGGAACACAGCCAGGACAGCTGATCTGAACTGGCCAAAAGTATATTCCATATCACAGAATGTCATGCTCAGGATATAAACATGGAGGAGTTGGCTGAGAGGGGCTGATTGCTGCTCAGGGATCATCTGGGTATCAGTCAGCACGTGGCAAAGACTTGTTTCTCTTGAGTTTTATTTCTATTTCTACTTTTGTTATCTTGCTTTTCCTTATTATTGTTGTTGTTATTATTACATTTTATTTCAATTATTAAACTGCTCCTATCTCAACCCACAGATTTTACCTTTTTTATGATTCTCTTCCCCATCCCAACAGGAGCATGGGGTGAACACTGAGCACCTGTGTGGTACTTTGTTGCCAGCTGGGGTTAAACCACACTTCTCTTTCCCTTCCTTGGTGTTTATTTCCACCTCCAAACCACACCAGGCTTCACAGGTCCTAAGAACACTTATTTTCCCAAAGTATCAACTCTTCCATCCAATCTCCCAAGCAGCTGCAGCAGGTCAGGGGTGCAGAGTTAACATGGTCAGGGCGAGGGAAGCAGAGGGGAGGCAGCCAGGGCAGGGTTACTCTGGCAGCCATGAGGGCTCAGATGCCCCATGCCTGTAACACCTCAGTTCAGCCTGATGGCACCGTCCTATGAGAGGCTTAAATAATTAGAGACCTGAGATTTACAGTTGCATACACTAATTGCTTTGTAAAAAATCAGGTAACAAGATCTGCTACAACAATTCACTTTTAAGTTTATTAGATTTATGACTAAAATTTCATTGAAAGGGTAGACAATGGGAAAGCTGTTAAAAGAACTATACTTCACTAAATAAGTATGTCCATATCTACTGTAAATATGTATCTGCTGTTTACTAGAAATGTCATGTTAGTATTATGTTGTATCTTACAGCTAAAAAAAAGTGAATAATAATAATCTACCATGATAGCATTCCTATTTGTTATAATAGGTGTTTGTCCATTAAATCACCAAAAAAAAAAAAAAAGCTTCTTCCATTAAGGTTTACCCCTACTAAGTTTTGCTGGATTGCTGTATTTTCATTACTGTTGGCTCTGAAAAATATCACCTTCACTTCAGCTGTAAATAGCCCAGGAAAATAGTTCAAACCTTAAAGGGAAACTTCCAAAGAAAAGATATTTTTTCCCCTCATAACTGAGACCTTTCCCAAGGGAACAGGCCACTTTTGGAGGTGTTAGAGCTTCATGTTTGTAGCTATGGAAAAAAATATATATATATAGAAATAATGGGTTGGCTGAGTTTATTATTAAAGGATTGCTCCTATTAGGAGATTCAGGGCAAATAAGAGTCAAGATAAAACAAAGTTATGGCAGAAAGCTTGGAGAATTTGTACTAGTTTCAATATCTTTGCTTCCATCTTCTAAATTGCCAATTGTCAAATGTCATTACTGCTCAGGCTGTTAGCTGCTCATTTGATTACAGCATAGCCCCCTCTCTGCAGCATGGATCTGTCCATGTGTAAAATCATAAAATGTGCTTGTGCAGGTGCAAAAGCTTGGGAAAGAATGAAGACAATAATTAAAGACATTGTGTTGTCTTTTTAATACACAGATACATCTACAACAAAACGCAGAAATACTAAGCTGTTTACTTCTATTTGTCCTTAAAGGATTTGTGGCTGCATGTACTTCAGTAGTTGCCAAGAGTTCTTGCAGTTTTAATGCTAATTTATGATGAAGCATAACAAATGAACCACAAGTTATTTAAGAAATGAAATAAGGAAACTTTTGAGGTTTTAACAGGAAAACAGACTGGAGGGCTCGTAGTCTGATGTAAATGAATGGATGGCTTCAATGAAAATGAAAGAGAAGAAAACTCTCTCCTGGGGTTCATTATGCCTCTTGAGCTGTTGGTAGTAAAGTTAATTTTTAAATGCTTTGAGGTGATTAAGAACTCAGGCATCACTCTAAATGTAAATAAGTCCTATTTCATTTCCTTGCAGTTAACTGATTGCAGCAGTCACCAGCTTCTTAGCTTGCTGATGTATTTGAGATCTGAAGTCTAGTTCATAATTAACCCTCTTCATATGAAGTGAAAATGTTAGCAAGCCTGGTGTTGAACATACATAACAAGGATGTGACATATTCATTCACTAGAGAATGTTTATATTTGTAAATCATGAGGGCACTATTTGAAGCAAAAGTATCACAGAATGAAAATCAACAAAGAAATCTATAGTTTGTTTCCATTCACACCAGATGCAGCTTTAAAATAAAACCAAAATGCATGCAGTTTAGAAGCATCAGCATAAATAGACGAGTTATTTATAGTAAAATTTGGAAAACCATTAAATTTGGACCTCTTTCTCCCCATTAGGTCGAGTCAACAGAAAATTTCAACATTCTGTATATAAACATCACATACAAATGAAAAATCTCAGATGATAATCCATTCTGGTAATGCACATATACAGGTGATTAAGAATTAATATCAAATAATCTTATTCAAGGCAGTGACTTGGACCTCCAAAACATGTATTCTCTTTCCAAATACATCTTGAGGCTGTTCAAGGCTAGGCAAATGTTTCAGAAGTGACTAATGTGGTGCATCAGTTTGTAATTACCTAACCTAGGACATGCTAAACCATAAACAGTCAAAATAGCTCTACTGGATGCTGGAATACTGAGGTAATCAACACTGAAAATTCTGATCTTGAAGTTCCCTACACTTACAAGAGGACAACTACATCTCTCTCTCTCTTAGCAGACTATGGTTAAATTCTTTCACAGTTCTGAAATATTTTAGTAGAGGTCCTTCACATCTGTCCTACTTCAACCTTGATCATTCTTGTGACACAAGGAAAAAAAAAGGCAGTCCAGTAAGAGCTGAAGTTAGGACTTCTGCACTCTCAGACTTACAAATAAAATGAAGGAACAGTTAAACACCACTTTTATTTGCTCATACATGTCATTGTGTTGGGGATTCCCCACATCCCATCAGGTAAATTGACATTGCTATTTGGTCCAAAGATCAGCTTTATTAATCACCCAAGGGTGATATGACCAAGGATAGTATCCTCCCTTCAAAGAATCCCAAAGGTACCTTGGTACATCTCCCAATTTTTGCTGCTCTGATATGATGGCAGGAGAAGATGCATTTCTCAAGACATTAGGTTTAAGTCATTCGAAGATTTGTGAGCCTAAACCTGTGCTTCCAGCTCCTCCAAGAAACCAATAGGCAGCTAGTGTCACAGAGAAAAAACTGTGGATCCTGCACACCTCTCACTTGTCCTGGCTGAGAGGAATCCCCATATTCCTCATCAGCTGTTTCAGGCCGATTTAAGGTGATATTCCATATATATTTCACTACAATGGTAGTATATTCAGATTGGATACGATGAAAATGTTCTTCCCTGAGAAGGTGATCAAACACTGGAACAAGTCCTTCAGCAAAGTGGTCATGGCCCCAAGTCTGTCAGTGTCCAAGAACATTCTTAGACACATTAAACTTTTTAGTTTACCCTGTGTGGCATCAGGACTTGAATATGATGATCTTCATGGGTCCCTTCTGAGTCAGGATATTCTAGGATTCTCCAAGAAATAAAGATACAGGTTTTATTAACACAATACAGGTATCCAAGTAGTCCAAAGCCCAGGAACCTTGGGTGCAAATCCTAGCCCCAAACTCTTGTAGTGAAACATTTTTCTCACCTGCTTTCAGGTTTCTTTATGATCCACAAAGGCATGTGACGTTTGTCCAGGCCTACTATAAATACTGAAATATTTAAAGGCAAACAGAGACGTACAGCTATGTTAATTTTCACATCTACCTGCAAAGTCAGTTATTTCACGTTTATCCAAACCAAATTTAAATTTTTCTTTTTTTAACTCAATTCCTTTTATTCATTTGAATAAGAGAAGACTTGTTGGAGGAAAATGTACACAAAATATACATGGCAGTTTCATAGTGGCCTTCTAAACCAAAAAGGCAGAAATATCTCACAGCTCTCTGCCTTGCACAGAGAGATTGTGCGTCTAACCATGGCAGATCAGAAGGAACAAAGAAGAATATTGAGATTCATCAGCAAACAAACTAGCGAGAAACTGATCATTTACAAATTAATAACAAAATGTTAAAGGCATCATAAGTAAACCCTACAAAAATTAGTTGGGTTTTTTTTTTGCAGCACTGATATTTAACCCCAAGTAGCTAAAGTGGAAGAAAGAAATGTCCTAAACTGATCGGGATAAAGACTTCTTAAAAATGCTGGCAGTCTGAGCAGAGCTCAGCACTGCCCTGGCTAGAATCCTATTTCTGCTTCGAGACTGTCACAAATTTATTAGCAAATTTGCCAAACTAAAATTGACTCCAACCATTTCAGAAAGAAGGTCTTTCTAGTGAATTTTACTCCCAATTTCCATTCTCCCACTGAAAAGTTTTACTCAATGTTGTTCTCAAATCAAATATTTTATTACAATCTTATCTAACAAACATCTTGAACACAAATTAACAGCTGGATTTCTAATGCTTTTATTCAGAAAATGACAGCACAATATAGTAATATCTGGCTAATGAGTAATCTTTTACTGCACTCTAACTCTCATCTTTTACAGAAGTTGCCAGAAGAGTTTCTTTTCTCCCCTGCTCTTCTGCAACTTCTAAATCAAATTACAGCTAGTATTACTCATGTCTCACTTTCTGTGCTTCACACTTGTAGCTGGAAGAAGATAGGGAGGTGAGAGGGGTTGATCTAGTCATTTATTAATGTCAGGGAGCTTCAGGCTAGATCTATTCAGTGGGGGAGAAACATTGTTATTGCTCTCAGTAAATTGAGGCAGGTCACGTCAGTCTCACAAACAAAAATTCTTCAGTTGTTCACATTTGCTAAATAAAGCTTCTCTGGCCAGCTGCCTGCTGACAGCCACGGAACGACAGCAGCAAGAAATATTGCACAGCTCTCAGGCACCCGCAGGGAAAGCAGTGTTGCCCCATATGAAGGTTCACAGAATTTCCAAGTAGCAAACAAAAAGGCACTGAGAAATTACTAGAAAGCTCATTCAAAACAGGTGCCTGATCACACAGTTATATAGGTGTTTTTAAGGAGGAGCTGGCTGTAACATCTCCTGTAGGCAAGGCCTTTCTTTTTCTTTTTCTTCACCATATTCTAAATATGTCTGATTTCATAACTTATTTTTAAAATTATACCAAGTTTGGAGGTTAAGCTTGAATATTTGTGCACATGGACATGTGCATTCAGGGATTGTTAAGATGCAAGTTAATCTGTGATTGTAACTAGAACTAACCTTTGAAAATAACTCTCAAAACAGGGTAATAGCAGCCAGACAGTGTATAGAAACCACAGTCACTGCTGGCACCTTGGTGTAGGTGAGAGGTTCTTTCACAATACTTTGGTATGGATTGCCATTTTCTTTGTTGTACCACTGCATTAATGCAACCTTTCCCATGCCTTACCTGTCTGGGATAACAAGTCCTTCTTCTTTGGAGTACTGCAGACACTAATACTGAAATGTGTACAGCATCACAAACAGCAAGTGTAACATCCCATTAGCAGGGCAGGAGCGCACAGCCTGGACGCAGTGTCCAAGTCTGGCTTCCCCAGGTGAGGCTCTGAAGGACGCTCAGCCTCAGCAGCCCTCAAGTGCAGAGGATTAGTGGGTGCTCAGCACGTCTCAGTATGAGCAAGGCTGAGCAGCTCCAGCCCACACTGACTGCCTGGGTAAGGATTTTCTCATCTTATCCTCAAAGCTATTCAAACCCTGATCCTAACAGAGGTCTTAGGGGACTTTTTAATTTTCATACTTCTCAAACTCAATTTAATTTAGTTGCCCCTCTCAAATCAAGTCAAAGACTTGGAGGGATTTGAGGAGAAATATGATCTTTTTTCATTAAAAGCAGGGTCTTATCACAGATCTTTGTGATTTGTATTGTCTGGCAATAGGGGAGATCATGTAACTGGGAGTGTTTATTTTCTATGAGGCAATTAAGGCTGAGAGATATGATTGTAATTCTACGTGCTTACTTGCAAAACTATGTACTCACACCTGGGCTGGGCCTGGTCACTCTGGCACCAGTTGCCAAAGTTATTTGTGTGTGCACGTATCAAGGGCTTTGCGAGGTCAAAGAAAGACCATTCAATTGAGACTTGAGAAACCTTGTCAGTGTAAACAACACTCTTATCAATTTGAGAAAAATACTGATTTTTATATCATACTGCTCTTTTCCCATCAAATCTACAAAAATCATTATCATTTGGGGTTTTTTCTCATGTTAAATAATTATTCACTTGAATTCATAAACCCTTTTATTCTTCATTGTGCTAGTCCCCTTGTTCTGAACGCTCAAACAAGTCCAAATTGGGCTGGAATCAGTTCTTACTGTTCAAGCTTACTGGGCATACTTTTTTCCACAGGTTAAGGAAATGCTCCATTTCTATCCACTAACAAATATTACACCCTGTTTTAATATCTCCTGAATTAAAAAAAAAAAAAAAAAACAACAACCAAACAAAGAAAACATCACTACCACACCAAAAAAAAAAAAAAAAAAAAAATAAAAAATAAAAAAAAAACTTACAGGACAGAGAGAAGACTGCCTGGACAAGGCTATGACTTGCCAAGTAAGGACAGCCACAACTGCTGATTACAAAAATGTAGTTTTATGTTTTGACTAGGGACAAGACCTTCCAGTAAAATAAGATGCCAATTAGCATTTACTGTAGATGAAAAAGACTGGGTTTTAACCTTCTGTAACACTAGAAAGAGCCAAGAACACTCCAGTTAGTCATATGATATACAGGTACTCAGTTAATCATAAAGCACAGACTCCTCAGATAATCATCCAAGAACTGCTAATTATGAAAAGAATAGATTATACTGAAAAATAAACCATATTTTAAAACTTTTCTTCTGGGCAAGGTGATTTTCTCTCTTTTCTTAGACTGATGTTTATTACATTCAGTCTTTACTCAAGGGATTTTCTTCTACTAACTTGCTATTCTCAGCTACATCTAATCTTTCACACCTGTTCCGACTCATTAACCCTTAAAGTTAAAAATCCTGCACACTCATACCTCTCTTAATTAACTTCACTGCTTGTAACCAAAGTCATTTAACCAGGAAAAATTTGGTATGAAATTTGGTTCAAAATCACTCTCATTTATATTCCCTAAAATATGATACAAATAGGCCCATATCTTTCCCAGTGACCAGTTCCTGCTTACCCAAGTTCTTCCACTCTCAGCAACTTCTACCTAAAGACCAGCCAGATGAAGCTGATTCCAATGAAATTTCTAGTGACAAGAAGAAACATGGCAATCTGAAGCACTTTTAGCCCTAGTACATTCTCCTTAGGACAGAGAATCTATACTATTGAATTAGGATGAATTAGTACTGCATTATAGACTACTGCTGAATTAGTATGTCATGAGTTCATCAGTGTCATTTAAGATCATGTTTAACATAAGAAGAGTACTTAACACTGATCAATTACAAATTGTCCTGAAGCTCAAATAGCAGTATTGTCCTGTGGCATCAGAAATGTATGCAGAATCCAAAAAACTTGCACTACATCTTGCAATGTTTAACAAAAAATGCTACATCTACATCAGATTTGTTTGCCAGATTCTACAGTAGCATCCCACAGAATAATGAATATAGCTAAAAAATGAAATGCTATGTTCAAGATATCTTATGGTTGATATCTAGAAGATTGATTAAAAACTCTGGTTAAAGATTATGGCCAAAGCTGCCACTCACCTGTCACACTGGGACATCCACTACAAGGATAGATTTTTAAGGCTACACAAGACTACAAGGTAAAAATCTCACAAGCCTGAATATCTTCTAACAACTTTGTTTTTCACATCATTATCAATATATGTGTACATGTGTAGGGATGCTCACATACTCAAAAAAAAAAATTCAAAATATTTTATTGCAAAAGCTTAATCCACTTTGGAAAAAAACTAGTCCAGATGCAGAAGGTTTTACTTATGTTGGTTAATGTGGCTGTGGAAGGCAGGATGCTCTGTGGTATAAAAACCCCATAGGATTCAAAGACTAAATGGAAATGAGATTATCAGGGTCTGTCTCTAGAGACAAAGTGATTATTCCATCCAAATGATTATTCAAAAACAACAGTCTCTGACAGGGGAAAAAAGATAGAATGAGGGTCATAGGGGGACAGTGTGCATTGTTCAAATATTGATAAACAAGCTGCACAGAGGGGATAGAGCCTAAGGTACCAGTCACAGCAACAGAATTGCCTATTTACCAGTTGATGAGAATTACTGAGGTGAAAATCTATTGGGAATGGACAGGGCAAAAGAATGCAGAAATATAAACCAACCACTGCGGAAATCTTAGGAGCCCCCTGACGGGGATGGAGCAGTAACTGCCACATCCAGAAATACAGTCAGTAGGAATGGTGCAGCACTGATCAGCCAGAACCCCTTTTTATCAATCAAATTAAGGTTTAACAGACTAGGGGCAGGGGGGACAGAAGGGCAGGGAGGAGTGTGGGTAAAATAAAAGGAGATTACATAAGAATTGCTCTTCACTTCTTAGAATTACAAAGTTGGGGTTCTGTTCCTATTAGTGCTCTAAGTTTTCCAGCACACTGTTACCTGCAACTACTGGTGTGTAATTATGTGTTTCACAAAGTAGTGCAGTTACAGGAAGCCATGACTAAATGTTCCTACTAAATTAGCCTCTTGTGTATTAGTCACTCTTTTCATACAGTAAAAATGGAGTTTGACTCTTCTCTTTTGTTTACACCCATTTTGAATTGATTTCATCTCACTGCTTCTGCATGTGATCTGCCATTGCAAGTGGGAGAAGACTCCAATCTGCTGTTTCAATTAACTTTTCAAGATACATGTTTTTCTCCAAATATTAATGATATGCAGAACCTAAAAAATCACAAAGTGATGTTTATAATTTCAAAAGAATGAATTATTTAACTATATGTAAGCATAAGAATAAACTTCCACTATGCAGCAGAGGAACACAGGAGTATGAGAAAATTTGACATATATTTTTATGCACATAGCAATACAAGTATGCATTGACTTTGACATTTATGTAAACAATAAAATAATCTTTATGACTACAGAGAGGAAGGAGAGAAAAAAAAAGTTCTGTAAAATATTTGTTCTCTCTTCCCAGCCCAATCCAATTTCAAAAAAGCAAATAAGAGAACCTTATTCAAATACATTAGGATTCATCCTTTTTTTTTTTTTAATATAGTTGATTCTTACTCTAGAATTGCCATAAAACTTGTCAGTTGCATATATACTAGCTATAAAAAAGTTCCCCTTTATAGTGCCATCATTAATTTTCTTTGGAGGAATTTTGCTGACCTCACCTCTACATGAGACTTTTCCTTGCATAGGAATAGGTAGAAGGGAATGAAAAGAATGGTGCATACAGAAGACAGGCAGTTGTTTTATTTTGTGTCTGCACAGCACAGTGGAGTCATTGCCACTTTGCAAAATGTCAGCAACCTACAGGTAAAATGATAGCAAATCTGCACCACCAGATTGCATCTTTTCACTGGACTAGACAGTGAAAGTATTACTTGGCAATTATCTTTCACATACTAAAGATACGGAATGATAAGGCTGACTGCAAAAGAACTTAGTTCCACAGGACTTTTTAATGACAGTAGGGTAGACTGAACTGTCATTATGACACTGCAGTATTAGGATATTTTTTAAAACTGCTTATGTTAATAGTCTGTGTTATTGAAGGAAGAAAACTATGCAAAGAACTATTAACTAAATCACTTGCAAAGGGTTTATGTTCACGGCTGATACTCTTCCTAAATGAAGCCCCAAGCTGAGCATTGCCCCTAACAGATAATTATAACATGACTCTGGGTTCCCTCTCTTTTTATGGGGAGACAATGGTTTTCAGCGCTCTTTCTCTTCTGGCATTACTGGGATTTCACTTTATCTCATTTAGAATAAATGCAGCTCATTAATGTGATATTTTGGGCAAGGACTTCAGATTAAAGATGCACCCAGAAAAACACTATAGCTTAAATAGAAAGATAAGTAGGACTAGAAAAATAATACTTCCTCCTGACTGCTCTCTCTTCCTTTCTAAGATAGCAATTCTGAAAAAAAGAAAAAGCTATCTATTTGAGTAAATGAGTAGAGGAGAGGGACAGTTGGCCTTCTGTGCATATAAGCTGACTAGTTGAACAAGAAATGTTTCAAAGACCTTGAGTGCAAGTCTTTGTTTATTAAGAATAAGCAATCAATCAGCCAGAGCACACAACAAGACCCTGTTCAAACAATGGATAATGATGAGTGCCTCAGTCACACAGCTTAGACTGGACAAGTAAGCCTGACATTACCAGCAAAAAAGGCAAAGTAAACAGCATAAAAGTCACAGAATAAGACTGTTCAGGGAGGTCTCAAGCACAGGAATGCTAACATACGTTCAAATGGACAGAGGGCTTTCTTGAGATTTCTCTTAAACAAACCATTTATTATTTAAAGCTATCAAAACTTGCCTTGAAAGCTAGATTAAATAAATCCCTCACATTTGAAATCTCTATGACTAAAGGCCCACTTCTGTTAAATTAATTTTCATGAGATTAATAGTATCAAGACTATTTTTTCTTCCTGTATATATTTGTATATGTTTTCCAGATTTCATTTACAGCAATAGCAGCCATTTATAAGCCTCACATGAAAGCAGGCCAAATGTGAACAGCAGCACAGAAAAGAAACAGTCCACATCATTAAGAAAAAATTAATGGAAAATCTAGTGCAAAACAAGAACTAATTATTCCGTGAAACACGTGCATCTCTTTCTGTTTCTCTTTCCAGCATTTTCTCGAATATATCTTTCTTTATTACAAATAAAATTATAAGTACTCTCAAATTTTGCAGCCTGATAGTCTTCTGATTACCTGGTGATGGATGAACTTGCACTATTTACACAGGAAGGGGGTGGCAGGGGGAGAGAGGGAGAGGGGTGTCTGTTGAGAGATGAGGGACCTGAAATCATATACAGAATGATTTCACATCCTTGGATTAATGAACAGTAACAAGATGAGAAGTTCATCTGCAGCCTGTGAAATATACTTGAAAACAGAGCTTGGTTCAACATAAAATTCATGAGTCTGTTTTACTTGCTGCTAACTGAAAATCCTATCACATGCAGTCTTCATTCTCCCACATTTTCCAAGAAGGTAGCGAAAATCTTCAGATTAGCCAAGCTATTTGTGTGAGAGAGCTTACAAAACCGTAAGATCATGTCAGCAGTGGTATAAAACATTGATTGATAACACAGGCTGTTTCTGCACTGCATCCCAACAAGCCATTGCTCAAACCTTAAGCTGCTCATGTAAGTTGATTTTCCTTGAGCTCTTGCAGAACGTGTCCTGTTGGAAATTTCTGTTATATGGCCGCTGAAACTTACGCATTTATCTTATTTATATTTAAAAAAAAAAAACCAGACAAACAAAAAACAACCCACAATCAAGAGCAGCCAATAGAAATTCTTTTAAGATAATCCAGTACATCTTTTGATTTTGATGAACTGAGCATTCTTGCAGCTACACAAACACAGGGTATTACATCTCCATAAATAAGTATCAGACTTATCTCATTTATTTCCACATGCACAGGAGAGACAAATGCTGGAAATGGAAGTCTGAGATATATTTCACAGTGGAAAGAATCAGGATGCACTTCCTTCTCCTGTGCTGTATTTGGACAAGGGCCCTCCAAGTCCTCAGCCTCTGTTGGAGCCATGAAACATTCACTTTGCACAGGTAGAAAGGAATAAATTACACACTGATCACTGTACTCAAGTGCTCCTTCTGCCAACACGCAAAACACCGTGCTGAATTTTTTAAATGAAGTGAATTTGGTAGATTTTCAGAGTATGAACTGTTTGATGCCCTCTGCACCCCACGGGCTGCAAAAAGGCAACAGGTTTTTGGCTGCTGGAATTTTCAGTGAGTGAATGGCAAAAGCCACAAAAACTGACTTTGTGCTGCACTAATTTTCCCCCATTTAGGAAAAAAAATACATACAAATGAGGAAGTTACTGCTTGTGATAAAGTCTAGAATTCTTGTTAAATGTATACTGACCTTATTTTGAAGCATTCTGTAGATTAAAAGACAGAAATATAAACATGCAAAAGATTCCTATTCATTGAAGCATAAATGATACAAATCTTTTTTTAAGGCAATATTTTTTATTGTAGGCTTGTTAATATTATTATTCAAAGCTATAGACAAATTTTTGTGAGATATTATTATTCTGATCCATAATGAACTCTCCAGGAATTTTCCACAATGATAGAGTTAAACTTTGGCTAAAATATTTTCAATTTCAGCCCTCATTTCTTCTAGCTGTTTGTAGGGCTTCCCCTAAGGATGGTACATGAAATTTTGGCTAGACTCAAAGGGTAGTGGTCAACAGTTCAAAGTTTAAGTGGGGACTAGTTAGGGGTGGAGCTAATGCAGAGGATGACACTATTTAATGCCATCAGCAGTGAGCAGGGATGAACAAATAAAAAGGCTCATGGCTCATGCCAAGCTAAGGGTAAGAGTTTCTATGCTGAAGAGCTGCATTGACACTCTGAGAGGCTTCAAGAAGCTAGAGGACTGGACAAACAGGAAACACATTAAGTTCAGCAAAAATAAATTTCAAGTCCTTCCCGGGGAATGGAAATGTCCCTCGTGGCAGTACAAACAGGCTGGACTGCCTGGCTTGTGGCTCTACAAGAGGGGCCTAGGCAGGGGGTGCAGTGTGACAGCATACAGTGCTGCCTTAGCAGAAGAGCACAACCAGAGGCTGATGGAACATGTTTCTTCAGCCTAGAGAAGAGTATGGGGGAATCTAATTCCACCTTCTGCTGCAGAAAAAGGAGTTTTCATGAGGGTGGAGCCAAACTCTTCTCTGGGATGCTCAGCAAGAGGCAACAATCACAACAAGTTGCAGCAAGACAAGATCTAATTGGACATAATAGGGGGAAAAATCAGACTGAGAGTGATTAAGCACTGAAGGAGGTTGTACAGGGACATGGCGAAATCTCTGTCTTGGGAGATTTTTGAAACATGACTGGACAAGGTCCTGAGTAACCTGGTTTAAAGCCAAAGTTATTCTCACTTTGGGTTGGATAAAACTTCTGGAGGCTTATTCCAACTTGTCTCTTTGGCCCAAACTCATCCTTATGGGCACAGCCATTTCAAAAGGTTGGAGATGGTCTGTGGTCACTCTGCCATGTCAAATGAAAGCACAAGAGATTGTTGCCTTCAGGGGCAGCATGCAGCAGCACTTTAGGACGGTCAGCTGGACTAATGGCGTTTTATACATCCACTCTTCTACAGTAGGTGAAGAGCATCAAACACCATTGAGTTTGTGTAGAGCACAGAAAAGTCTGTTGTGCACAGAGGAGAATAAAGCCAGCACAGCAGGAGCTTTTTGCCCAGGAGACCTGTATTCTTTCATCCTGCCTTGTTGTCACAAGCTTTGTTTGATAAACGCATTGGATCATTTGATAAACTCATAGGAAGCCCCAATAAGACAGTTTTCACATTTACTCAGAGACTAGTCCAGTGAGGTCCAAGTCCTTTGGACAGCTTAATAAAATAAATATTTATTAATCCATGTTACTGTAATGGTAAAAGTGTTTACTGTCTCTGAGAATTGCTTCCCCTCAGTCTCCTCCCTGCAAATTTCTACAGCTGGAAGTTGTTCTTTCCTTCACATTGCCTGACTGCCCTCTGAACTCCCTCTCACCTCTCTCCATCCTTCCTATGCAACTGGCGTTCAACTCTAATCTCAGTTCACTTTCCATTCTGATACTATTTCACCCACTCTCTCCTCAGCACAGCCAGCCTGGGAGAACACTCACCTGCCATTTTTATGGATTTCACATGTCTCTCTCACTCCTATAATTCCTGCTACCACTTTCTGCATTGCTTTTCTTTGTCTGTTTGGATGATGTGTCAGACCAGCTGTTTGGATGCTCATGGGAATGGGCGTGGTGAATAAAATTTATAGCTTGAAGTAACGGAAAATTCCTAAGAGCACCAAAAATCTAGGGTTAGGTGAGTGCAAACTCTGCAGGAATTGATCAGACCAGGCAAGAATCCGTGAGAGAGCATAAGTAGGGAGATATATTTGTAATTCCAGACAAGCCATCCTTCCTTTGAGTCTGACCCTTTACAGTCCCTGCTCTGGTTCACAGCACCACCCAACTGCTGTGGTGCACCTTGTCTTGCAGCAGAATGAAGAAAGCTCTCCCTTCTGCCAGCTGCAGCAGCACACACACAGATACAGGAGGGCTTTCTCATCTTCCCCATATTGTATGCTCCTCACACACACCTTCAAATGTTACTGTCTTGAAGGATAGCATTTTTTAAGGAAAAATAAATAAACCATAGCTGATTACTTGACACCAAAATTGTGGAATTGCTTTTTGTTAGCCCAAAGATAAATCAAGCAGTTCTGTGAGAGCCCAGATTAATGCAGCCTTGGTGTTTTAGACCACCACAGGTATTGGGTGTTGGGGTGGGTGTGAGTTGCAGACAAAGATTTCTGACTGATGGAGACTTTCAGAAATTTTCTCTTTTGATCTTGTAATAATACCCCCAACAAACACAGGATGAATACCTAAGACTCACCTTAGGAAATCTGGCTAAATACATGAAAGCAAAGAGATGGAACAGAGATGTATATTTACCACTAAAGAAGATTTTTTGAGGTTTTATTTGTTTTCTTTTGAATCAACAGATTTAGAACACTTCATCCTACTTGCAGGACATTTTCAACACCCATACCTTTACTCATTTTTTTCTACCTATCTACAGCATATGTAGGTAGCTACCAAAAGTGAGGCATTTCCTCTTGCAACTCCAGGTTCCTAAGGAAGATAGCAATATATACATGCAATAATTTAAAGTGCTTTATAAAGCCCACGAATGTAATCATTTGTACTTTGCATCTATCAGTCTGTCAGTTGTTACAATTAGAGCAACTTTTGAACAATAAACCTCTAAAAACATCCCTCTTGTAGGGTTTGGTTTTTTAAATAAAGACAATAACAAACTAATAAAAATAATAAAGTTAATAAGCTCCAGGGGGAAAAAAAAATCATGCTCCTAGTTCCTACACATGTTCACAGTTGTATTTTTAGGTTATACATAACAGACAGCAATCTTTGTTTGAAAGCCAACACACACTTCCCCAGTGAACTGCAGGATACACATAAATAATCAGGGCTGGAAAAAGGTCATCACACAGCTAGAACTGGGGTTAGCAACAGCACCTTGCAAACCAATTGTTCAGAGAGCCTTAAGCAAAGCAAATCAAGCTAAGTGCAACATAACTGTGCTGAAAGCTGAACAAATTTAATCATAGGGATGAGCCAAACTTGAACCTTAATGCGCAACAAATTTTATTAAGAATTGACAAGTAGTGAGAGAAGTTACACAGTTAAGCTGTAGCTCAAGGGAATAAGTGTGCAAAAATAAGATGAGGAGCATTTAATAAGGCCCAAGGACCACCAGCTGAGCTCGCAGGAATCAATCAGCAAGAGCTTGGTCCCAAGGTCTGCTTGTTACTGCAGTAGGGAACATATTAATGGTGTATATTGACTTGCAATAAGAGATTCCTGGAAATATTCCCTTTTAACTTGTGCAACATAAAATTTAGTTAACAGGAAAAAAACCCCATAATATATTTTCTAACTATGTCTGTTTCCTATCAGAAAAATAAAATAGATTTCATCAAGACATACTTGTCAAAAAGCTCAATTTTTGTAACTGAAAATTGAGTTCTTTTTCATTTCAATGCCCTTGGGCTCTGTCTTATGGTCATGCCATGATCTCATTTGCTTTATTGGGCCAGAATCCTGGCACAAATTTACCTGCACTTACGCCCTATGCCTAGAGACTCCCATGCTGCGAGCAAGAGAGCAGCAATTCCCAAAGTGGGAATTGTCTCCTGGAAGACAAAGGTATTTTCATAAAGAATAAGCCCCTCACATCAGTCCTCAGATTGTGCCCAGCATATATAGATATAGCATGCTGAGTTGCTGCTTGGCAGGACGAAAGGTGGCAGTGGAGAAAGCAAGTTATTCAGAGGTGTTATACACTTTGCAACTGAATTGCTGTATGCTTTAAACACAACTTCACAACACTAATTAAGAAACTAAGCCTTGTGATTTCCTGATAGATTCCTAAATATCTTAGAAAAACCCTCAGGGAGAACGGTAAAAGGCAGAAACTCCACAACTAGACAGTAACTAAACAACATGAGTTTTGAATCTCACTCCAATCTGTCCACAAAGTCTGCTTTCTGTCTGAAATTTCTTCTCTATGTCCCATATGAAGGAAACATATTTTCTTGTTTTTTTGTTTTTCTTTTCTCTCAAAAGTTTCCTGTAAACCAGATAATGCATCTTGTTCTGAATTCTGAAGGCATTTTAAATTAATACTGCATATTTAGTCTTGTCTTAACATGCCTTTTAGTTTGTTTGTTTGTTTGTTTGTTTTCATTCGGTCTGGGAGCTACCTTTGATGGGATGCAGCAGTTGTACAATCCTATTGATTAACTAATGTTTGCTGTTATGGAAGTGTCATGAAACTTAGTTAACTGAAGTTTGTAAAAAGCTTTACAGAATTTTAAATGAAAGCTGCTTCAGTTTGAGTAAGAAATAGTTATTAGGAGTAGAAAATGGAAGGACATTTGATGAAATTATGTATAGCAAAAAGACAAAACAGAGGGTCTATGCAAATCATAACACCCATTTGCAGCTCCTTTAGCAGAATAGAGATGACTGCCATGTGCTGGAGCCTGATCGCATTTACCTGAACTGCACTGATGGGAGCTGAGTTACTCCTGATTTACACCAACACAAACAAGAATAGAATCAAGCCAGGCAAGAGCCCTAGGAGTACATTTAAAAGGACAAGAAAAGGAAAGAGCTCCACGCTAAACCCACCTGCCCAGGGGATTCCTAGTTTGAACCGCTTTGTATATGACAATTGCCAGTCCTCTGACAAAACTGCCACTTAGTATGGACAAAATCTTATATCATGAAGAAAAACATTTTTCTTCTATTAAGAGTGCATAAAGTCAGTGTTTGGGATGGGGAAATGTCCAGTTATGGTCAGAAAAAATGATCTGGTAGAAACAATTCCTCCCTCCTCATCAATTGGACTCATTTCCTGTATATCTGAACCAAATCTGTTTCTTTTACTGTCAGATGCTATTTTTGTTAGATACCTACAAGCTGGATGCTTTTTTTGAGATAAATCTGAAGCACAATATGAACCTTCTCTTCCATCCCCAGCAACAATCCTGGTGCAGCTTCACTTGCAGCCCACATAGCAGTTGCAGGAGTTGCAGTGGAACTACAGCACAGCTGGATGTGAAAAAAATTATTGCATTTAAAGGTGTACTTGCAGCTCAAGAATAAAAATTAAATATGCATACATCTGATAGAAAGATCATTCAGAAATAGAAGTATGCTGGCAACGTCCTTTTTAGGGTAACTTCAACGTATATTCAATGCCAAGCAAGACAGTAGCTATTGAGAAGCTGTGAGGAATAGCAAGTCCAAATTGGAAATGTTTGCAAATAGGCTTACAGCCCACACAAGTTCAGCTGGTTCCTGAACTGTTGTTTGGCACAGATCTCATCTTAGCATTTAATCTGCAATTTTAAAGAACTATTCACATAGTTCTTATCACATGTAGCAACTACCTGCTTGTCACTACAACACTATACAGAAAGAATGAGTCCCTGGACAGTAAACCTCGCCTTACACTCCAGAACTCCATTTTCAGGCTTAGACTATATTCCATGCTACTAACATATCCACAATTACTTGAGTCAACAATGTACCAGAAATCTGGGGAAAAGCCAAATATTAAGGGCAGATCTGCAAGGATCTCTTCAAGTATCCATATTTAAGGGCCATTATTCTCCTTCAAAGACTGACAAAAAATTGAGACTATTTCAGATGCCTGATAACTATAAGACAAGCTAACACTGCTCTTAGCAATACATTTGTTCTCTTGATAGCTGTATGTGGCAAAGTATTTACTAATTCTGCCTATTGCACCTGCAACTGATTTGGCTTCTTCTGCCAGAAAAGTAACCATCTGGGGAAGAATTCTTGAACAAAAAGGAAGTACTAGGAGCAGAGATTCACTATTTGCCATAATTTTATTTTCTCTTAGTTAAAAGGAAATAGTTTTTCTTTTATATCTCAATTAATTTAAGGTGTGGTGCACCTAAAACCCCCTGAAACACAGATGGATTATTCAACACACAAGCAGTCTCAAAGCTAAGCAGGATGTCTAAAGAGAGGATCTCTAGATTATTTCCCTTGGGTTACAATGTAAAGCTTCCAATTCTTGCAGCTTTTGAGTATTCTTTTTAGTTTTTTCCTAAAACTTCCCCAGTTTGTCATTAGCCTCACTGTACTGTGAATACAACTGAATATAATGTTCCTGAAATGAAATTGCAAATGCCAGCTATAGGATCTATTCTTCAGCTTATATGAAGACGATGTTAGCCCTGTTTGCCAAGGAATTAATTCTTCTAGGAGTTAATATCCGGCTTATCCGTCAGCCAGAATCTCACTTAGTTGTCATCAGAGTGAATGTTTCTGGGACAATCTCTCCTTTAGTAGATTTGGTTTCTATTCTTTCTTCGAAGATAAAGTTGTCTGTTTCCAATTTTTTGTGATGTCTGTATCATTTCTGTTCCTTACCTGGCATTTTCCCAGTACTTGAGCTATCTGCAAACATTATCTGTGAAAACTTAACTTTTTCTTTCAGAATTTAGGAAAAAACATAAACAGAATGGAGCAGGAATTAATCCCTGAAGGAGCCAAATATAAGCATCTTTGTGTGCTAAGGCTTTCTCAATTACATTTATAATTTGAAACATAGTATTCAAGCATACTAATTTTGTACCCTTTACCTTTTTTCATCAGAATGTCATTGGGTATTAAGAAACACTCATGTCAGATATCTATCAATCAAAATTTTAATCCTATTAAAAATTAGTTTGAGAGGATTTCCAGGCTGCCAATCCACACTGACTATATTAATTGCATTGTTTCCCCTGTTTATTTCTTAACTGATGCACATGAACAAATTCATCTGTTATTGAGTTCAGGCATTAAGCAACCTAGATTTCTAAACACTGAGAAATGGTACATAATGTAATTTTAAAATATTGTAAATCTTACAGTCCTTTGAAACTTTCCTGGTAGCCTAAAACACATCACAGTTAATGATCTGAAAAGCCTCATCAGCCTCATCTTAAAGTCTCAGCTTTATATCATGAGTTCATAAAAAAACTGACTCAGTACTTCCTTTCCTTCAACATCTTCCAAATTACTAAGGAAAATAAAAGTACTTTTTACTATGAGATTACATGTTTTCATTAACTTGCTTTTTCACCTATAAGAAGAAATATATTTTTTATCTCCTGTACCAGTTTTCTATCATTGGTAATTGTACCATCTCACCTAGTAACAGACTAATAGAGTTTTCAGGATTCTTTTTGTTATATAAGTGAAAAACTTTCTTGCAGACCTTAAATGTACCAGCCACTGATTTTTTCTTTTCTGATTTTTGCCTCTCTCTTTCATTTTCTGTAACTTTAAATATATACTTTGTATGTATTTATATCATCTTCTTTAATAAGTATAGCCACTTTCATGTTTTTCTCTCTACCACAGAAGGGTTTTTTTTAAGATAAAATATTCTTTCTTAGCTGTAGAAGTTACTGATAGGGTCTCTCATAAAATTTGCTGACATCCCTCAGTTCTCTTCATTAGCCAACTAGTGGCCCTGTTTACACATGACAAATATGCATAGGTGCATGTCAGAGTGTATATGTTTCCACTTATTTAACATGCATACCTAAAAACAGTAAAAAAACCTTATTCTTTTCTCATACAATAAATGCATCTGTCTTGATCACACCAACTTTAAAAAACCCACTGATGAGGAGATGTCATCATTCCCTTTTTAATTTTTAGAGTAAGGTCTAACATAAGATTTCTTTATTGGGGGTACAATAAATTTTTGGCTTGAAGATAATTTCAAAGGGGTTTTTTTTAATATCCAGGTATTTTACTTTTATATTGTGGTATTTTCAACAAATTGCTCACAGTTAAGTCTTACAGGATAACACAATGTACTTTATTAAAAATACTCTTTATGAACTGTGCTTTGGTTCTTTTGTGGCTACTGCAGTAGGAGAGAACTAAATTCTAGTCATGTTTTTCTCTTTTAAGACCCAGATCAGAAAACACCTAAGATTCCTACCTTCAAATTGTCTGTCATGTGAAGACTTCCTGTATCCTTCACTGGTTTCAATAAATAAATTTTAACCCTTTCCATCACGCTTATTCCCATCTTGTATGTATAATGAGATGGAAACATCCAAAGTCTGTTGCTTCTTCTCACCACAGAAGGTGAGACAACATTGCCCAAACAGCCCTCCTGCTTGTTCAGTACATTTCTGCTCATCACCTTCTATCTCCTGCTGTGTATGACAGTACCCCCTTCTCCCTCCTGGGGTGATTAGTAGATGACTATTTTCTTCCTGGGTTTCACTTTCTTTGGTTGCTCTGCAGCCAAATCCCTTCTTCATAATTCTAGAGAACTGTTGCCAGTCCTAACAAGCTCTTCAAGAAACATTAACCTTCACTGATATGCCACATTACCTTACTTAGCCTATCATTTAATTTTCCTGCTCTTTATCTGCTAGACCCAAACTGCTGTATTTGAACTAACGTGACAGCAAAAAAGGGACAGTATCTTGCTCCTTTCTAATTTTCCACAATCTTAATACTTTCCACATTTTGCTCTTTGTTTGTGGAGTTCCCTTTTCGTTAAGACAATTTTTGTCAGAACAGTTCAAAAAAGGCCAGACATCTTCCTTACATATCTTGCTTAATATTCACAACAATCTTTCCTTGTATCCAAGATGTCATATAGCTTTGCTCTGACTACACTTGCACAGCTGTAAATATATTTTCTTAAATGGAGTTGTTCCTGACTTGAGCAGTAAGGGTTGTAATTTCATAGCATAGCAACTCACTTTAGCTAAAGTAGGGGTTTATTATTATTTTGTAAAAAGAAGATGCTTTCATTCTGACCTAGATAAGAATCTCTGTCTCCTCCCTCCTTAAGACAACTATGAAAATGAGATTGTAAATCTCCTATGGAGAAGAGACTTGGACAAATCAATAATTTATGTTATGATTTTGAGAGACTTTCACCTTGAGGAAGTGCCAGCCCTATCATAATTCTGTAGATCTTGTTTGAAAATGTTTTCCATTACTAATCGAGAGAACCTTTTTTTTTCTTATTATTTATATAAGGCTCCTTTGATTTTCAGTGTGTGACACTTCAGAATGAAAATGGTGTCTGCATTAATTAAAAAAGAAGATGAGAACTCTTACTTTCCTTTCCCCTCACTTAAAAGCCAAATAAAACGCTGGCAGGCAACACTCAGCATGTAGTGCTCTACTTCCAACCATGAACCCCTTTTATAGATTTCTGTCATTTTAGCTGCTTCTGGCTAAAATCACTGGTTATAACACTGACTTGGAAAGAAAAATGAGCAGTTAAGAGCAAAACGGGGGGTAGGTACACGTGGCAATTAAACAAGCCTTCTGCAAATCTCAGGCAGAGAGCGTCAGTCATACAGTTCCTAAACAAGACTCTGGCAGTGCCAGGTTCATGCTGAGGCCTTTGGGGGAAAAAATCCATATGAGTTTATGCCCATGCACCTTTCATTTGACCTCTACAGCTTATTCAAGTGCATACTGCCATGTCGCCAGCTCACCTTCCCAGATCTCCCATTATTTCAAGAAATCTTCATGATGACTTGTAGCAGCATGTTCTAACCGCTGGCTTGCCTTGTCCACAGGATCTCTTAGAGATTGCATAATTAATGGCCACCCATTCTTACCCATTGCACCATAAGTCAAAACCACTCACTCAAAGTGAGGTAGCATGCCTAGGTCTGGCCACACAAAGGGCACATTCAAGAAGTCCTGGAATGGCCTAAAGAACAGCAAGGCCAGGACCAGTCTCTTGGTGTAACTTTCACATTTCCACCTCAACTACTGCAGGCAGATGTGACGTTTCTGAACCAGACCTGGAGACAGCAGATGACCTTCAGGCCTTCTGGAAGTTGTAGAACTTTTGTCTAACTGCTGTATGCCAAGTAAATTGATATCCTTTATTTCCTCATAGCAAACCAAATCATAGCAAACTAAGACGTGACAAAGGGCTAAGAAATCTGGCAGAATAGGAATTATGGAGAAAAACAGAATTTAAGAAAGAGTTCTTTGGGCTAGGATTTTCAGTGTTAGCACCAACTTCCAGCTCCAGTGAGTTTAGACTTTGTTTAAAATGAAGCACCACTCTGGAAGATTCTTACAGATTTCTGGGATGAAGTTACTCCCTTTGGTACAAACATTCCACTATCATTGCAAACACTCTTTCTCACAACACACTGCTATCACCGTGAAACAAAAAAAATCTGAGCTATATGATGCTGGAAATGTTTATCTATTTTGGTTCACAACTGGTGAAAAATAAGCCCATATAGTACTGAGAGCAGGCGGGGGGGGGAGATAAAAATAAAAATTAAAAAAAAACAAACACCTATAAAAAACCCAAAACCAAACCTCATTTAATTTTCCCAAACTTTCCAAGTCTTGATAAAGTCATTATGTTATGGTCTTACATTCCTAACATAGCAGGACAACACATCAAGTAGGGCACAAATCTAGAACAAACTCCAGAAACACAACTTTGCATCAAAACAGAAAGCATGGTTTTACTCAAATACTATCTTTTTCACAAACTATTAAAAACAATGACAAAGAAGTTCATGATCCCTGGACAATTTAAGATTATTCAGTCCTTAATTTCAAGGTGGAAAATAAGAACTGCTGGGTTAAAAATAACATCAAATTTTGATCAAAAATTTGATCAAAACTCCAAATGCACACCAAGAGTTACACTGGAAAAGGAAACATTACAACCTGCCAAAATTCAGATGTATAGATTGGGGACTATACAGTTCAGAGTTCCTCATAACTCCTAGTCTCACTTATTCCCTCATCATTTTCATATCAGATTTTTTTTCTTTTTCCTTACCTGCCCCACCCCTACAAAGCAGCTCAGATAGCCACATAACTACGCAGCATTCATGGTGGCAACTCTGTGACTAAGACAAACGGATGAATATGTAACATGATCTTAAAAAATGCATGTGAAATATGCAAAGGCATCAACTTAATGAGTACTTTAATTTTGTCCTTTTTTTGCATTGAAGGGTCAGTTTATCTAACAAAGAACATCAGAATAAATTACTTGCATTCTGAAACCTCAATAATTCATCTGGCTAAACAAGGAGAATTATTTGAAATTAAGCAAAGGACTGGAATTCTTCCACCACAGAATGCCTTGGGATGTGCTGTTTAAATATCAGGGCATCCAGGACTTTTTGGTATGCCATCTGAGGTCTTAAAAATGTGACATGAGAAGTGAACTTCCCTCTGAGCTTTCCAGCAACCAGAAACTTTTTCAGAATTTTAAAACTAAGAGTCCTTAAAAGGCTTAAAGGACTCTTTAAGGGTGACAGAAATGGGCTTTTATTTCTGCAGTGGTGCATGATGAGTTTCCATATAGAAAACTATGGGTACAGTAGAAACACTCATTCAGAAACCTCACAGATTGGTGTCTTTGGGTATTGTCTATGAAGTGCAACTTTAAAAAGAAAGAAAAACATGAAGGAAATATACACAATTCCAGTCAGTCTGGTAAAATGAACAACAGCACCTAAGTTGGGTAGTTATCTCAAAACTTCAGCATTTTTAAACACTAGGTTTCAGAAACAATACTCAATGTAAAATCTGACATAAATTACACTTGCATGAAAGTGTTCAAATAATTTTGAATTGACACATTCCTAATAATTTAAGGCCATTTTTCTTTGTAACAATTAAACAAAACTTGTTTAAAAAATAATCTGTTGACACATTTTCTCCATCTCTTCCAACTAATAATTCAACTCTAGAAGTTTCACCACAGTTTTTATAATGTATGCTTTCTTTTTCACCTGGGTCATTTCTTACCCATGTGAAAGTTATATCTCACTTTTTGCCTTCAACAGTTTGAAAACTTTAGAGAAATCATTAATATTAAGAAGAATGCCAAAGATGATAGTTTTCTCATCTTGTCTTTGTTTCTCTTTTCCTCTGGGCCACATAAGGATGTTCAAGTCAGCAGAGACAGTGTTGCTCTTTAAAAAACCTGCTGATTTAATATTTAGTAGGTGATGGATTCCACCTCAACAATCAGATTCAGGAATAAAAATAGTCTGAATCCCACTCAGTGCCATCCACAAATCCATAGATAGAAGCCAAAGTATTGTACAGCACAACATTTCCTGCTCAGTAAGCTAGAGACAAGCTGCTGTGATTCCCTATATATACACATATATTCTGAGCTGATGCCTGTCAAACCAGCCCCTGGTTAAGTGGCAAGCATAATATAGCTTCCTTTCCCTAGAGGTAACTGTCCTCATTACTGAAGCGGATGAACCCCTAGGTATATAATAGAATCTTCCTTAAAATATTCATCATATGACAGCTGATGTTTCAGCCATATTTGGCTGGAATGCTACATTTTGGAGAATTTAGGACTCCATAATCAATTAACCAGGTATTTTGCTCACCATCTAATTTTTTTTTTATCATAAATCATTCAACATTTATGTTAGGATGTAAGTTGATAATCTCCTGCTCAGGGCTGAGCAAGACGTGCAGACCAAGGTTTCTCTTAAAGCAATATACACCAAAACATCTGGACTAGTAAGGCTGAAACTTGACACGTTTCCTCAGCTGGAAAACACTAACTTCTCCAAGGTGAGACACATCATCCAGCATGGTTCTGTTTCCTTCACACTTCTCAGAATCAACACTTCGGCCCGTGAAAACCTCTCTCTGCCAGTAGGTCTCAGGATGACCATGGGCAGGCAGGGGAAATAACACAAGGGACAGTATACTCCACCATAAATCAGAACAACGCTATGTAGGGAGAGAAAGAGACAAATACAGCAGCAGGTTTGTGAGCCCAAACATTTCCATTCTCAAACACCAAACAGTCCTTTTACTTTTTCTTCTCTATTCTTACTTCTTTCTTAAAAAAAGTACTGCATTTTTCCCTGCCTACTCTTCCCATTTTTTTCCCTACCTGTTTTTAATTACAGCCACAACTTCAGTAGGTTCTATTCCACCTGGCCTTCCAGTGTATCACCTCCCAGCACAAGTACGTGCTGCCTCCTCAATTTAACCTCCCACAACCTCTCCCTGTCCTGTTCCATGCACAGCACATAAGGCAGGTACACAAATGAGCCACACCAGTGCAGAGGGAGACATGTAAGTCTGCACAGGAAGTTTACACAGCACTTGCTCAAACTCTGCAAGCCTTCCTGACACCAACACAGCATTCCAGCACACCAGCACAATTTTTAAGTGATTTCTCATGTGATTAGGGCTGTTTCTCCGTTCCCACATGCTACTCAGACATTGGTGGCAAAAAATCATTCTTACTCTCATCAGGACTTGTCATCAGAACTCCTCTTTAGTTTTAGTAATTTGCTTAGTTTTAGCCTACTGATCTCATTATGCTGGTCTAATTAAAATCATTTGCTGACAAATATTGTCACTAATGTAACTGCTGGAGAAATTAACACTGGCTTAGCCTTAGCTTTTTTATCAGCTTAACTATGCAGCACTGATTGATGAGCATTTTAAAGCAGGAATTCCTTTCTTCAGGTCAAAGGCAGAGAAGGAAAAGCTGGAGATTTGAATGTGATATATCAACAAGTCTTACCAAAGAAAGTCAGATATAATTGTACAGAAGTCAAACCAAATTCACCTCTCCACAACTTCCCTGCAAGTCTGGTCATAACAACAAAAAGGCATTTGGCCCAACTTGTTAAAACAGCAGGAGCAGAGCTTACCATCTTGCTCTAAAATTACTATTATAAGCAGTATATCTTGTTGTCTGACTCTTATTTACTTTTTTGGCATAAATTGAGTATTTCTAGACCACAATTATTCCTACAGACAAAACTTAATTGCAATATTCATCACCATATATGTCTAAATGATAGGGATGCTGGAGTGTTTTACAGTGAAAACACATCCAATTTTAATGAAGTTCAAAAAAAGAAATGTTTATTTATGGATTAAAGTACACAGAGATCTGCTTTTCACACTCTCTTATATACTGACAGCTTTTTTTTTTTTTTTTTTTTTTTTTTTTTTTTTTTTTTTAAGAGATAAAGAAAGAGAGAGAGTGCAAGAGAAGGAAGGATTTCACATCTTGGACATAGTTGTGGTGAGTGGATCAATGTTCCCAGCAGACAGGCAGAGAGCTCCTGGGTCTTTTGACACTAGTCGAGATCAGATGATATACAACTGAAGCCTGAAGACAACGTTGCCTCTGAGAGGTTGCCTCTGGTGAAAGGGTGGAGATGTTGTGCTGATAGCCCATTACAGCTGCAGGGGGATGTCTTGACATGTCTTGAGAAAGACTGCATATTTTTCTGTTTGGGGCTCAGCTTTGCTACTGTTCAAATTAAGTGACATCGTTTGAACACTCCTAAAGTTATTCTGATGAAAAAATGGTGGAAACCAAACTAGTACAATAGCCCGCAGAATCTTATTTTCTGTTTAATAAGTTCCTAAGAGAAAAAGAAAAAAAGACATAACTACATATCTAAATTAGCCTCTCTAGTGAAGATCTAAATTGAAGACAACTTTAAGAGAAGATGTGAAGCCTTCAGAGCAACATGTAAATATAGCTATGAGTTTCCATAACCTTCATAGAACTACGAGAAAAAATTAAATACAAATTAAAATCCAGTTCATGGATAAAATTTCCAGGACAGTCTTCCCCACTTGCATTGGCAATCACTCCCTGTTGAAAGAGAGTTGCTTCTGTGGCCTTCAGCTCCATTAGCTGATGGTGTACAGAAATATTACTAGGGGGAATGCCAATCTCCCTGAAATACAGATTCAGCCTCCTTGGAGTCATGTGTTGGGAAAGAAAATAGAAAACTGTGGCTGTGTGTAGCCTTGACAGTACTCCACTGGAAAAACAAGAATCCAGGTTTGCTCAGGCTCCAGCAAATTAACTGGCACAAGAAATCCCAACTGTTTTAAAAGAAAAAATAGAAAGCTTTCCATGGATTTCTCTGTTCAGACCGGTTGTCTGGGTAATTTGGTTTTGAGAGCAGTGTAAATGGGAAAAGGAAAATATGACAGACAGGTAATCCTTACTGCTCTGAAAACCATTGCTAAAACTGACCTGCTGTCAAACCATCCAAAGACAAGAAAAGATACAATCTGCTCCCATTATTACAGTCCAAATCTCTATGGATTCAACCACAGGAAAACAGTAAGTCCAGAGTTAGGACTCAGCTTACACTACATGGCCAGAGAAAAAAAAAAAAAAAACACAAATAATTTTTGCTAAGCCAGCTAACAGCATGCAGCTCCAACACTCTGCCTCAGGTCATGCAGCCTCAGCTGCACCATCTGCCCTGGAAAGACTCCAGGGAGGAAGGAGCAGCTGAGAGTGCAACAAGTCGAGGATCCAGTATAACCATGACTGTTCTGTGAGTTCACCTGAAACCTCACCTCCCTGGATCCTGTTCTCAGATATCTACTTTGTTAAATTGTTATTTTTGATGAGTCCTTCTCTATTCAGCTCATTTAATTACTCGTTTCTCTCTAAGAGCTGGCTGGCTCCATACAGCTTTCCACTGTGTAACCTTCTCCCTGAATTCACAAGGGACAACATCCTGGGTAATAGGCACAGTGAAAGGCCACTTACAATGGAAGCATTAGGCACCTGGAATAAAACACAAGGTAAGATTGTTTTTAAGAGCAGTAAAATTCCCTCCATGTCATCAATTATCAGAAACAGAGATAAAATGTATTTCCTATTCTCAGCAGCAAAATTCCCATTGATTTTAGCACTGCAGGATATGTACCTGTGCATTGAAATAAATCATCTGTATATGAATGCAGTTCGGAAGAAGTGGCCTCCAGCAAAGCAATTTTTTATCTTTTGTTTCTGAGGAGTAACAGTAAAAAGGTCTGTCCCTTCAGTCTGTATCTCAGTGAAGTCACCCACAAAAAGATGTAATGTTCTGGATCACACTCTTCTGTTTCCCTTTCCTTGACATCTTACCATGCTTCCCATTTTGTTTATACATTTCTTTTTTTATTCTTGCCATGCAAAAGTTAGTGACTTCATATGAGGCCATAATTCAAAGACTTGTGTTTTCTGAAGGCAGACGGTGTTAGGTAAGGAATAAAATCCAAGAATTTCCTAGGGAAAAGAAACAAGAAGGCAGTATGACTCATCTGCAGAGTTGATGTGAAAACTCCATTTTGTCTAACAGATCAGGGAGCAGATTAGGGATTTTTAAGTGCAAGTCTAAAGTCTACAAATTCAGCTGGAAAATATGACTATTGTGCTGGCAGTGCAACAAGACACACTCCCCTTGCAATCTCATTCACAAGAGAGAAAGAATAAAAAAGAATGACTCCTGAGCTGCCCTGTCTCAACCTGCAGAGCAGAGGAGCTGTGGCTGTACACCCTAAAACCTACATCAATGTCAAATCTTAAATTACCTTTAGCAGGAGTAGGGTAGGAACCTTGGATGGCATCACATAAGTTGCTGAATGGAAAATACACATTACCTGGACACTGCCTTCAAAAGTCATTTTAAAGAGAGACTTTGGGAAAATCTGACAATATTTTCATGGATTAAAAAAGACATCTGCAAATAATTTAGAAAGCTGTCTATGTTTTTTTCATGCATAGACATTATTTTCTGCTTTTCTATACCCAAATCCTGATTATTTCCACTGGTCTTACTGCTCTGCAGGTAAGCACTGCTTCTCTGCTTCTAACTCCTCACATCCCCGAGGTAAAGGCAAGACTTGTTCTTACTTGTTGAAAATTAGCACAGAGCAGAATTTAATGATCAGGAAAGTACATGCTATACAGGCAATTGTAGAGAGTTCAGCGAGTGGGATTTTGAAGGAGGTTATTTCTATAGTACACTTATGTGGAATGTCTTCTGAAATATTCACATGTATGTTTGAATCCATTCTTGGGGCCTGAATATCCAGCAGATGGATTACAAAATCTGACTTGCAAATATTTTATTATCAGTGCTTACTGCTGGCAAATCCATGTCCTCTGACATCTCTGATATAATCCCATCATCACTTCAGGGAATACAAAGTGATACCCAGCAGACTAGGACAGGGTAAAGGTGTTCAAACATGTGTTCAAACACTGCAGGAGAGTAAGCTAAATATACTAGGCCAGAGAAGAATATAAGGAGACATGAATTAGAAGGAATGAGCAAAATGTGCTCTTAACTGACTGCAGCAGGTCCGTGTGTGCGTGGGCACACCTTTTCCCTTCACTCACAGTCAGTTCACAGACTGAAGACACCCTTATCTCCCCTCTGCTGCTGGAGAGTGCCATGCAGCTACACATGACCTCTGTCAATGCACATCAAATCTGCTGTGAGGCATAGAAAAGTATCTGTAGGAATGGAAAAAAAAAAAAAAAAAGGACAAAACAGCATAAAAATACACTCTCTCTTGGGACAGAACACGTCACAAGAGCAGTCAGAGGATGCAGATCCAGCCATTTGCTGGCAGTTCTTATCCAGTGCAGTATTTATCATCTGAGGGCCCTTTGGCAGCTTAGGTTGAAGTGCCCCCTGTGCTGCAGTCCCAGGAGCAGCCCCAGTGCCATACTGCCACCACACCAGCACCAGCTGGCACTGTTCCGGGTGTATCATAAAGCAGAAGAATAAACTAGGCAGGGAGACTTAATTTTATTCCTTAAAGGGAGAAGACTAGGAGACATTAGGAACGATTACCTGTATTGACTCTGTCTTTAGAATAAACTGAGGGCCTTACAAGGCCGTTGCTTTCCATAAAGACATTTAGAAGTTTGGCACATTTTGCCAGCTGTGTGACCTATTTATATTCCATTGTATTTTTTCACAAGTGCAAATATGCAAAAGGCAAACTTCTGCCCATCCAAACTAAGAGAGTAAGACAGAGCAGTCCTGTGATACCACAGGGTACTCCTCAGAAAAACTTAGGAGGAGGTTCAGAGGCTGTGAGGAGGAGGAGATCCCTGCTCACAGCATGCTTGTTTTCCTCTCCTGTGATCATACCAGAACACTGCAGGCTCTGTCTATAGGATGGCTTTCCATGCATGGAAGAAAAACAATGCCAAGGAGTCTTTTAAGATAACAGTCTCACCAACTGCAGCCAAGAGCTTAATGAAGACAGCTTTCACAAATAAAGTGAAAACCTCTGGAAACAATCCAAAAGAGAATGTTGGGAAGCAAATTACTGCACTAACAATAAATTGGATCCCTATGTCCAAATTTTAAAACATTTAATTTTATCTTTGGCTATTTCCATCTGTAACAGCCAAGAAAGATGAAGGGACTCTGCACAGAGAGTTATAATAGTTGCTTTACAGAGTGTATCTGAAACTCCCATTTCCCACACTTATATCCTTACCATTGAGATTCACAGTCCCAAATCCTTCCATAAAATTACTGAGCAAAATTATGCTATTGCAGTTAGTACAAGCAGTGCAACAAAGTCCATGCAAGTTCAGATGCAATTTAAAAAGGACATTTATTGATATGTAGCAGATGCTTATCTAGTCATCTTAAATACACAGTATTAGTCAAGTATCTATATTTAAGAAACAATACTACCCATGATACAAATGGTAGTTTCCAGATTATGACACACACTGAAATTTGTGAAAATTTGTTTCCAGATTCTTGCAGGTGCAGATCAATATGGTGAGCCAGACATGGCAAGAATCTACACAGAACACATCCACAAGATCGGCCAGGCTGGATGGGACTATGAGCAGCCTGGTGTAGTGGAATATGTCCTTTCCCATGGCAGGGGGGTTGGAACTAGATAATCTTTAAGGTTCTTTCCAACTCAGACTGTTCTATCGTTCTATGATTCTAACAGTAACCTTTCCTTTTCTTAGATGACCCTCTACATTGGTCTATTCCTTTAGTATCTACTGTATTTAAGGACCAATTTTATTCTACTTTAGGGACAAACTATTCTTTTCCCTAATGGGAATGATCTGTAGCAACTACTAGTCACCTTTCTAAGAAATGCCCATTCAAAGGCATGTTGCAGAGACTCACATTAATCGCATGAAAAAATATGTTCTCTAGTAAGCTCTGACTTTTGCAAATGCACTGAATGCTTGACATTTTTATGATTATGCTAATATTGTGACATTTGATGTGCTTGTTTTTGAATAAACATAGTGCAATTAAGTTCTCTGAAAGAAAACCAAAAAGAAACAGATCAATCACTGAGAAGGCAGGAAGAATGAAAACTGCTTCTACCAGCTTTGGAAACAAATGCCTGCTAGTCAATGGCAAACACATTTGAACTAGATATTTAATGAGATTTGTCAGTTTTACTCTGAAAGTAAAGAGCACTGATAGGGTGACTTTCAAGTTTTAGTACAAGCAGTGGCTTCACTTTCACCTGTTCCCTCTTCCTTTGAAGTATATTAGCATTTGTCATAAAATTACTTCTTCCATCACTGAAAGAATTACAACTCTTAGACAACTATTACTTCCTCTCAGATGATTTCAAACTATGGATAACCCAGTTAGGTCATGGAACCTTGCTTTTAACTTCATCCCCTTTTAAAACACATTGCCTGCTTCAATCACATTAAAGTAGGAGAGAAATAAGATTTATAAAGGCCAACATAAATTATTTCATAATTCCTCTCCCCCTACTACAGACCAGAAGATTAACAAGAAGAACCAGAGAACTGAAAGAGGCACTGCTGGAATAGCGCAGTGTTTGGTGGCAGGAAGGCTACACGTATCAGAGCCGTGGAGCCAAGAAACACAGAACAAAAGACACTGGGGAAGAACCAAAGGGGGAACCAACTGCATATTTTTGGTACAAAGCTGCAGAAGACATAAAAAATGGCTGCACCTTGATTACAGCAATGCTAAGAAGAAAGACCCATCTCTTCTTCCAGATCCTTGGAAGTTGTAGCTCTCCGAAAATACTGAAGTAACTTTGTAGCAGCTTTGGAAGCATTCCTAACCTCAGGGGCTGTATAGATTTACTCTCTTGTTAAAGGCAAATACTAGTCAGATAGAGTTTAATAAATCTGACTTGATGGAGACTTACTATTGATGAAATCAAAAATCAGCTTAATTCCAAGAAATCAAATTCCTTACATAATATATTATCAAGGCAATAATAGCAAGCTTATGAAACTGCAGAAAGTGACTAAGAAATAGTGGGGACCAAAAACTTGAATTCATGGTCAATTATTGGCAAATCCTGAGTTAAACTCTGAAAATAAAGTTATAGAGAGGAAGAAGCTAGAAAACTGTGGGAGGTTCAGCTCTTTTCCCTGAGACAGTGCAAGACAACAGATTTAAGTTAAAGACTTGGTCTGAAACTGAAGGGAAGGAAAAAAAAAAATATATTCAAAATCAAAAGGAATGAACCAGCAAAACACAAAGCCTAATAAAATAATCCTTTCAGTGCACTCAGAGACTTATACAGCATTTCTGTTTCTAATAAGATGTGTGCACCTAAACTTTATTAATGTTCTAAGTATTTGTCTTTTTTCAGACACATGCACTCTGGGATTAATAATGAAGAGCCACTTGACCTACAGAAAGATCTCCTTATATAATTGGCATGGCAACACATGCAGCATTTCTTTAACAGCAGTGACAATTAGTGAGTACCCCTTCTGCCAACCCTCCAGTATGACATTAACTTTTTATGAATCACTTTCCTACACCATAGAAGTAAACCCAAAGATTCCCAGATCAAACATCCTTCTTTTAGGATGTCTTAACTTGGAGACACCTCAAGGTCCCATACATTTCTTTCCTTGGTCTTAGTCTCTAACAGAGACTTTCTGCTTTTGCTGGCTGCAGTCTTTGAGAAAGTTGATCCATTGGTCAGTGGTAGTCAGAAGAGAAACAAAATCTGGAGGGACACAGCATTTCCTTCTGCAGAACTGAGTGCTTTAAGGAGGTCTGTGTCATCATGTAAGCTTAAGTATGAACACACTGCTTACCTGCAGGAATGCATTTAGAAATATATCTGAAAATCTTAAGCTTTTAGATTTTTAAGGCAATTAGCTTTTCAGTACAGCCCAGTGTCTCAGCTACATGATCTGTAAGACTAAGACTGAACCAGACCAAACATACTACAGCCTATTTAATCCAGCTGGAAGCAAGCTGTAAACATTTTGGGTATGCTTTATCACTACACTACTTTAAACCTCCAGAAAGAGTAGATGTCTATATCTGAGCTAGTTAATTTGGTGGGGGGCGGGGAGGGGGGTGGTGGTTTTTTTTCTTAAGTTGAAGAAGAAAACCAAGCATTTAAGGATGATTCATCTGACCTGTTTTTGTTGATCTGTACTGCAATGAGATTGATCACACCTTAAATTTTGTCAAGTCAAATGGCTCCGTTTCTGTCTGACTAGAGCATAATTATTGGCTCATAAATTTTGAACACATAATGCAACCTTCTGCTGACAATGGAGACAAGACACTGCAGGTGTCTATACTCAGTAGGTCTAAATTCTTCTTCTCTAGCACTGCATATACACCCTACACTGCAGCTACTTCACTTTGTATTCCACCACTAAAGAGAACCTGTGGCTTTCTCCATCTTAGCTTTCTTATATGATTTTTGTAATGCAGAGAAATAAAAAGATATTTTGCTTAATATTTTCTTCAACCTTTGTGAATCCAAATCAGAAATGGAAGTGTGTCTAAGGCATTCATTGTTGAATATCTGGTTGTTCTAGGTTCCAATAGATACAGAAAAATGCAAATGTGAATCTGATTTCAATTCATTTTCATAGCCAGTTTATATCTACTAGTAGAAATAAACAGGATCTAACATAGTGGAATATCAGACTTTAGACCCACTATGAACTGACGTAGTTTTTTAAACCCTCTAAGTTTTTTTTAAAACCTAAGTTTTTTTTAAAAACCCATACTCGTTATAATCAAACTTCTTTACAATGTCCGCAGTTTTAATTTAAGGTTTACTCAGAATTAAAACACCTTCTGACAAATTAAATTATTTTAAAGTAAAAGTTGAACTCAGTAAGAAAAGCGTATAAAATATAAAAAATCAAGCTCACAGATACATATATATATAAAACACATTTTTCCTTATCAAGTGGCATTATGAAAACTGATTAATGAGTATCTATAATTATTACAGCAAAGACAAAGAATTAAAATCTAAAATAAGACCAATACCTTCCCAATTATCCAAGATTTTGGCTACCTCTACTTTTGCATTTCCAGATGTGAAAATCCAGTTCCCTCATTTCAAAGTGCTGAATTCACTAGGATGAAAACTAATGACAGCTGGTTACCCAGCATCTCTGAATATCAAATCCAAAGAACCACACCTGCTTCCAAATTTAGAAACTTCTTTGCAACAATATTTGCCACAGTAGTTTCTTGTTATGCTATACAACTCCTTAAACTACTAACAAGTCAGTCCTTAGACCAGAGAGATCAAACCTCAGTTCCACCAAGCACTGAGGGAGTCCTGACACTAATTGCAATGAGGTAAAAATTAGTCTCTGTAGAAGTAAGTGGAGGGGGTGTATATGAAGTTATTTATTGCATTTCTTTTAAGGAGTCAGCCTTACCTTTGAGCCATTCTATAATAAATACCATATCATTGCTCAATTGTATGGAAATGGTGATTAGTGGTTCTGCAAATGTTTTGTTTGGGATTTGCATTTTCTCATCAAAGGATACTTCTCTGCCTTCATATGCTGTCAACCTCTTTCAGATGAGACAGCTCAGCAAAGAGATGCCTCGAATATATCAGGAAGAGAAGAAACCATATTAAACCACAAAAAATGTACAAGCTAAACACAGAGACTCTGAGTTCAACCACAAGGGCTTAGAAATGAAGGGAGCTGTGGTAAAATACTTTTGGTTGACTAAATACCATGCCCCAACATTTAAGCTACTTGCAGTTCTTATAAAAGAAATTCTAGAGACGACAGCAGAATGAAAACCAGCAGGGAATTTTATCTTCCACTCCCAATTTCTGGCTTCTAAACTTTTTTTACTCTTATTTTACAATTGAAACTTTGGGGGTTCTATATAGTTCAAACAGCTGTTAAATACATGTGCTGTAGATCCTCAGCCATGAGGAAGTGGTTGGTAATGGGGAAGGGATAATAGTGTGAAACCACCATCCATTTCAGAGCTCCTAACATAGCCCTCGTTTTTAATAGGTGTCTCCCACTATACTATTATAGTCAAAGAGCTCCAATCTCATTTGCCTTGTGAGGATCATGTTGAGCAGAATTTGCTGTACTCAAAACTAAAATACAATTCTTTGGGTTGCAATGATTTTGTCAAGAGGGATTTCATACGCATTTACTCCAACGGTGAAATAGTCCTTACGGCTGAGAAAGCAGGTGTTCACACAGGATAGAAAGAGGAGTGAGCCACAGACCCTGGCTATGGGATACTTCTGGCAGGAAAAAATTTATTTAGAGCCCATTGCTTACTTAGGTATGCAGTAGAGTAACATTAACAGTATCCACTTGAAAAATGTTGGTTTGCCTTTGTAGAAGCCAAGGCTTCACTTTTGTGATTTACAGTGTATTAAAAGCTTTGGAGAACCTAACAATTAAACGAGATTATTTGTTGGGGTTTTTTCTGTAAAAGGACTGTTCTTGACTGATGTCTCTAGAGGATGGCATCCTATATACAAAATACAGGCGACCAGTGTGTTTCTTACAACATTCTTTAAAGACAGAGGACGAATTAATAGAATGCTGAATTTTCTAATATCATATCTGTCTGAAAACGCCAAAAAGAGCATCATCTGGAACTGAGATGTAAACTTACAGTTTTAGCATACCTGCCCATTAGGTGTGAAGTGAGCCCACAAACTCACTCCACTACACAAATCTGAAGTAATAACATCCTTAGCCAGACTAAGACTAGCAGCTCCACAGCCACACATTGCATATTCTTCTTCTTAAGGTTTCCATTTCCACTCAAGACTTGGGCAACTGCTTTGTTTCATATGACCAATAAATGGCTGCTCAAACAACATACTCTACTGATACAGCCTACATTTGATCTGTCACTGGATTCACTGCCTTGCCCACAAAAGCCTGGAAAAAAAAAATACAGAGCACATTCAGAACCACAGAATGGCTAATGTTGGAAGGCACCTCTTGAGGTCATCCAATGTAACCCCACTGCTCAAGCAGGATCACCTACAGACATTTGCTCAGGCCCATGACTATATAGCTTTTGAATATCCTCAAGAACAGAGAATCCCCCTGTTCTCTGAGAACCCTGTGGCAGTGCTCATTCACCTGTGAAGTGTAAAAGCATTTCCTCATGTTTACAGGGAAACTCCCATGTTTCAGATGGTGCCCGTTGCTTTTGTCTTGTTACTGGGTACCACTCTAAAAAGGCTGGTTGCACCTTCTTTGCACCTTCCCCTTGTATATTTACTTATGTGGATAAGAGCCTCTCTGGACTTTCTTATCTTTCAGCTAAACAGATCCAGTTCCATCAGCCTTTCCTCACAGGAAAGATCCTCAAGTCCCTTAATAACCTTCCTCGCCCTTCATTGGACCCTTTCTAGTATGTCCCTGTGTCTCTTGTGCTGGGGAGGCCAGAACTGGACACAGCGCTCAAGGAGTGGCCTCATCAGTTTTTAAGAAATGGGAGGGATCTTCTTCCTTGACCTGTTGGAAATGTTTCTTCTAATACAGCCCAGGATAAATTTAGCCTTTGCTGTAAGGGCACATTGCTGGCTCACGATCAACTTGGCATTCATGAGGACAACCAGGTTGTTTTCTACAAAGCTATTTTCCAGCCAATTAGCTCCCAGCATATAAATGGTGCATGGGTTTGTTCCTCTGCATGTGCAAGGCCTTTGCTTCTCCTTGCTGAACTCTATAAGGTTCTTGTCATCCATTTGTCCAGCCTGTCCAGGTCCCTCTGGATGGCAGCAACACTGTTTAATATATCAGAAGATAATCTGGTACCTGAAGTATAAAACTTGTGACAACTTACTCATCATTTTATCCAGCATCTACAGCTACAAAGCCTGAGGACTGGTCTTCAGGTGAATTACCATTTCTCTCCTTCTTGGGGGAAGTCAGGGATTCCCAGGTTCACTAGGTACACCAGCCCAGTTCTGTGTTCACTCCAACAGTATAAGGGATAGCTGTATCTTACTGATAACCTTTTAATTAGGCTAATTACAATCCTCATTAGAATGACATTGTTAAGGCAATGAAGCAAAAAAGGATGGAGCCTCACACTGACATGTTGACAGCAAGTTCTGTTCTATCAAAATGAGCCACATAAAAACAGATTTATTGAATTCAGGAATGATTCCAACAGCACCAGATTAATGAGATAATCAGGCCCTAAAAGTTGTTTTTATATTGTCACACCTTTACATTGTAACTTTTTCTTCATTTTTTAGCATTATGACATTTAAGTAATAATTGCAGGCCGCATATTGCTCACTCATCACTCCCATTGTGTGAAGCATGTGTTTAATGAGGCTGTGATCAAAATCAATTTTTCAAGTTTGCCTGGGTAAACCTGCAAAGAGGTTTTGGACAACAGTGGTGTGTGAATGACTACAATGCATGGATTTGCAAGCAGGGTTCCAAAAATAGAGAGACAACCAAATACTCTTAAGGGAAGTCAAACTTTACAGTGCCCCAAAGAGAAGTTTTTACGATCTCTAGAGGAGACACTGTATTAAGGCAAACTGAATTAATCCCAAATTTATTTAACAAGGCTGGATTGATACAATTCTGTTACAGTTTACTTCACAGCTGTTAATCATTAAACACATTTCAGATAATGATTGGATATTCATTTTACATGCAATAATATTTTTATTGAAGTTAGTGTAATAGTACATCTTCAGAACACTTTTGAAAATGCTCCCTTAGGAAAAAGATATTATCTGCAAAGTAAAGCCACAAATTGTGTGCCTCATGGATTAGCCAATTTTGTAAGTGCATATGAAGCGAACACATATCATCATGACACTATTCTAATGCCTTACATACCCCCAGCTTTAATATGCATAGTCAATACTTTGTCTGGGGGGTTTTTTATGAATATCACTGATTTACCCATCCTGGAGAGATCAAGAGAGAAACTAAAGAGATTGCTGGCTACTGTTTTACAGCTATCTTGTTCTTTCCTGTTTTGAGAAACAATTTTTTCTGACTAGACCTTTTTTCTGCTCCCATAAGATCCTCCTTTAACTTAAAGGAAACTCCTCCCAGAAAAATTACTTTGGCCCTAATCCTGAAAGCTGATCTGTGTCAATGAGCATACACAATATTCCACTGAACTCGGTGGAGCTCAATTTGAATGTGAAGGTTTTGTTGATTTAGTATGAAGAGAAAAGCAAAAGTCAAAGGTTTCCAAGGTAGGATCTGTATTTATATCTACAGTGATTAACTGACTTGTGTTTAGCTTTAAGTTACACCAGCCTGCTTTCCTAAGGAAATGTAACAGAAATCCAGTGAGAACAATTAAAGGTTTCAAATATTCATAGTTAATTTTCTGTACTGAAGTTATATTAATTTCAGTGACTTTCTGACAACTTTGTTTCTAAAAAGATTTCAAAATGAGCTTATGGAAATAGATTTTTTTGCAAGTCATTTCTCTCTAAATTACCCAAGTCTGTTACACAAAAAGAAACACTCCCAGTTAGCAATTTGCCTAAAAAATTGTGTTCTTCTGGTAAATAACCGCATTGACCAGATCTGTAGTGAAGGCGAATTGCCTGTACCTGCCCTGAGAAGATTCTTCACAAAATTCTACCCGAGTTTTAAAGTCTCCTTAAGCAGAAATCTAATAAACCTACAGCCACAAAAAACTCAAAGATTTTAACAAGCTGCTTGTAATTTTTTCTGACTTATTGAAGGAAAGGGAGTCATGAGGAAAATTCCAATAAAACTGTATGTAAGCCAAAGGTTTGTTTATGTTTGTATGGATTAGTATTCACACATTTCCTGTTACTAGACTTCCTATTAGTGATGTTTAACTTTAACCACATATCCTGGGTTAAGGAATAGCTCCTGAAGTCAATTTCCTGATTAGGCTAAGAAAGGTCAAAGGTTAATTTTGCAGCCACATGGTTAAGCTACCAACAGCTACTGCAGTCTTGTTTTAACATATAAAGTTACTGCAAATATTAGCTGAAGGAGGTGGCACACTCTGGTGATTACACAAAAGTGCTGGGAAAAAATAATCCCAGGGGATTTTTCACTCTAAGTGAAATTTACTCTCTCCACATGCACACATAGAATACACATCAGTGGAGACATCTCTCAAACATGGTGAGGCCAACCTGGCAATCTCAAATGTGCACATCCCTTTAAACATGGTCGTGTGACCACTGCCAGTGCCAAGAAACTTCTCACTGCACATGCTATGGCAGACTTGTATACACTTGCAGACCTTGAAGCAGAAACAAGGCTTAATATAAGGTAATAGAAGAATTTGCAAACTAAAATTTATCATATTCTTGAAAAAAAAGCACAAAGATTTCTGCTGCCTTAGGGGGAAAAAAAATCAACAGATGGATAATGAATTTGCAAACATCACTGCAGTTGTTTACTCCTGTTGTACCAAATCAGCAGGAATTAACTCATCTATATTTCTTCCATTTAAATACAAAAGTAAACAATCCTCTACCCAAACACTGGAGATGAAACAAGAAATATCTGGAAAAGCTTGTGGAGCTTCTCTCCAAGAGATACTTGTTTCCAACAGTAAAATCAATTATTTTTTAATAGTGACATAAGTAACGACAGTTTATTGACACATATTGATAGCAATGAGGAATTCTGTGGTTAAAGCTGGTAATCCAGATTCATTCACACTGCACACAACTGTCTTTCCCTGGTGAGTTCTCAACTGCAAATTATTTCATTCTGATTCAGTTTTGGTAATTTGCTAGCATAGAAGGTGACAGTAAAATGAATGAAATCCCATGTACTGACATTACAATATTATTTTAGATCTGTGAGACAGGTGATGAGGAAATTTGACATTGGATTTAGAACAGATAGTCTTGGTACTTAGCTCCTTACAACTGCTATAGATTAAATAGAGGGCTCACAAGTAATTAAATAACTTGAGTTACAAGTCACAGTTTTAAAAATAAAAGTTGGTTTGACTCTTACCCAGGACCTAACATTGCTAATACAACCACCACTCTTTGATGTAAGTATCACATTATCATTTATATTTACATCAGTGTGGCAGCATTCTACACTTGTTTTGCACAGAGAAGGCCTCTTGATAAGATGCAAGATAGTCAGCTGACAATCAGTCAGCAGTTTTTAGTCAGGATTTCCCGACTGCAAGTGAACAACAAAATCCACCTTTTTAGTAAAAACTAATGCATTTGAATACATATAGGAATAGAGAACATCTGTGTCTTACACTTATATCATGACTGGTTGAATTCCAGTCAGGAGAAACTGGCTCAATTTTCACATTTAGGCTGTTTGCAAGTAAGACTAATTTTTTTGAATCATTCATAGTCATCTAGCCTTCACTGCTTATAAACAAAACAATTATAAGTGGATGCACATGAGCTGTTCTTTATTCACTTGTGGACTTAACATTTGGAATTCACTTTTCCAGCCATGTGGCTGGTTCTACCAGTCAGACAGTACAACTTTTCTTCTCTGACTAGATTTCTTAAACTTTGTAAACAGCATAGCACTTGAAAAACATGTTCCACCATCCAATAAAAACAATGAAGATTACCTGAGAAATAACAACTTTGAACAGAAAGAACAGTCTAATGACTTTTGTTATATTTAAAGACATTTAGTTCATTCTTTCTCAGCTGATGGATATTTCTGCCTGGCTAAAGGTATACATTTCAGATTTTAAAACACTGTTTCTTTCCTAACATGCAATGTAGCAGGGGAGAAGGATTTCTTTTGTCACAATCACATCAACTCATCACTACAAAAGCTGTTTTCCTGTCTACCCAGGAGCTGCCACGTTATTGACCTGTGCCTCCTTTTTCTCCATATCTCCCCTGATTTAGTTTAGCTTGATGGCTCTTTCTGGTCAGCAGCTTTGACACTTGACCAGCTGATTTTAGTTATCTCAAAACATGAAGTTCTAGGACTGTTTATATTTTAAATTGTAAACTCTTTTGTAGAACATATTATGACATTTCAGCAGCACCAGCTCCTCTGGTGTAAATATTCCTGTCCCAATAATTAATTACACTGCAGGTACAAATTCCCTTATCCAGTTGGATTCCAGCAAGGTCTAAAGCCAAGGAATCTCACTTTCTACAGTGCCTTTTCCCTCTTCTTTCTTCTTATTATTGGGAATGTCTGCTCTATGGCACCTTGAAAAATCACTGCACTTTCCAATATTTTGTTTCCCTACTGATTATAATACCTGCATACACACACCCAGGAGGGACAGAATTATTGGGTAAATGACTCTTATAAAAACACAGTTTGTGGTAGCCAAACTCACTAATGTTCTGTGCCATGTGTCTAACAGGCATCCCACAAAAATATATCTGCCACATGTTCTAATAGTTCTGAAACTGCAACCAAACAAATGGTCTTAACTATTCTGATCATAAAGTTTCTGGTTTCTGTCACTACTTTTTTTGATGAGAGTTGAATAATTAACACAGGTTCATTCATGTAGAAATATTTCACACCTCTCAACTCTACTTTGAAATCCCAGACAAATGACCACTGCTCATGAACAGTGGGACTCTCCATGGGGCAGTGAGGTAGATACCTCCCTGTGAGAAGAAATACTGCACACTTTCAACATTGATGGAAAAATTGTCAGTGCCCTTGCTTTAAATGACAGTGGAGCAACTAAAGTATATAATCAGATCCTGAGAGTCTTGGGTAATATGTTCTCCTGAGATTAAAGGTGTTCATCTCCTATTTTCAAAGAAAGTGCCCTAACCCCTAAATTAAAGCTTGATCAAAGTGCTCTAGTATGGCACTGCACTGCATCACAGAGCAGTACATGAACATCCACCAAAGGCACCTAGAACCTGAGTCTGATTTTAGTTTCCTATTGAAAATGAACAGAGAAATCTGGCCTGTGGTTAAATATCACTATTCAAGATTTCCTAGAATATGCAGTAACTATATTCCTCATTAATTGCTGTCTACTCCTGTCAAGATAAATACCACAGGAACTCCAATGAAGTTACAACATTTACAGTAGTACAGCTGATAGCAAAACTTGGCTCAATATCCTCAAACATAAATGGATATTTTATCTGTTTAGTGCATGCTGTCTCTTTTATTGAAACTGAAACAGTGAGACAAAAGTCATCCTGAAGAGACCAAAAGAAACTTAAATATGTAATTTTTTTTTCTAAGCATATGAATATTTTATGATCTATGGTTTCCATAGTGCTTATTTACTTTGTTTTTTCAACATTTTGAGTTGTCAGAATAGGCATTAGAAAGAGCAACAACAGAAAAATGGAAAATAAGTCAGTAAGAAACGGATTTCTTACATTTTTTCCTTGGGACACGTGGATATAGCAACTACCAATGCATTGCAAATAATATACTAATTGTTCATTTGGCCCAAACTTAAACCAAGAATTCCACACTCCCAGAAAGTATCCAATATATACTTTTAAAATTATTCTAGTCACATTAAAATGTAGAAAAGCCTCAATAAAAGTAGTCATAGAAGGAGAAATAAATCAGGTATATTTTGAAAAGAAAATATTGTGGATTCAGTGCAATCAGTTTATCAGATTAGCAAGTTCCTTGCTAATATCTACAATGAGATATTTTCAAGTCACTTATTTGTGGGAACAGTTTCAGAAAAGTTTAAATGTTATGAGGGGTTTCTTTAAAATCTGCATTATTAGTATTTCCTCCATTTATCATTCTTTCTTCTTCAGAGTTCAATTCCTATTTGCATCTAGCATTTTGGCATTGGTTTTAAATGTAACAAAATTTGCTTCTTCCTTTCAGGTAGTGACAGGGTAGGCAATAGCTAAGATAGGCTTGCTTGGGGGATGCACAATATTTTTGACTGTGTATTTCCAACCTCTATGGCGTCTTCCAGTGAAAAGCAAACAAAAATATTTAAATTACTTAATTGTCTCCCTACACCCTACCTAAACTCTTCCGTCAGTCACACTCTCTCCTTTCAGTGAACCTCAACAAGGCAAACTGAAAGCTTTCTTTGTTATCCTGGTCTATGGCACCTGAATGGTGCCAAACAAAACTAAGTTAATTCAGAACTCTTAGGGAAAGGATTTCTTTCTGTGACTCCTCCCCAGTACCAAATAGAGAAAAAAAAATGAACCTTTTTCTTTCAGTATTAACAGCAGAGAAAACAAAACTATCATATCCCTCATGTTATGATTTATTACACTCATCTTCCTCCTTTTTTTATTTCTTCTGAGTCCCCATTTGATTCCTCATGGTTATTATTCAACTGCATAAAGGCGTTACCCCTTAATGGTATGAAGTGGTTTTACATGGAATCCTTGTAATGCAGCAACTCATAACCATAATCTGGGGTAAATGTGTTACCTAAATTGCTGTGGTTTCAAAATTTACAAAAAAAATGTATTTCCTAGAGCAATCTAACCTCTCCTTTTACTAAAACAACAAAGTAAACCCATTAGGAAGACTATGAGTTTGAGCAATTAATTACACACTTAATAATATTTTATAGTTTTCTAAATACTTTAAAGTCCTTTCCAAACATTATGATTCAGATTCTGCCACCACTGCTCATACAGACTGTGAAAATTAATGGACCTACTCCAAAAGCAAGTTACATTCTGAGAAAATTTGGGTTCTGAGGAATTTTTTTTTCCTCAGAATTGAGACACCATTTTGAAGAATGAGAAATGGAAACCCAACATTCAGCAACTTCTTGTAATGAAATGATGAAAAGAGAAGATTTCTCTCTTAAAAAAAACCTTTGACTCTTCAGTATCTTACATAAATGAAATGTTCCAAAGGCACAGAGGGTGGTCAGCCTCAAAATCATTACAGAAGGCCTCAGAACTGAATCCCACCTCACATTTTATTTCTCTAAATCCTCCCCTTGTTATGCTGCTGCACCTTAAGAACATAAAGAATGAATAACTAATTATTGCTTAGAATTTCATGTTTATTGCATAACTAATGCCATAATCACAGAGAAGTTACAGAAATTTAAAGAGTATAATCATAATATCCAAAAATCTTAAACATTTCAAGTGTACCACTGACATGACAAAGACTTCAGCAGCTGCTCAAATCACATGGTTTGCAAAGGCATCCTTTGTCAAACAAAATAATTAAAATTCATGTTTAAAGCTAGGAAAAAAAAAGAAAATTATAAGTACTGGTTTTGAGTTAGAATTTTAAAAATATTAGGCAAATATTTGCGATTTAAAGTTGTTGATTCAGACAGTATTAGCTATTTACCAAATGTTTAATAAAGTCAGGTACAAATTAAAAAGCTCAATATGTATTTCTCAATTCTGCATAGAATTCCTCTGTTTGGTGGTTGGAACACATCAAATCAAATTTTTACTAGGTCTGAAAAAACTGCATATATTCATGGTTTCCACAGGCTAGTCAAGAGCTTGAAATATTGGTCTTGACTATCCAGTCAAGACCAATTCTTTCCACAGGAAAGTAATTCTCAGAGGAAATTATTTGTCACGCTACTCCCAATCTAAAGATCTAAACACAGTCTTTCCTCTAGCCTTTGGCACAACCCATAATAATTGGACCATAGGAGAGAGCAACAAAAAGGTGGATCCACAAGATGCATGCCAAATATCACTACCAGCTCAATCATTTGCTTTCTCACCTTTCCTCCCCATCAGGAATAATCAGTAGCTGAAGTATTAAATGACATGTCACAGTCATTCACTGATGGAGGAGCAAGACAGAATGGCACATTCTGCTGATCATTTATAGCTATTGGTTGTTATAGGGTATTAACTTGCAATACACAGTCTCGTTTGAATTTCAGATGAGCAGATGGCCAGATGGATTAGCTTGTAAAATTAATATTCCAAATCCACATACAGCAGGACGTTGTATGGGTACTGGCTGCTTCAAAATCCAAAAAGTCAGTTTAGTGGATTTTATTTTTCAGGCCTTGCTTATTATTTCCTCTACAAATACTGAAACTTGTAACGGCAAAAGACAAATCTGGAATATGTTGCTTCTGGAATGCTGATGCCATGGCTTCCTTGAATATTTCTTTCACAATGCCAGGACCACCCATTTCCACTGCACATCTGGTGAAAAGACCAAAATTCATTTATCTTGCTTACATGAAAATATTTTTGCATATGCCTACAACGAAGTATATGGTACATGGGAGCTAGAGATATTAGGTGCCTAATTTTGGCAACACTACTGAAATTATTGCCAAATTATTGTCTGTGCTTTTCAGGCCTCGCCCTGTTTAGCCCCCAGAGAATTGTATGTGTACAGACACCTGGCAGATGTCACTCCCAGTTCCTAAATTGACCAGAGCACTAACACAGACCTGCTGAAACAGGAAGGAGCTGGTGTCCACAGTGACAGAGGGTACAGTTAGCAACTTCAGCCTTGGAGAAGGTGACACGTTCCAGCTATTAAAAACCGTGAATTTCTCATGTCCCCTGGATCCTTCTGAAAAGCTTACTTCAGTTGCAATTAGTCTGCCTTGGCCTCTGACCCACTGCAGATAAACATAATACAAGTCTTGAGGGAAACTGCTGTATTTTAGAGCCACCAACTTGATTACTATTGATTATCTGCTTGCCTCAATGGCAATTTCCCTATGTCAGTAGCATTTCTGCCTGACTCCTCCTTGTGGGACTTGGGTTTTCTGTTGTTTTTTCTATTTTTTTTTCCCCAGATTAATTCCAAGAAATATATTCCTATTATTGTTTTGGGTTAAGCAAGGGAGGTAATAGAAGGGAAGGGCTCAGCTCTAATCACAGCAGGAACTTATTACAGAAATCCCTCATTGTTCCAGGGGAACCAAGACGGCAACTATACTTTTGAAAATTAGATTGTCTCATGAGGTAAGTTTTCCTTTTGCCCTTTGAGAGGGAAAAACGTAATAATTTAAAACAAATAATATATATGAGGCATCAAAATACTCCTATATAGGTATAATCTCACTAGTTAATGTGAGGACTGAAAGGATTCCTACAGTTAAATCACTGTGTGGTCAAAAACTCGAAAACTAAGTTTAGAGCTGACTCTCCAATATGATGACCCAGCTGAGTAGTTCAGTAACAATGACGTCGGGCCTCCAAGTGGCAGATGAGGCTTTTGTTTTATTTGTTTGACAGTAAATATCTGGGCTGTTGCTTAGCAGCCATACACAGAGACAGAGGCGTTTCCAGACGAAATCAACTACACTGCAGCAGGTAAACCTTTCACAGCAATTACCAAATGGAAATGAGATTTGAACTGATGACTGCAAAGCAACCCAACAACTTTGTTTCCTGCAGATGTTTTAAACACACAAATGGATATTTCTTGATGCCAGTGTGAGAAGGCTTCATGTATTAAAAAAAAAAAGTATACTGATTTAGAAAAATTATGTGCTGAAAGTTCTAGAAACAGAGACCAAAGTTCCAAAGTTTTCAAACTTCTGTCAGCTGTTAAATCCAGATTTAAATAACACATTAAACAACTAGATTTTCTCTTAGCGACAATAAGCACTTAAAACTGTTGCTGAATTCCAGGGAATTTTCATGTATCCTAGGAGCATTGCACTCATCCAGAACTGAAATACAAATAACAGAGCACCAGATTAAAAAGCCTTTTTGGACGTTTTAACAACTTGATATTAATTCTGATAAGGCTTTTTACTACCTTTGCTGTCACAAAAGCCCCAGCACCCCGAGATCTCAGGCCAAAACTCGTGAGTGTCACCTACCCCTGAGTGTTTCATTTCCACACAAAGTCTTCAGCTTTCACAGGACTCATCTCCTATACCACATAAAAAAGGAAATGCCAAAGCTGCTCTTGCATATCGCAGCTGTACAGCTCGAAGGCAGGTATTTCACTGAGAAAGCAGCACTTGGCCTCAGTGAGCAAACAGAAAGGGCCAAATCCTGCTCTCTCTCCTTACCCTGGGGCATTCCACCACAAGGAGGAATCTGCATGTGAATAACCTAGAGAAGAAATGTGTTTCCAGACACTTGAGCTTAAAGACTGAAAAAACGCTGTTGTGAATTCTGTTGTGAATTCTGTCATCTTATATTTTCATTGACGTGGTTTTTGGGGTGAGTTGTGTTGTGAGATGTTTTTTTTCACTCTCAGAGTTGATCCACAGGGCATTGTCGTTATGTTGCTGTCTCACCTTTCAGTTGATAGACAGACTTCCTGCTGTAGAAACATTATTATTTAACCGGATCCACTCATCCTGCCACTGATTTGTTTTACTTTTGTTCCTGGCAAAGAACAGCAACTCTAGGTAATGTTTCTTTTCTCATTTGGGCAAGTCCTTCAGAACACTTTAGTAAATTAACCCTATGTAGTTCACTTAGTAAACACAGGATCTCCTGAAAGGATTTAAGAAACTAAATTACTTTAGAATTTCCAGACAATCTTTGTTTTCTTTCGTTTTGTCTGACACAAGCTTAAGAAAATACTCGGGAAGCAAATGTGAATGTTTAATTCCTCAACAAACTGAAGTTGTAAGCACAGCATGAGAAAATCAAAGCAAAAAGGAGGGGGTTTAATAAACAATATAGATGAAGACATGCCAACTCTCTTTCTAGAGTAGAAGTATTATCAATGAATCTGCAGTAGTCTGTTTTTAATTACATTCAACTTTTCTAGCTTGGGTTACCCTTTAGCAATCATAATCCCACTCGAAATGCACATCTTCAATTTGACCACAATCAAATCCTCATTCATTAAGTTTAGGCTGCATGTACAGATATTTGTGTATAAATATTTATGATACATCCTGTACTGTACACCACTGCTCAAAGAGAAGTAATAGACTTCCTAAAAACAATACTGAATAAATTTTTTTGATCTCAGTAACATCAGACCAGACAATTATAGCCTCTTACATTCATCTACAAATCTATTTAGAAAACATTCAGCATAGCTGTGTTCAGTGGAATAGTCTCCCTCCCATATTGCTAGAGTTTAGAAACTTCTATCAGATGGTAAAAAGGCTTTAAAATATGATACTGTAGATGCCATTCATAAAACTTTCCTTGAGGATTCAATCCCAACTTATGTAACAGATAAGGAAAATATTCCAATTAACCTAAACAAACCTTGGTCTGAACTGTAGAGTGAGAGCTACTCAATGCTAATTTCATACATATTTCCTTCTTTCTAACTAGAAAATTATGATCATAGTTTGTTCAGTGGTGCCTACAGATCAAACAAAGGATTTCTTACTACTCACCTTCTCCTTGTTTCCTCACTCTCCAAATGGTCCAAGAATCACAAAGACAACAAGACACCTTCCAAAGCCTTCATTAATGCAGACAGAAAAGAAAAAAGGAGGGGAAAAAGGATTTTTGCACTAAAACAGAGCATTACAATAAGTAACTATAAGACATGTTCACAAAGGAAGAATCCATAGATTCACAAGCTCAAGAACTTGTTTTATATGGGAAAAATGAGATGCCTCTGATTGTTAGAAGTTAGGTAGGAATATTTTCAGAATCCTCAGTTAGGATTTAAATGCATAAAGGGGAAGATCACAAACATATGTCTCACTTGCAGCCTGAATATATACAAAGCAGCTTTAAAAACCCTGCTCTGGAGGAGCCACCCAGTGTGGGGCAGACAGCTAGGTCTAACTAGGAAAAAAGGTGTTTCATAGGAATTTTTGAGGACAATCAGGCAATATTGCCACTGTATCAGCTTCTTCAAAGTGGAGATCTTTAATATATTGACCTAAGGTGAAAACAAAAACATTAAAACTAATCCCTCTGAAGTGCCTTGTCACGTTAGTTGCCTGGACTCCCCTTCTGCCCTGTATATGCTGTCCCAGATCTCTGGAGTTCAGCAAACTCCCCTTCTTCACTACTGCAAAGAGCTGAGCTGAGCTTATTTGCAGTGGCCAATCCAGAACTGAACATCAGCACTTTGGCAAGCTCAAGATGTGGCAAATCCAAGCGAAAAACGCAGAATACTAAAACCAGTATGAACTCCCAGCCAAAACTGATATATGGGTAAAGTTGCTTAGGATAATCCTTCAACTTCACCATTAAATGTTGGGGGTATCCAAAGAAATTCCAATAGTGCAACCTAGCACCTCTAACTTCTCCCTGCACACAGCAGTACATCCATTGAGGTGTTCTTTCTCTCTCATAAATACTCTGCCCTGATGGATTTAAAGCTGTGAATACTTGAAGTTAATAGCATTTGACTTCAATCCATAGGCAGGATCAGTATAGTATCAATTTCCTAATTACATATATAAAAATCTGTTTCCCTTCACCAGAAAAAAAAAAAAAAAATAGTACAACCATAATAATGTGCCATCATTTATTTATAACAAAGTCGGGACACTCCAACAAGAGAGGTTTGCAGCAAGATTTTTTGTTAAGTATAAACTCTCATTCCCTTCACTTTCAGTCTTCCTGCTACAGCTAACAATTATTACACTTAAAGCCAAAGCTGCTCTGAAGGAGAACAAGAGCTGGAACTGCCAGAACTGAGGCTGAAATATTCAGTTAATAATTTAACAGCAGCTACTTATCAGGATATACAAGTTCACATTCCTCCTTTTCCCCACAGAAACATCTTCTTCGTGAAGGAATTTCTTTGGGAGTTCACTGCAAGAGAAGACAGTGAATAGCACTATCTGCAAGAAAATGCCTATTTCAGGCTCCAAGAATTATTCTGGATAACTTGCACAGACTTCTTTAAATGAATAGTAATACCAGTTTTTGAGAATACTAAATCCTCTCCACAGAGCTCTTCTGTCACACTGCAGCATTTCATCTGATTTGAAAATTAGGTTTTGCCCTCGTGCAGGTCTAACAAGAGATCCATACAAAACATGCAAATTGAAAGAAAAAGATATCATTATACTCTTTGGTATCTAAATTTTAAGTTTAGATAGAAGAATGAGAGTGAAGTGTACCCAGAAGCTAATGTCAAATTTTGGGTTGCTGAAAAGAGTCCATTCATATCTTGTTATAAAAGAATGTTTATTCATATACAATACTATTGTCTCTTAAATATTACTCATTTTTTTCTAGACTTCACAGCTGCCATTGCAGGTAAATGGTACCATTACCTTTATTTCTCCACAAGAAAATCATCCCAATCAAACAATATTTCTGTAGAGCATCATCAACTATGATACACTCATCAACTGTGATATACAAATGGAAATTTTGGACTTCAGACTGTAAAAATATGCTCAAAACTAATAAAGGTGGTACAAATGAAAACCACCTGGAAAAAAAATTCTGTGCTTTGATTCGTCTCCTTAGCCAAGCACGGCAAGGTGTTTATCACAGTAAGTTTTAGTGTTCAACTTTCCAGATTAAAAATACATATTTCTGTTAAATTTAAATGCTTGTATGTTCTTCTTTATAATTTTGAGCTATGTACAGAAGATAAATTTGAGGAAGTTTTATTTCACTGAGATCCAAATTCATCTCACTAACTGCAGGAATTTCTCTGGGGTGCCTAATTAGGAGGCACATCAACAAAGGTTGCCTATATAAGTCAATGCTGAGAGACAGCTTTAAAGGATAATTCAGTGTTGCTACTCTAAAATTGCCTCTTCTCATGCACTATAGAATAGGGCTCCTAATCTCAGCTGGGTATTACAATTAGTTGAAATTAATTCTGGCCCCATCCCTAGGGTTCCTTCAGTAAAAAAGTTTTCCTTTTTTCTTTCATTCTGAAAGAAAAAAAAAATTATTCACAAATCCAAGAAACACATAGGACAGATGCTCCTGTCTTTCACTTGGCCCTGCAGGCTTCTGAAAACCTATGGAAAATACCATTCTCACTGGTGTTATGGCTTCACAAAGTCATAACCACTGCCACTGCCTTAGACTGTATTCAATGTTCCCAGTAGACATTTCTAGCTAGCTAGCTTGAACTTCAAATTCACCCCATTTCTAAGCCGTTCCAGTCCCCAGGAAGGATCTTCAACAGTCTAAGGCAGAACAGAATGAACAATGATGTGGCTCCCCACTGCAAACCTGCAGTGTTTCTGAACACAGATGGAAAAGGTAAAACAGAGCCCAGAGTAACTCTCTGGATGCATGACCCAGGAATCGGTGCACCCTGGAGTCCTGAGGATACGCAGCTCTCAAAAATGTATTCTGCTCTGTAAGTAACCTGCTTGTGAATTTGACACAGGAAGAACAGAGAGTCATGAAACAGGAAAAAAAAATCAAATCCATGTATTTATATAGCTTCTGAGGACAGACTTTAACACAATCAAGGGATACAAACTCCATTCACTCAGCCAAGTTCAGTATGCTTTCTTTAAAAAAACCTAGGCTAGCGATATGCCAACAAAGTAAGGGTCATTTAGGAATGCTAACTGAGAATATTCATCTGTCTAGGGTTAGGATGAGGGTGGAGAAGAGACAAAACTATATTTTCCCATGCTTCTTTCCTTTAGAGACTAATGTTTTTTCCAAAAAAAAGATGCCTTGCTAAGGAAAAAAAAACTATTTTTCATCCTTTCATGCTGCTCTATATGATATATGAAAAACTAAAGGCAAGAAACAAGGAGGTGGCTTAGTTTTTTTTACAGTCAAAATTCATGTCTATGTACTCTGGAAAAGCTGCAGTGACTGAAGAATTTATGAAATTGTCATATGAGGAAAAAAAGAAACAGGAAAGAGTAAACCCTACAGAAATAGAGATTTCATTGTCTAGTGTCCTTCAGCCAAGATTTTCAAGAATGACTAATGATTTTGGCTGTTACAATGCCTGAATTGCCTATGTGAATATTCATTTCCAGAAAGTGCCGAGTATCCTTCCTCTGAAAATCAAGCCTCTTGAAATTGTATGTAGATGGGAAACCAAATAGGAGGCATGAAAAATTTTCTTTAAATTTAGAATATTTTTTAAACACTCACTTAACTACAATGCTCAAAAAGACACTTCGAAAAAATAATGTCATTGTGAAGTGATTGGATTTTCTGCTATATAATTACAGTGTTGCAATACATACCCCTGAGATATTCAAGCAGCTTGTGAGGAAAACTAGGGATGATAATGTATTATCTGAGACATGCAGAGTTTAAAAATAGGCAGACATAATGCCTCCAGACATTTCTTATTTGCTACACCAAGATGATGCTTTTACAGTACTTTGTACATTTACTAGAGATTGAGTTTACCACCTTAGTGATTAGCCATAACCTAAACTATTTCAACGAAGTGTTTTTCAGAACTTTTTGGCCTTTTTTCCAAGTGCAGAGAGTCTTGTGCAGTTATAAGCATACATGAAGCCTGTGGAAACTGATAGATTTGATTTGCACTGGAGTTCATACAACTATCAGGCCAAATGGGACTATACAAATGACTTGAATGAAACATGTGCTTGGCTGTCTATAGGATTAGGACCTCACCCATGATGTTCACTTACACTCAAACATTCAGCTATCCTAATATCTGAACATTTACTGCAATCCATTTGAAAATACACCAGAGCACACAGAATTATTATACTAATTTCCAAGTTCACCAGGAATTTACAAACTCCCAGCAAAATACAAGATGCAAGCAGCTGCACACAACATCAAATCCCCTACCTTCAGCAGTTTTACAAAACTTGTGCATGATATATGTTCATTACACAAAGCTAAGTGCCCACCAGTCAAACAGCTATGAATGTCCCCAAACTGGTTATCTCTTTAAGAAAATAAAGTGTGCTGTTTATATAACTTATTAAAAATTGCACCCTTGCATTCCTTTTTCAGATAAAAAGTGTGAGGGCACTGCTTTATCACTTTAACTATGTGTTTCTTTGAACATATTTGTGCTTTAAAGTAAACACCAATGCTATTTTTTTATGACTACTAAAATCAAAACACATCTTTTCAAAATAATCTGTACACTGGTTAGGACAAGCCTTTGATTCAGTACCGTAATTATAAACAGACACTTAAGTCAGAAGTACTAAAAGAGCATCAGTCATTTAAAATCAAATTAACAGTTTGATTAATCAAACACCAGACTGTCAAATCAGATAGCATACCTGGTGGCTTTGTTCAGTTACTAGAGGGTTTCCACTTTAAACACCATGGATTTCATCAGCAAAACAAATTTTACTCAAGCAGAAAATTTTGGTTTCCTTCAAACGTACTCTACAATATTACTACTAGAATTCTCATGACAAGCCAAATTCTGCTTCACTTTTATGTGGTCACATGGCAGGAATTGGGAGACTTTACAGATAGATTTCCTCTCTCTTTGAGACCCACTTTTCAGGTGGAAAAATGCAGTGGGATTCAGGAGGATGTACAGTAATAGAATCAGATCATGCGAATGTGGTGTACCAAAGTGGTAGAAAACCAGCTAACTGACTTATTTCTGAAAGTTAGTGATTATTTACTAGAACATATATGAAAGGCTGGTGCATAGCATAGGATACATTGCATATATTTTCACACCTCAATCCTCCTCCCCTCCCTTAGAGTATTTTCTGTTCCTATCATATGACACAGAATCTGAAGACCAGTCTTCTCTACAAGAATTTGGAAAGACCCTTTGCATTAGATACAATATAGTTGCTGCCATTATCTTAAAACCCCCAAATGGAAAAGGTCATGCTATGTCATTACACCCCCAGAGTAAACAAATGAACAGACTGGAATATGTCATGCTAAAACAGACACACATCTGCAGAACCATTATAGAAAGCACCAGCCCCGTGCTCCACAAAGCAGCATATTCCTCTGTGTCACTGGGATCAATGAAATTCAAGAAATTGTGACTGAAGAATTGTCCTCTGAAGTGAAGTAACTCGTCACTGATCCTCCATAAGTACAATACATAGCAGTGTATCAGGCAGGTGTCTCCAGATGTGTTGCATTTGATTTATGAAGAAAAATTATGTCAGTCAATACACTTTGATTGACCAAAAAGGTCTCAAACAAGGAAAAAGAAAAAGCCATCTTTCTTCTGCACTATACAAATGCTCCTGGTGTTGGATAATGCTCCAGAATTAGTTTTCAATTCCTTAGGTGTCACGAATAGTCTGAAAACAACTAAGAAAGAAAAGCGAGAGAGTTTCTCGCTGTATTGGTTCACCCACTATTATTAGACACTGAAAGACTGCAAGATTGCACCCATGACAAGCACTCTGGGTTGTGAGGCAGCATCAACAAGCAGATGTGTGCTTCTGGGGATAGGGCTGTTTTCAAAAGAACGATTGCAAATGCATGTTCTTCACAATGTCTGATCCAGAGCCCATTTCCAGCATGGCAAGGAAGGATAAAATGGAAGTATGCCAAGTATACCAACATAAAACCTCTGAATTCATAGCAGACAATTAAAATTAACGGAAATAGGGACCAATTCCAGATTAAACAGCAGCAAAGGAAAAACTTGAAGAAACAAACCCCACCATCTCATACACTAAAGATCTTTCTGTCATGATTCAGTATGCTGCTTGCATAATATCTATGGATGTGTAACCAAAGAAAAATTAAAAAATGCCTCTTGTAAATGGTGTTTGAAAAACTGATAATTTCTTGGCTTCACTCCACCACTGTTTTTGATACTCGTCTGTCTGTGATTACGATTCAAACTTTAAATGCCTCTACACTTCCTGCCTAAAATACATATTATTTGCTAGTTGTACTCTAAATGACTGTTCTGTCAAGGTGTCTGCCTATGGGGCCATTTGGGGACTGAAGAATCTAATTCAACTTCATGCATTTTAATGTTCAGTGCTGCCCATTGATGAGCTCCATTGAATGTGAGAGACCTAAAGATGAGCAGAAAGTAATGGGCCAGTAGGATATTCCCCCCAACAAAACAGGAAAAACTCCTAAAACTGTGCTTTAAAAAACAAACAAACAAACAAACAAACAAAATTAAAGATTAAAAAAGGCAAGGAAAAAACTTTAACCCACTGCTTAAGTGCATTATGAGTGAAACAACAATCATGGGTTATAGGAAATCTAATGCTTATGGTAAAGGCATTTCTCTTGCTTACATTGGCATAAAGACAAGAGGTTTCAAAGAAAACATATATGGTTTTGCCAATTCATTACAGTATTTCTGCTAAAAAGAATTTCCAGCACAGGTCAAAATCCAATGATATATGAACCACAATGTCTTCTGAGGTTTGGATAATTTTCATGCCATGAAAATTATGGCTGCTTATCTAATCTCTGAAGCTTCCTTTCTTCCTTTTACCTCCACAGTCTTGATCTCTCCCTCCACTGCCTCATCACAATTTATTACTACTCATACCAATCCTTCTAACTGTTTTTAAAATACCCTGTGTAAATCCCACCAAAGCCTTTTTTCTTCTTCTAACCGCAAATATCAGCCTGAAATCTGTTTCAGTCACCAAATCTCAGGATCTCGGGAAAAGAGAAGTGGTAATGTATCGCAACAGCAAGATTCAAATCTTGTATCTGGTAGACTGAGTTCTCTTTTCATATCCACAGATGTTTTCTTAGGATTGAATTAACTAGGATTCACCACCTCCATCCTGCAGTCCCACTGCAAAGATATGCCCTAGAGATTGTAGATACTGCGTACAAAAATTCACCTATGTATTTGCAAAACTACATAGGCAATTTGGACTTTAAACTTTTTATTCAAACCCATTACACCTGGAATTGATAGAGTTTGCTCTTCCCATTCCTTAGTGTGAAGAAGTGGCTTCTTTTCAAAGTAAATGCTTGGTCTTCAAGCTAGATGGACCATCAGATACTGATGACTAATGACAGCTGTGTATTGTTTCACCTTTAATCCTCATTGATATTAATGGAGGCACAGTTTTCAGACTGGGGCACCTAATTGCAAGTAACCAGTTTCCTTCATGTTTTAAATATCTATCATACTGATGCAAGAACATTTTAGAGCAAAGAAAATTTTATCAGGTACTATTCTCTGGAAAAAGCAATTTTAACAAAATCCAAAGTTTTCAACAATATTGATGAAATCTAATAAACAATTGCCATTGCATTTTTTTAATTTTCATTTATTTCTATTTCATTACTTCATTTATTTTATATCTTTGCCATAAAATATTGATACATAGCATGTTTCAATACTAACAAAACAAAATCACCTAAGTATCAGGTAACAGTAATTCAAAATCTTAAAAATTAAATTTCTCAGAGTTTCTATGCCATGAAAATCTTCAGGTTTTGCTCCAAGTTAAAACAAAAAGAGAAGACTTAAGCACATTTTATCCTGAACAACAGAAAAATGCCATTTTCTACCTGGCAATACAATACCTAATTTAGGAACCTAATTTTCATGGCCTTAGATGAAAATGAAAGTGCTCAAGATAGATATGGGCTTCATTTTCAGAAAAACTCAGAAACACAAAATAATGATCAAAGATCAGGACTGAGTTTTTAAATTTTGGATTTCTTTTATTTTTCTTACATAGTTTTATTAAAAATCAAACAAACACAAAGAAAGGAAGAAAACTTTTCCCAACAGTATAATCCCATCTGCCAGCAGTGAGGAATCATTTTCTTGCACATCCTAATGGATATTTGGCTCTGTCACTGACACCCTGTTGCCTTGGCACTCATATAGGGAATTTCAATACACAGGCAAAATAGGATCTTGGCCACATGAAGATTCAGAGCAATGTATTTTGCTTTCTTGTTACAAAATACCTTTCTGTACAGACACAATCTGCTGGAATAACACAAGAAGACTCATTGTGAAATAATAATTTTGCTAATAAGCTAACAAATTTTACTCTCTAACAGAATCCCTACATAAGAAACCATTCTGGAATGAGTGTAATAAAATAGCTTATTTTCCTATACATTGGTCAGTCAATTTACTCAATTCCATAGGGAAGGTCACTTTTAACTGGTGTCCAGGCAAATCACTACCACAGCTGCACCTCCATGATCATTAACAACAGCAATACCTGACTCTGTTTTTAACCTCATATTTTGCCCAAAGTCTAAATTTACGTAAAAAAAAAAAAAAGTCAAACCAAACAAAAATATAAATATTTATCACATTTCATAACTTTTCACAATATGGCTTAAAGTATAAGCATCAGAATTGAACACCAGAAGGCAAAAGTTCAGACGACTGAGTAAATTCACATCCCTCATTTGCTGTAGACAAAGATTACATTCTTAGAACATTCAGATAAAGCTAATTCAGATTGAATTAGTTCAGCCTCTTGTTCTCAAGCATCTGATCAATAAAACAGAGCTTTAAAATTATCAGAAAGACAGTGAACTTCTCCAGAAGGCCATCTCATCTGAAATCTACACTAAAACTTCATTTGCTTTAATCTGGCATATATAACATAGATATGTCATCTGGCATACTAATGTATATATTCCTCACTATTCACAAGAATTTGTAGGAGTCTGGACCATTTCCTTCATAAATCTTAGGGGTGTAATAAAGAGAAGCGTTTCATAGTCTGTCACTGTGATTCTAATTCCATTAACAACTTTATTTTACCAGAAACTGTGGCCCTCCAGATATGTGCTCCTGAGACTGTAGGATTTTCTTTTCCCCTTCACATTAGTTTTAAATACAGGCCCAGAATAACAGCACTCAGAGAGGGGGGAAGGGAAAAAAAAAAAAAAAAAAAAAACAACCCCAAAACAACTCTTATAGAAGGAGCTGTAATCAGCAAAATTCCAGAAGAGAAAATGGGGTTACTCTAATAGCTTTTTCATATTGGTGCTTTCCATATCTTTAGAACAAACATTTATGGAAATTAAATCAAGACTTTCTCAGACTTCCTGCTTCCTTTGCAACATTCTCTCCCTTTTTGGTCTATATCCTGCTGAATACATTTAGCTCCCTTTTCACTTACCACCTTCAGATTATGCTGCCCAAAGAACATTTGAAGGAGAACTGTACCTAATTCAGTCAGCCCAGCAGACTCAAAGATCTGCACAGGATAAGCAGCTCTTCCCACAGCAGACAAACCATTCCATACTGTTCTTTATATTTTTCATTATAGCTGGTATTTCTCAGCACTAATCAACAGCACAGTTCAATCACGTGCTCAAGAAGTCACACTGCTGCAATATTGCTTTAAACATCTGAAAGGTCAATACCTATAAAAATATGTGCTCACAATGATGAGTTCCTTTATTTGACATCAGCTGTCCAACACATCTTGCTTCTTTCCAACCACTATGCAGTCTAAAACCAGAGACGAGAAACAACTTAGCTACAGGCTCCACAAGAATGATGGTATTCACCTTTTTTTTCCCACTTTTTGCTTGCTGCATTGTGAATAGCCATGGTTAAATAGCAATCTAACATCTGGATTCCCTTGCCCCCTTCCAGGGTAGTTTCCCTGACCATGGGCCTGAGGAAAGCCCCTTGAGTCACAGTGTCAAATTCAGGACCCTCTTCTTGTACATTCATGAAGAGACAATAAGGCAGGGCCAAGCCTGCTTGCCTGACAGCAGAGATCCAGGAATGAGGGGGAATCATTTAAACAAAAGAATGAAATATTTATTTCATTGCTAGCAGAACTCGAACTTAGACTTCATAGCCTCACATAAACGTCTATGATCTGGAAACAGAAGGTGCATCTAAAGCAGGCTGTATATCCTCTCAGAAAAACTGGCTTCTCCCACCTCAGCTGAAAGCATTGGGCATGTATGCAATACCGCAACATCTTAAGACCCCAAACAAATTTGGGACTCCTCACATTAGGTGCTTCAACCACAAAGGCCAAAGGATATTGCTACAAAGAATGTGCTACTAAAAACCAAACCAAACAAACAAACCACAATAAAACAAAAACCAGAAAAACAAAACCCAAAACAAACAGAAGGAGAGAATGAGAAAATACGTTTATTTCCAGATTATTATTGTAAAACTGAGCCACACACATAGCAGACTACACTGCAAGGGTGTAGAGAGTTAAGTATAACACCATCAAGGTATCTCATGTTGCTGAATCAGAAGGTAACAACTTTTTTACTTCAAATCCTTTCAGAATATGTGAATATATACCATTTACTTCTTCTGAGTAGGACTGTATATCCAGTGGATTTTCTTTTTTCTTTTTTTTGGACAGCACAACAGTCCTTGAAATTACTCCAAACCTGAATAACAGTGTTTTAAAATTAATTCCAGTCACAGTTTCATTCAGTGGTGACCCAGACCTGGAAGGGGTTGAAGAACAAAAATACCCCTATCATATGAATTCATACCTAAGGGTGGCCATGCTGGGTCAGACCAAAGGTCCATCTAGTTGGACATCCTGGCTCTAACAGTGGCCAGTTGCAGATGCCTAAGGAAAAGCCTACAAGTAAGGCAAACATGCCATGATCCCTCCCCTAGTTACACTTCCAGCATACTGTGGTTTCAGGGCTTCCTAAGCCAGAGGTTCTGACAGCAGTTTTAATATATGAATTACAAAATTCAAATCCCTAGCCCTTTATTATGTGTAACAACAAGAGAAAGAAATGTTTTGCAGTTAATTAATTCCTGCATTAAGAAAGATCTGGTTTTTTAACCTCAACACAACTTAAGTGTTCTTGCTGCAAAATTACATTTGTTTAGGAACATTTCCATGTCACACATCTAGACACGAATTCCATCGATCTTCTCATTCCATTTGCTGTTTGAAGCTGCAAAGAATCCACAGTTTGTCCATAAAGATGCCAAAAGCCTAGAAACTTATTACACACTGCTCACAGTGTGGGTTCAGATACATTATCAGCATAAAAAGAAAAAGGCAAATTAGGCCACAGTAGGAGAACGCATTTTTAATATTACAGTGTGCAGCTTGCATCTCTAATTTAATGTTGCTGTTTCCCAAAGTTATGCTGCATCATTCTAGGCTTCTGAATTGAACAGATGACAGTGAGGTAATTTTTTTACAAGCAACTGGGCAATGCAGACCGTCAGTGCACTTGATGAATTCCAGAGAAACCTCCAGGGTCAAAGTGAATGAGACATTTTCAAAGAACTCTTTAGGCCTTCATACTGATAGAAATTTGGTATGAATAAGCTTAGTATATCAAATTTGTGGAAAACGTACATTTTAGTTCATTCCTCCAAAAGAACAGAAAGGAAAAACACTCAACACCTGTAAGCAAAATACATATACCTTCTCTAAATGCTCAGCCCTGTTGGTTAAGTACACACACTGTACACAAACATCATATAAATCATCATTTCAAGAAACCATTACTTACCAAGAGGATTATTTGTGCCATTATGGCTTCTCTCTGGAGCTGATAGCTATTTTTTACATCCTATCTACTGTTTACTCCAGTTACAAGAGAAATCTTGAAAGTAGATATCAAAGAATAGCAACTAAATACAGTCAGGAAGAAACAGTAAGTTGCAGAACTTCTAGTTTCATGATGCATCTTCCCAAGATTGTGGTCAGCCAAAGCAACTATGTTTTGCTTAATCTGAAGTTTAATTTAAAGGCAGTGAATCTCCCAAGTAACTGATATTGAGGAACCCTAGTGACAATGAAACTTTAAGATATGTTGTTTTTATGAAGTTCTAAATTTTTCTGTTTAGGAAGGAAAAAGTCAGACAGCTCATACATATGAAAAGTTTTGGCCTAGTCAGATGGAAGCAGAAAGGCAAAGAGCTAGCACCTGTTGACTTTACACTAAATAGAAGTCTTTAATACTAGACACGTTCAGTTTCAACAGTTCCAGTAACCTGAGATTTAATGGCATTCAGATGAGGTGGACTCATCAGAGTTTACCCACTAAAATTACTTCCAAAAGCTGATGAGTTCCCACCTTGAAAGTTTGCTTTGCTAATATGCAGAGGATGCACTTGCATGCACCACAAAACCAGTCACCAATGAACACTATGTCTGCCCTGGGTGCTAGCTACCAAATGGCAGGCACAGTAGAAAATTATTGAGAACTGTAATTAATCTCATGATTATTCAGCCAGCATTTCATTTAAGATGCTTAAAGCAGGTCATTTTACATTGTCCAAAATAAGCAGCCTGCTACCATTAGATATTTTCTTCATGCAAACTAAAGAATTTACAGTACAGGAGCATTTCAAAAGAACTACATAATAGTCAATTTTCATATCAGAAAATTGTTATCAAAAATTGCACAAAACTAGCTGTTCTTCAGGATGGATATTCAACATGTTTGGGCCTCCTCTGAATTTCTTGCCTTGCTCTGGGGAATGAGTGGTTTGAGACCTTTTGGTCTCTATTATAATCCAAATATTGTGTTACTTGAGCAAAAAAAATAAACACAGCAATTAACTCAGAAGAAGGTGTCTGTGATTCTTGATATCCTGAAGTGGAATTAAGTTAGCACTGGCATTCATATAGCAAGCATATTATTACTGCTGGATGTTTATTCAGCAACACTGCAGGGCCTCGGAGCCTGTAAATTAAATTTACATGGACGGTTTTTAAATAGAGAATCAATAGTGCATATGTCTGTAATGTCTGAGATATGTATGGCTTGCTAGACTGAATCATCAGGTAAGCTTTTAATTACCATTTTTATTATTATTTTTTCAGGAAAGTATATAAGAAGATAGGATGTGTTAAAAGATATCAGGCCCATTTGTCAGCCTCACACTGATTAGAACATAAATTTCACACTGTCAGTAATAATTTTAAAATTCTATATTCAGGTTCTTCTAGAACTCTGGCAATAGCACTGTGAATCCTAGGACACAATTCATCTCACCCTGCTGATCTTTCATTTGCACTTCTGGGTCATATCTTGTGGCTGTACTACTGGACAAAATGGGTTTAGGAAAGGGTCCTTTTTTAAATTATTATTTTTGATAGGTGGTACACTGTTACTCTGAGCCTCTAATGTAGGGTCTTTAATCATTTTACCATGCTGGCTCCTCTTTTCAATCTCTTTTCAAGAAGCTTTCTCAGTTTTTATGTCCTTTTCTTTTTAGAATTTAAATATTACTACAATATGAGGGGGTTTTCCTTCCACAGGACTCAAACTGAAGTTGTCCTGATGTCTTCAGCCTGACAAGTAATAACACCTTGAACTACACTCTGTGCCAGTTAAGAGAATTTATCCAGAGTTCATTTCTCCTTTTTCTGACTTTTGACTATGACTAAAACTTTCTAGAAAATACCCAAGATGGTACTTCTTAGTGGTAAAAATACAAGCCTGAACTGCTTCTGATGCATTAGAGAAATTCCTATGCCACTGAGTCAACCTCTGTGAGTGTAAGATTGTCACAAACCGCAAATCATAGGTTGCTGATTAATAAAGACCACAAACATCTTTCATACTATGGGGTAACACTTTTTTATGTAGGAAAAAGCAAGAATTGCTTAAACTGTTTGCTTATAATCATGATTTCACTGCATAATACTAAGATTTCCTCATTCTTTTATATAAAACAATAGTAAAGCTATTCCATCTTGCTTCTATGTTAAGTACATAGTAAGGATAGTCAAGTGAAATGCAGTTTTGTATTCCGTTTCCAAGAAAGATCACAATGGGTGGCAATTTTACAAGGTAGCAGCTAGAAACTCAAGAAAACTAAACAAAACAGAAGATGTGCCTAAACCTGAACCTTTCACTGTCACAGCTTTGTTTAAATTAGGAAAGAATTACGGGAGACAGTACAAATCCTGGGGTACCTGAAGTGGTATTGCCCACAAACACACCAAAACAAAATCCCCTTTTTGCAAATTCAACAGTTAAAATAAGCTCCGATAAAAATCATTCTCATTTGCAGCTGCAATTATGGAATTTGTGATCTTCATTATGAAAATTTGTAAGTATAACACAACCAGTAAATAGATAAATACAGCCTTAAATACAGCCTTAGACACACTCATAAAATAGCAGTTAGCAGTACAGTGTTTCCTAAACACAAGCAGAGCAAAGGCTAATACTGGTTTAGAACCAGATTTGAGGACATATGTACACGAACACAAATGTGACATCATCTGTCAGTCACATTGACTACTACTGCAAATTCATTTTGAAACAAACTGGAAAGACTAATTGTAAAAATGAAAGGCAACTTCATTTTCAGAAAAGTGTGTTTAATTAAACTTCAGATTCACATTGTTTGGAACAAACCTACAGTTGTGTGTCTAAATTTCAAAAAATAAATAAACTACAGTAGCCCATATGCTATTTAATTCATATTAAATCCTCCACCTTTGGACCTTAATGGCATGTAGGCTTGGATTAAAAATATTGACTACATGTTTCTGCTAAACTATTTATCAGTAAAAATTATCAGGGTTGATATTTAAAGGCTACATTTTCAGGAAAATTCAGCATTCAACATTCAGACACCTAACTCAGCAGACAGCCTTTCAAAAGAACTTTGTCCCCATTTTGGCATTTAAATATTTTAATTACATCTCCAAGGGCTCGGTGCTACATGGTATCAGGTATTCTGGCTCTGCACCAGTGAAGCACTTCAGCACATTTAATTTAAACATGTAAATGGTCCCAGGGAAGCCATGGGGCCATTTGCACACTTAAAAACTCTCACACAATCTATGGTGCTGCTGGTTCACGGCCACAGTTTTCAGCAGCTCACAGAAGTGAACCCAAAAGTAGTGATGAGGCCTGGGCACGTTTGAAAGCCTCCCATAGATACTGAACCTTGTTCAAATTAAACAAAATTGGTTTCCCATTTGTCTGAGAGTTTGCCTATAGCTGCATCCTTGTTCATTTGCTTCTCTTTGGAGAAGGAAAGAATGTATATGAAGTCCCATTTTATTGAACAAAATGAGAGGGAAAAAATACCAAGGGTGAATATAATCATCTCGAAATCTAAGTCTGCCCTTCCATTAAGTACTGTATACATAAGCTCTGAGAACATCTCCACGATCCCTGTTGCCATGTCTGCTTCTCTTTATTCACTTACCTTTCTGTTCACTGATGTCTCTCATCCATGGACACCTGCAAATCAGCTCAGCTGGTAAGCATTCCCTCTGAAATTTCTTATCCTGTTGGTTTTTGTTCAATTTTGGCTTTTCCACAGTCTTGGACATGGGCTTCTTATTGTTTCTATCAGCACCACATAAAAGCAGTGGTCACTGTTCTTTTCATGTAGATCAAGTGAAAAGTGATTATTGCTGGTGAAAAGCAGCTGGGGAGATGCCACCTTTAATAAACACAAAATAAAACACTGCACAGAAATTGCCCTAAGGGCTGTCATGGCATCAGTGTGAACCATCAATCATAACTGGATCTGTGATCACTCTACAGATTGAAGAAGGCAGACATTACTGCCAACATGAGTTATACACTCTGATTCTACAAGACCATACTCCTTCCTCAAGTCTCCATGGCCACAGAAATTCTGTGACAATGGGAGTGCTCCTGCACTGCTCACCCATGTGCATGAGCCGCATGAGCCACACCATCTGGCTTTAGAGCTTACATGAGCAGCAAGTAACAGCATTTGCAACTGCTTCTGCAGGACATTCCCTTTTGTTTCTGTGAGTCTGACAGCCTCCCAGCTGCAGCTCCTCTCTAACATAGAGCGAACACTGGTCAGGGATGCCAAGATGATAGTATCGGTTCCAGCACTACATCTGATGGCATCTTTCTGCTACCATGTGCAAAACTTCACACAGCCTTTAATCCCTAGTCTGGGCTTTTACACACATACATATACAGCTGTTAAAATTGCCAGCATTCTTCAACAAAAAGACGTTAACTCCTATGAATTTGTCACTTTTACAGAAAGCTTTTTGGATGAAGGGAATTAAAACTGTTCTTCAAAATGACGCACATTCTTATATTGTGTAGTAAACATCACACTAAAAGGGGGAGAAAAAAGAAAAGAAAAAAAACAAGAGCATTCCATGCAGCCAGCAGCTGTCAAGCACCAAAGATTTCATTTCAACATTATGTCAAAACCCATGATGCTTTAAGGCTCATCAGAACATGAATACATCTCCAAGGCAGATGTCTTGACTCTTGAGGCTGTTGAATGGTTGGATCGTAGAAAACTTATCCCCCCCAAAAAATGACCTATAGTAACCCCAAAATGACCTATAGTAACCCCAATGACCTAGAGTAACGTCAAAATGACCCAGAGTTTCCCGAAAATGACCTAGAGTAACCCAAATGACCTAGAGTACCCCTAATCACCTAGAGTAACCTCAAAAATACCTAGGGTAACCCCAAAATGCTCATTGGTTGACCTAAAGTACCCCAAAGTGACCTAACGTAGCCCCAAAGTTCTCTACAGAGAGTGAATTTGACCTGCAGTAACCCAAATGTCCTAGTTATAGTGGCACGAACCAGTATCACTGTGTGGCTCTAACCAAAACTGTGTATTCTACACCCTCTATATAATTTCTCATGAACTGGTAATAATGGATCATTTGCAGCAGCTGTCCAGGCCACACCTGGCCCCTCAGGCTACAAATTGGGTGTTTAAGAACTCTGTGAGATAGGGAAGTGTTCTTGTCTTCAGACCAATGACTCAGCGTGATAACTCCCTTACAGGGAGTCCTTAGCACCTTCACACCCAGCCTGAGGGGTTATGTCTGCTAAAGGGCCATTAAGGAGTATCCCATGACTCACAGTGTAAATCACCCATTGTGAAACTCCTCACCCTGGGGGAGGTACTGGGCATTCTCACCTGAACCTAAGCATATATAATCTTGGTGTTTGGGGATTTCTGGTACTACTCCCTGGATTTTAGAGGACCAGAACCTCAACAGGGCTGCAACTGCCAGTCTTGACCAGACTGCAAGCATCATCCTCACCAACAGGTTTTCCTTTTGTTTTACTTTGCCTTCAGGGGCAGCACATGGCGCTCAGCACAGGGGCTGGTGAGCTCCGTTCTGTTCGTGCCCCAGGGTGATGGGTTATACATCTGTTTTTTTCAGTCAAAACCAATTTTTTCTCTGTATCATTCTATTTATTGAATCTTTTTATTAAATTTTAATTCTGACTTGCAATCTCTTTTTGAGTTGGGATCACTTCTCCACTTCTCCTGCCAGTTTACCTTTAAACCAGCACACACAATGACCTAGAGTAACCCAAATGACCAAGAGTAACCTCAAAATTACCTAAATGCACCTAAAATTTTGTGAGAAAGAAAAGGCACCCATACAAATGCAACAATAACAATTACCTTTACTTTCACCTGCATTTCTATTTTGTCATTTGCATCTACTGTATCTAGCACTTCTTTTCTCAGCTGCTAAGGCCCTTCTGATTCCACTTGCTCTCCAACTCTAAACAATTGTTACTGCTTTCTAGTGGCATTTTTCCTTATTTGTTTTCATGTAGGTATCACAGATTTTTTTATATGTTAAAATACACATTAATTGATCCTGCAAGAACATTTCAGACTAAGGATAAAAAAATAATACAGCTAGCAAAAAAAAAAAAAAAAATAAAAAAAAAAAATTGTGTTTAACTTTGGTCTCACCTAACATGTTACCAAGCATACTGCTTCACAATATCTGTTATACACCTATGCTCTAAAACTGAACAGTGGCAAAAATAATGTTCTTCAGAACTCACAGAGATTTAGTCCTGCACAGGGTCAGGAGCTGGACTTCAATGATCCTTCTGCATCCCTTCCAACTCAGGATATTCCATGATCTCTGACCTCAAATATGTGAATACTTCAATTCCAGTGGCATTAACTTGGCCTCAGCACCACATAAAATGGCAAAAAAAGCCAGTAGCAGAAGTCCTAAAGATATAAAAGATGTATTAATTGCATAAAGATGTATAAAACCAGATCAGACTGGATTTATGAACCACATTACACCAAAATATCTTATTAACCTCAGTGTTCTGGGGGAACTACCCGTTGATATGAACCATTGCAGCAACAGACACCTAGACTTTGAGAATGCCTTTGACAATTTTCCTTGTGATGGGTTAGTGCATATAGTATTAAATATAAGCTGCCCTAAGGAAAATTTTGAGACTGGATAAAGAAAATCATAAGACTATGTAATTGGTTTATAGACAAAAAGAAGACAAAAATTTAAAGTATCCATTCATCATAACATGGCAAGAATTGTTTTGCATGGGATTTATATCAGATAGCTATTCTTCATATTTTGATTAAAAATTTACAGAAAAATTTAAAAGATTAAGTCTGTCTATTGTCGTCAGCATCAGAGGTTAGGAAATGGTTCAAATTAGAAGAAACATTTCTATTTTGATTAAAATATAAGCTTAAGGTAATATGGGAATTTTAAGTTCCATATGCAGAGTGATGCAAGCAGAAATGGTAACTCCTTAATTAAATACAGGTCAAATAAGAGGAAAACAATGTAAAGGAGAATATGATCTAATTAGGTATGGTTGCAATTTTTACATTCATCTAACACAAAGCAGAAATTTAAATGTCTTTTTCTTTCCTCCAAAAGGTTCTTTTGTAAGAAAGAAATCCTCATGGAAATCCTCAGGAGTTTCACCACTAATTTCAATGGGTCAGGATTTCACCAGAGGTGTCTGACATTATTGACTCTACCTAAATAAAGAAAATGTCACATGGGTAAGTGCTGAGGTTAGTTACAACAGGAAAGTTTTCCACCTGAGAGAAAACTGGAACAAGTGCAGATGGGGTGGGTGGATTTACCCTGATGAATTTACTTGACTAACTTAAGGATTTGCTTTCTATACCTTAACCACAGTCAGACGCATCAGATGCAAATGGGCCTGTCTGAAATTACTTAACAAACGGTTCCTATAAATATACATTACACTCTAGGAAAGTTCACTCTCCTAACATGCTTCTGGCTCACACCCACCTCTTCCCTTTGTATGCAGAAATGAACGGCTATCGCCTCCTGGATTGGTCCCAGAAGGTCAATAGATATTTTAGATGAGTCTCATAGTTTTTGTAATGAAGATGCTCTCTCCTGGAGCCTCAAAGATGAAAATACACAAACGGTCATTGAATTATAAGTATGACTGGGTTTTTTTAATTGCACTGGTGCTACTGCTGAAAGCCATCTTCCTATTTATTGGTGAGGTGGGGACCTTGGAGAGGGGTTGTCTTTGAAGTCTATCACTTTAAAGTGTATCCTCATAGAGTTAAAAAAAAAATCATATAAAAACCCAACAGATTTCCTCAGAAGATACAGTTCACTGCTACCTTACACTATGCTGTCCCAGATGACTGACACTCATTCTTTCCACCAAGTCAGACCATTGTGTTTGAATTAGGTTTCCAGCTTACAAATTCTGTCAGATTTTAGTATGGAATCAAAAGACATTGCTGCCTCAACTTCCAACACACCTACAGTAGGAACAGAAGTTTCACGAGGTCACTCAACCACCACAACAACAATGTATGCAGCACATCTGCAGAAAACTGCAATCAACTTCAGGGCACTGTCTGTCTTTCACCTCTTCACTCTCATAAATCAGCTCTTTTGATTTCCTCTTGTCTGCCTGTGTCTTAAGTTCTTTCCTCTGCATTTCTTATCTACAAGAACTTTTCTTCACATGTACCTTCATTCTCCTTACACACACCCACTTGCCCCGTTTGGGATAGCACATATTAGCTAAAAGTTTAGGTAGCACTGAAAATTAATGGAATTTTGGAGTCTACACTATAATGAAATTGAAAGCAGGGCAGAAATCACAGCTTCAGTGATATTCAAACTACACAGTCATATTTTTCCAGGAGACCTGGAAAATTTTGTGGTGTCCTAGAGGCTACAAAAATATATCAATCAGAACATAAGTCTGAACACCACCCTCTGTGCAGATAGAGGACTTGGTGACCTCGATCCTGATTCATCCTGCAGAACACTGGTATTTAATTGAGGTGCTTAAATAAGTCTCCTCTCATCTCAGGAGCTTTACCACAGAGAGACACTGACATACATGAGACAAATTGATTGGTTTTCTGTGTAATGCTGATCCACAGGTGTCTAATTGCAGAGAGAGGAGTAAAGAGAATATCCTTAGCAGTGATATCTCAGTCTAGTGCTCGAATTAGCTGTGACCAATCCAAGTTATAGCATTTTTCCTAAAACACCTACTAGCCAGTAATGTAACTTCAGAAAAATCTTTAAGTTAACATTATTGACTCCCTTAAAGCCTGTTTATGCTTCAACTGGGATTAAAAGAGCATATGAAATCTAAGTGTCTATTACGAACAACTAGGAATAACCAAGAGTATAGCGAGATGTAGTTGGAATAAATATGTAGGCACACACAATTATTCAGAAAGAATTCTGGAATGACTGCTCTTGAGTAGCTCAATATATAGTCAAGCCCTCAGTCAAGATGGTTTGCTAGGTCAGGGTGATGTAAAGATGGACATCCTGCCTAACAGAGAAATCCTGTATTGCAGACTATCAGCCTTGATCAGCTGTCTTGCCCTCTGGAGGTGCTCATCCATCATTAGGAGTTACCTACACTCTCATTTGGTATGCTTTGGCAAAATACATAAAGTCCTGTGACATAAATTATGGCCACATCAGTCTCACAAAAGTCTAGAGCTATTTGGAACAGAAAAAAATATGAATTAGAATCTTTAATCATTTGAGGCAATCTGAGTTAATTTATCCTTCATGGGATATTCTGCCTTCAACAGAAAGAGTAGTCACACCACACATAATTCAACCTCTCTTTGGCAGCCCACTCCAAAGCTCATTTGGACAGGTTCATTCAAAGAGAAAGAAATGTGTTCATGGGAGAAGGTTCCTTGACACTTCTGAAATCTACACAGGATCTCTGAAAAAAGACAAAACTGGAAGTATTGTTACAGATGATCTATTAATAGATTATGAACAAAGAAAGTTGGACAGAAATTAATTAAAAAAAAAAAATTGAAAGGTTAAGGATCAGATAGCATTGTGAACAGAGGAATAATGAATTTTCAGAAAAGAGTGGCAAAATTAAGCATTATTAGCTTATGTGAGCACAAAAATGGATAACATGAGCAGTGCTCAGTATGTTTGAGGAGTATCCATCACTTCAGCATCCACAAAAACAATTTTGCCTTTTTAGGACTCACTGGGAATTTTAGATTGGTCATATGTTTCCTCTGCAATACTGGCTATGAACTTCTCTGGTGTTTGTACTAGATGAATGCCAAAAGTCCCTCCTAACCTAAAGTATTTCATGATTCTAGAAAGCTTTTTAGACTCACAATTCTACAAATTTATTAGGTTGGGATGTTTATCTTATTGCCCCAGAAGTGAAATGCTCCTTGGTCCATGTTCTATACTGGGTTAATATAACACACTGTCCCGGTGAAGTCAATGGTCTCAATACAGGACACTGGCCCTCATACATCCATTGCCCAGAAAAAATGAGCAGACCTGTAAGAATGATAACCATGGATGTGACAATAAAAAGCTCTTGGTACACATGGAGTCCTATACAGGATGAAAATGCCTACCTATAGGATCTGTCTTGTGGAGAGAAGTTTTTGTAAGCATTTCATTTCTCAGTAAATTCCAGGCAATCCCTCATGTGATGCTGCATTATCCTGTTTTGGTCCCAGACCACCTATTCTTCTCATGGAAAAATGGTTATGAAGAGTTGTTGCTATGTGAAAACAGTCCATGTTCAGTATGAAACATTAATCATAATTAAGCTCTGTAGACATGTGTAATTTTTCTGCTCTTTTTCACTTTTAGTATTGGAGACTATGCAAAATGTATTCATGATGGCAGAAATTAACCTCTTTTGCAAGAAAGAATAAAAGTAAAAATACTAAGAATATTTTGAAAAATATGTACATTTTAATGCTAATCCCACTACATAAGAGCTCTTACAGTGTTTTCCTAGAATCACCTGGGTTAGAAAAAATTGCAATCCATAGGATTTGAAGGCTACCTACATCCAAACTTCCTGCAGCATAATTTCACTAATCCTACAACACCCCTGACAGATAAGCATCTTGTTGAGTCTTGCATATTCCAGTGATGCTGGTTACAAAACAGCCCTTGGCAGTCTTTTCTATTGCATAATTGCCCCTGGGCTGAGTTGACTTTGTAGACCGAAATTTGGCAAATATCCTTTTTTGGAGTTTTGAGGAGCCACAAAAATAAAATATAAATTTGGGATCCATTTTTCCTGTAAAGGAAACTGATTCTTAACAGCCATGAAAAACCTAGGCTACCTTAGGTTAGAGCTTAGTATTTTGAACACATGGAAGGTTTTTGCTGTGAAGTCTGTGTTCTTCCACTGTATCTCTATTTCTGAAAGCAGGCCAGTCTTTGCTCTTTTACTCAAGTTCTCCCTTCACAGATCTTCCATATAAAAAGCAGATTCAGTGGTTAAGCCCTCAACCTGACAATTAATTCAAAATTAGACAGGAAAAATTCAATTATTTTTAAAATAAGGGTTTTCTCTCTTCTGATGAAGTTTAAGGTTATTCATTATGGTTGTTTCCTTGTTAAGCAGTAGGAATAATTGATGACAGTAATCCACAGGTATCCCTTTGAATGCTCACAGACGCAAGTAGGTTTGTTTTGGTAGTTGCTGTGGTGTGTTGATCCTGGCTGGATGCCAGGTATCTACCAAAGCCACTGTAACTCTGCCCTCATCAGCTGGACAGAGGAAAGAAAATATAACAAAATGCTTGTGGGTGGGGTTAAGGACAGGGAAGATCATTCACCAATTGTCATCATGGGCAAAACAGACTTAACTTGGGGAAAAAATTAAAGTATTAGCAACCAAATCACAGTAGGATAGCGAGAAATAAAACCAAATCTTAAAACACCTTCCTCCCACCCCTTCTTCCTTCCTAAATTCACCTTTACGGGGCTGTTGTCAGTTCATCACACATGGTCTCTGCTGCTCCTTCCTCCTCGGGGCAGAGGATCCCCCACAATCTTCCCCCGCTCCAGCGTGGAGTCACTCCCACGTGAAACAGTCCTCCATGAACAAGTCGTGCCAGCAAACCTGCTCCACTGTGGGCTCTTCTCTCTCCATGGGTCCACAGGTTCTGCCAGGATCCTGCTCCAGCATGGCCTTCCCATGGGGTTCCAGCCTCCCGTCAGGCATCCCCTTGCTCCAGTGTGGGGTCCCACAGGCTGTAGGTGGGTCTCTGCTCCACCACAGACTTCCAGGGGCTGCAGGGGCACAGCTGCCTCACCAGGGTCTTCATCACAGGCTGCAGAGGAATCCCTGCACCTGCAGGACCTCCTCCCAATCCTTCTTCACTGGCCTTGGTGCCTGCAGAGCTGTGTCTCTCACATATTCTGACTTTCTCTGGCTGCAATTTTCTCTTGCACAGTTAACTATTCCCCTTTATATATGATATCCCAGAGGGGCTACCACTCACTGATGGGCTCAGCCATGGCTAGCAGCCAGGCCATCTTGGAGTCAGACAGCATTGGCTCTGTCAGACACAGAGAAGCTTCTGGCAGCTTCATTCAGAAACCACCCCTACACCTTGACACCTTGCCACCAAATACATTTTCATATCTTTAGACTCCAGCATGCAGTAACAGTGTCTACAACATTTTATTAGCCCAGTGCATATGATTTCACTTTCTACTATCAGAACAATAAACACTCCTCAGACAAGAAAGGGACAGTGCCACCCACAGCAACTTTCATACTACGTGCACTCAGATGAAACGACAGGGTACAACTGACGAGGGATTTGAACTAATAACATTCTCAGGGGGCAGAAGAAGGTAGTGCCCCCAAGAACCTGTCTTCCTATATTGACATACATTCCAGTTCTACACATAATTTTAATAGGAGTTGTTTACTAGATTGCTGGAAACATTCGATTAGTGTCAGGAAGGATTTCATTCCAGTGCTCATACCAACTGTTTTTACCCCTCTGGAGTAGTAAAAATGCCCAACAAAGGCTTAGCTTCTATTTGTAATTTGCAGACTGTGAGCGAATAAATGCTCCAAAGTGTTTTGTTGGTGAACTTCAATGAGCATCGTTAAGATGGAGCGATGGGTAAAGATCCAAACAAAAAAGGCAGTTGCTCTGAGCCAACACTTTTTTCTGCCCTTGAATACAGGGGTAAAGCCACCAACACACAGAAAATAAAAAATAAAATGAAAGGGTTTACCTTCATGGTACACAATAGCCTTTGCTGATTCTTAGATCTTTCTTCTGTGCTTCCTAATAACATGAGCTGTCAATGTTTGCTCTAATGCTTAGATCAGCTCTGCAAATACATGGTGAATTGGCAAGAAGAATTCAAGGACATTTATCACAGTAAATATCATATATACCCCTCAAATTCCTGAACCTTTTTCAATGTTGTGACATTTGGAAATATAATTATTCAATGAAAAATGTTAAAATATGCCCTGTTCTGTTCTAAAGAAAATCTATCCGAAATTTAAGGTATTATTTTGGTGATTTGTGTTTTTTCCTCCCTCATTTGATCAAATCCTTGGTCGAGGAGCTTATTTGCTAAGCTAAAAAGCAGCAGAGAGTTTACAAGCAGAAAACTGTATTAATATTTAACTTAGACTAGAATTCTCCATGTGTTGGTGGAATCAATACACAGTGACTAGAAGAGTTAGTGCTGACAACATATCTACCTGGAATAATATCTCTCAAAACTGTTGTAGTGACCAGGCAGCATATAGCAATTAAAATCTAGGCTTTTCCCAGTTTAAGCTACTACTTCAGGCACCTGACAAAAATGAAGCATTTCTATTCAATTCTTTTTAAATGCTTTTTATTACTCACAAACATTTAGGAAGTTCATTTTCCCTTGACAAGGCTGCATTCTGCTTTGCTGTTTGACTGTTGAAAGCACAATGATGCTATTCTAATGGTGTAAAATCTGTATAATAAAACATCCAAATCAATGTAATTTTTTTATGAGGGAAACTGAAGCAGAAGGAAAAATAAAATACTGGGACATTTTTTGAAGACTCTACAAGCCATTTATCAAATTCCACATAGGTACTGGGACCAGCTTATTTTTGCAAAATGCATTTTTTAAAAACCTTCTCAGTCCTTGACTAAGTAACAAAATGAAAAAGTGGGAGATAAGCATTACCTGAAACCTCACCAGGGTGACCCAGTTCTCTTTTCTATTGTCAGTCCCCATGACCAATTCCCAAGTCATGATACAAGGCTAAGTTTCATCCTGCTTTTTCATGAAAGTCAAATATGTCCCTGCTCTTAATGAAATCAATAAAGCTTTTATATTCATAGCAAGAAAGAGAACTCTGTCCTACATCACCATGCTTCAACATACCTATCTATAAATAAACAGCTAGCAAGCTAAAGAATTCAATTAAGTTTTCATTTCTCTCAGTCAACTGCAGATCACAGAGGAAGCGCCAATGACAGCAAAGACAGATGATGAAAACCTGATCAATTGCTATCACTTCAATTTAGATAAAAAGTCACTCACTTTTCAGCTCTGCTTGGTGCCCAGAAAAGATTAGATTAAAACTAAATCAAGAGGAAAATAAAAAATCTAAACAACAGCCAGAGAAAACCAAAGTTAATCCTACTATGTAAAGTCAGGCTACCAGCAATGACTAAAAGCAAATTCCAGAAAGTTATTCCTTTTAAAGTTATCAGTACTGTTGAGCCTTCAGAGAAAATGAACATAAAAAGTTAAACTACCTGTTTGCTAAAGTTGTCTCCCTCTATACTGGATTTTGGACTATATTAGAGAACTTTCTAGGACATGATTGGGGCAAATATTACAAATTCTTGTGCCTGCATTACCCAGTATCATGTACCACCATGCTGTGGGTGATTCCAAGTTCTGGTGTTATTCAATGGTTATAAAGTCACTGCAGAAATTTGCTAAGTTCTGTCTGTCACACCCTGATTCATTTCAGTGTTGGGAAAATTTAGATAATGTACTGAGATGCAGGATCAGCAACTGGTACTTTGTATTGAATAATGGTTTTGCAAGTGGCTTCATAAAGCAAAATACAAAGAAAATTAATTTAGCTCATTGTTACAAACAGAACACAAATAAAGGGAGAAGACATCTATTTCACCACCACAGAGCTGTCATCACATACAGGAATCTCTAAACCACAAGAAGTAAAAAATCTTGATTTTATTTAAAAAGAAAAAAATAAGCCTTATTTAAAAGCTGAGGAATTGCACTTGGTTCATCCTACCGAATTCCGTGTATGGCAGCAGTTCAAATATGAATAGTGTATCTCAGCAGGCAGAATTAGCACCAAAGGAAACATTTTAATGAGAACAATATTAATCCTAGATTTTATCTTTCTTCTGTCAACATTTGTAGCTACTACAAATCATGCAGTCACTTAACGCATTGTCTCGTGATGCCCAGCCCTGTGGCTGCAAGACACACCAAGGGTGTCTGCCACACCCTTGGCCTCTCCCTGGAACCAAGTGCACTGCCAACACATGGCCATGCACCCCACAGTGAAATACCTACATCTCATCACATGAATGATATCCCCCTCTGACACAGCTGGGCTTACCAACCCCACCTTAGTGTTTGTCACCCAGCCACACGCTGACAGAGCTGCACTAAGGAGGGCAGTAAGGGGGGGGCTGCAGGCTCTTGGGACAGGTTATGCACTGGCACCCAGCACAGCTGAGGGGCCCTGGGAAACTACAGGGAGAGGATCACAGACTGTGTCAACTATTCTGCTGGGCTGTACCAGGACTTCTAGTGCCATCTCCATGTGATATGAATAATCCTTTGTCTTAAATTCTATTTTCTAGCTGTCAGCAATCACCATAGTGCAAGACAAACAGAATTTTGCAGCAACCAAAAAGGATCAAAATTTTTAAAGTATCATCAAATATCTCTCTTCTTTGAGAAGAATATAGTATGATGTACCTCATAAGGCCGCATGTTGCCTCAAAGCTGAGGACACTAATGAAACCCTGAACCTGAAAAAGTTAAATGCTTTTCTGTCTCTGCTTTTTCTGCTTTTCTGCTAACATAAAATGGATTTTCCTTCAAGTATTTCCTTTCTAGTCTTTAACTCATACAAAGCCACCATCTTGATCAGCTAGGTTTATTTGAGAGTAGCTAAAGACAGACAGAGAGCAGCACGCAACAAGCATCACACAACAAATGAAAGTGCCGGCTGTGCACCTGGATATTTAGAGGGAAGAAAAATGGGATGGGAAATTCACACTAGATAAAGCAAGCAAACCAGTGAAATCCCAAAGATCCATCAGGCAGAAAGAGGTTACAAGGTTGAATGACAGATGCCTTCACATCTCATGGAAGCCACACACTTTCCAAACAATTCAGAAGCCCTACAGCTGACCTGAATATTGAGGCAGCCCATTTCAAATCCCTCTTCCCTACTCTATGCTGCCTAAGCTAGCTTTCATCAACCATTTGTCTCCCCAGTTCCATATAAACTGTTAATTGATACTAACATTGTTAACAAGTCTTCTCCAATGTGGACAATAAAGTCCAAATCTTAGTTGAGGACTGAGAAATTTCATACAAGAAGTAAAAGGCTTGACTGGACAGTATCAGAGCTTACATCCCTCTCCACAAAATCATTTTTACAAGAAGTTATCTTGTCATGATGATCATTGGGGGTCAGCTAAGCAAACAGTAGAGGAAGTCCAACAAATTTTTGAAGGATATAACTGGGTAGACTTGATAGATATAAATGCTTCTAAGTGTTTTTAGTATGAAATATCTTTATACTCACAGAGTTTCACTTAACACAGCCAACACCTCAACACCTCCAAAGCTGTATGCCACTTGACATGATGCACAACAGAAACCAGCTGGCTGACATGCAACACCCTAGTGAAAAGGGGTTGAAGTCAACCGGCTACATGTATGGACAAGTCTTAAATTTCACAACTGTACAGACACTTGCAAAAGCACTTTTGGCTGTGAGGTTTTTCTTGGTGCTTGTTTCCATATTCTTGCACCCACTATTACTCAACTACAAAAACATGGAAATGGTACCAATGTCAGGAAAAGGGGAAGTGTAGGTCCAATGGTTAAATTTTCACTGAAGTGTAATGCCAGAAAGCACCAATTTAGGAAACTGCTGATTGTTGTTTTTTTTTTCTTTTAGAAAACCATTGTTGATTAAGAAAACTTCTTGCTGAAAAATGCAGGACTTCTTCTTCTGCTGTAGTTTGATACATTAATTCCAAAAATTTCTGGCATTATGTTCCAAGATTTAACTGCGCTGCACAGTGCCATTGCTACTAGGAAAAAAGTGAGAAAATTATCAAAATATAAAAATCAGAACACAGATCAATATAAATATTCATTTGGAAATTAAATAATAAGTTGTTATTTTGAAAAAATACAGTAACTACCCTCAAAGAAAAAGAGACATCTATCAGTTATATTCTCATTGTTTCCATTCCAGAGGAAGACTGGAGAACTAGTCCTGTTGCAAAAAATAGAAGAATCAAGATTTTCCCTAAACAAAATTTATTATTTTACTCAACCGTATAGCTGCAGCATCCCATCTTCAAACTACATTTTCTCCCTCTCCTCTTCCCTCCCCTCCACAGACACATGAGAGGGGTGAAACCTATCTGCAGACTTCACCATAACCAACAGTTTCCATATTTATGAAGACCCAGAAGCTAATGTAATCTTATTGCTGAGATGACAGTTGTGCCTAAGCAGAGGAAACACGGTGGGGAAAAAGAAGAGAAAAAGGATGAAACACCTGAAGTAGAAAGCCTAGTTCAATTGTAGCTTTTTAGATCTTCTGAAAAGAGCAAATGAAGACAGAATACAGGCTGACTAAGCCTTGTCGAAACTAAGGCTGCTCAGAAGATACGCTTTAGCAGACCAGTGACACCTTTGCTTTTTACAGAAGTGAAGCAAAGGGCACCGACATCACAGTCTGATTTTGCATTATGAAGAACATCTAGCACATAAAACCCATTCTGCTCAGTTGTGTAATTACATGTGGAATTCTGGGATTTGTTCATCTTTACCGTGAAGTTACTCCTATATTGTTTTTTCAGAAACATTTCTTTTCCTAGATACCCAGAGTCCTCATTTGATTGATTCGTGTGGGTTTTCTGGTTTACGCACTAAGTTGATTTGAACAATTCATTTGTTAATACAGTGAAACACACGTTCACGATTACAAATTGTTTAACAAGTCTCAACAAACAAGACCCTTGGTGGTCCTGAAGTTTCTTAAAAGCAGATGGATGAGGTACAATTTTATAGATTCTCCTTCCTATTTGTGCAAAGCTGCTAAGGTCGGAAATAGGCTTTAGTGCAAACAAGGGGCATTGTCAGACAATAAAGAGACAATTGCCTGTGTTAGCACAACAATTAATTTATTTGCAGAGAACCACTCAGTCTATTTGTTACCAGAAATGTGCTAATTATTCCTGCTAATTACATGCAAAACCTTCATTATCACCTATATGAGGAAGAGGACCCCTCAGGTTTCAGTGACAAATTAATTACTGTGTTTTCCTTCTGAATGTTCTTCTTGACAGTCTCTGTTATCTAAAAAATAAATTGGCTAGCAGGAAGCTTGTCTCTCAGAGACATTCTGCAAACTAAAGCACACATACAAATATCACATCAAGTCATTACTGCTATTTTTTCAGGCAGGTATATTCTGAAGCTCTCAGAACTTCTATATTAATTTACAAGTTCTTAATCCCAATAAAATGTATCATGCACTGCTAAATTCCACTATGTAGCTGCTTTCACAGCCCTTTACACATCTGTAAAACAATGGACAAGATAGCAGGCATTAAGTTTTAAAAATATAGCAAATAATCCCAATGGTAAACTACACAGACAGTAAAACATTGATATAATTTCAGGGAATAAACATTATTTAAAATTCATTACTGAAGTGAAAATGACAGAAAAGGGGCTGAATTACTCAGTCTTGCATTATCACCGTTCTAATTCAACATACAGAACACTTGCCACCAAATCTTTGGAATGCATGTCACGGGCAGGGGAAATTTCATGCAAAAGGGTGAGGAAGAGCAGGCAGGCAGGACCAAAATCTGGATTTGGAAGGCAGGAAACATTGTGAGTGAAGGAGTTGCAGCACAATAAATCTGGCAGAGGAATGAATGGAGAGGCAGCGGTGAATGCTCAATATACGAGAAGATAAATTGACTATTCTAAAAAAATTATTTAAATCTAAATTTTGCTTACAACCTTTAGGTAAGCTTCAGCCATTCCTGTATGACACCTTGCCAACAGCCTGACTCTACTTTCATTAAAAGTTGCTTTGGAGTGTCATACCCCCTGTTCATCCTGGTTATAGCTACTCAAGGCCTTCTCAGTTTCTGTGTTTGGTACAGCAAAATATCAATACCTTAACAATTCAGAGTATCAGCAGCACCCATTAATGGGCACATGGGTACAATTCTGGAATGTGGACTTACAAGCACAACTTCAGGAGCAGCTGCAACATGACATTGTACAAAACAACAGCTAATCCATGTCTGGATACAAATTTTGCAGTCTTGGCACTGTGGCAGGAATGGGATAGAGTAGCTCAGACAGGGCTACTAAAATGCTAGAAAATGTTTTGTAACAAACCAGGTGATGATTAGCACACATACAAAGTCATATTTCAACAGCCACCCCACCTTATGAAGATAAAGCAGGAGTGGAGGAGTGGATTCAGACTCTGGATGTCTGTAAGATGCAGCCCTGGCTCTCCAGACCATCAGCACAGAAAGGCAGTGCCCCGGAGCACAGAACCTAGCCTTAGAGACTAGTTCACCCATGACTCACTGCACCTATGCTCTTCCTTCACCATAATCAGGGTATCAGTTGTCATACAACCCATTCTATAACTTAAAACGTAAGATACTTATCTTCACATTTTACTTCCATATGTAGCCCGTTCCTAAGACACTTGTATCTGTTTTGTGCATCGATAGAGCTAAGCCCCTAATTCATGGTGATACCTCCAATGCCTACTTGTTTCTTAGTAACTGTGTTGGCACTTTCTGCAATGTTCTCCCTTAGAGGGAGGAAACTCCCATAAATAACTATATGGCAAGTTCATTATTCTTCAATTCTACCTTCATCCTCTCCTTTCACTTGAAGACTCAAAAACCTCAGTAATGATACTGCTAATAGTATGTTCAGCTTCCATATAGTGTACTACTGAACAGAGAGTTTCCATCTGTGTATCTTGGTTTGCCTCTTGTGTCAGAGGGTGAATTCTCCAAAACAAGGGACATCTCTTTGGTATATTCTTGTTGTAGCTAGCATTTCTGAAACACTACTCGACTGTAATTATTAGTAACAGAAGTAATAGTAGTAGTATGAGGAGGAGGAGGAGGAAGCACAGTGCAAGTTTTTCAAAACAGAAATGCAGGGAAAGATTCGACATTTGGAGGCCAATACTACCTCATGATTTAAACAAAACAAAGCAAAACAAAACAAAAAACAAGCAAACAAAAAAAACCAAACAACCAACTTTAAAGTTTAATGACAAACCAGCAAAGAAAACATGTAAAACTGGCATGTAACCACAGCTGTGTGTACTTATAATTTTTATTTTAATTTTAGTCTAAAAACCTGACTGCCGTTTAGTGCATATATGCACTGTCTTGGTTTGTGTCCTCTAGCTCAATACCAATCTTAATTCAAATAAATCAAAAAGAAGTGGATGAAAAGGAGGAGTTCTGTGCTCCATCTGAGTGCAGTAGGTTGTTTTCTTTTTATTTTTAAGTCAGAGACATTCATGTAGAAGATAGAATGTGTATGGTTTTATTTCCCAAAAATAGTAAGTCATAAAATTGTGCCTAAAACTCAGCCCCCACCACCAGCACAGAGTCTGCATTGGTGATAGATATTAGTCCAGTCCATAGGGATAATAAACCAAACTTTTTACATATGAAAAATTGTCACCTCCAAATCCCAGCTCATTATGAGGTTTTCCTTTCCAAAGGACAGGAAGGTTTCCTTGGCACAAGCAAAAAATCCCATCCCTGAAATTCAGATCACATTTTTTTTAAGCAGTGTATCACTCTGTATGACTGAAAACCTGGTAAGAGAAGAGATTAGCATTGCTGCTAGGTCTCTAACAAGTGCCCTCCAACCTCCTGTACACAAAGCAGCTCAGATCCAGAAAATGTAAAATTAACCTACTATCAATCCACTGAAAATTGGACTCAACAAGCAAGAGTTTGGGATTAGAATGCAAAAACAGGGCATAACTTACTCATGATAGAAAGGCCTTTTTAAATTTATTATAGCAGGTCGCTCACCAGAGTCTTTTATCTGTTTGTCAATAAAAGAACAGGAAAATTTGACTGACTTTGAGAGATGACTGGCAATAGAGATCTCTTTATAGAAACAAAGGAGGATTCAAAATCTGAGGGGCAATTGATGGAGGAGGGAGAATAATCTAAAAATCAGAGGCGCATAAAGAGTGGTGCATGGCATCAGAAATTATTGAGAACTGGAACTGAAGGGGGCAAGGCACAAGCAGGTGATTCTAGACTATTTTTGCTATGACACAGAGGAGGAACAATGCTTTGCTTTCACAGTGAAACTTTTGAGCAATAACGAGTTTGCCTAGAAGGGAAACCCTTTCAACATAGGCCTTAATATCTTCTAATTTGCCTGGCCTGGACTATGAGAACATATTTTTGGCCTGGCCTATACCACAAAATATGAGTAGGATTAAGAATGTTCAAAGTAGCTGACAAGATGCTGAAGCAGAAGAGAACCTTCCCACAGAGACTAGAAAGTTGGGGTCAGCACTGGATTAGCTGACACATAGACTGCATCTTGTGTTCCAGAGGCTTAATTGCTTCACTTAAACCTATCAGCAAGCAAAAGTAGAAACAAACAAAAAATTATAAACCCTATGTCATAGCTTGATTTAGCAACTATGTGAGAAAGAATGACTTAGTAATATTCTTGCTTTTTTTCCACCTAAGAAGTTTTTAGTTGTCACCTTCCCACTTACTTGTTTCCAACTAGATAAGAATTTCAATAGCCAGAATTGTTACATTTATAACAGTTTAGTAGTAAGGGCTGTTTTTTCAAATGTAGGACTCTAGAGACTTGCACATCTAGAGATAGAAAGGATAGGGATCCACTCCTCCTCCAGAAACCAACACCGGCCTATTGAGTTCTCCAACAGAAGAAGAAAATTACTGACATGGAAAAGAACTGATCTGACTCAGGTTTGTAGTACTACTAGAAGCTGGGGTTTAGGGGTTTTTTATTAAATAGCATGTGCACTAAAATACTAAGAAAATTTAAACTCCTTTACATTTGATGAGGTGAGGTAAGTAGTTGCTGGGTATGGGATTTTTTTAGATTTACATTTTCCTTCAGGTTTTCACATGCTCTTGCATAAACATTTCCTGGCTCAATATTGTGTTTGCTCACACCACAGTTCTTCCACAGACGCATTAACTTCCTGCTGCAAAGAAGGGGGAGGGAGGGCAGTGTGCAGTGTAGCACCATTTATCCTTTTCAGACAAGGTTTGATTTAGAAAAGAACCAGCCACAACTTGTTGGGTACCAGAAGCCAAATAAATTATTTTACTGTTTGATTATCCACATCATTCAAAACCTGTGTCAGTGGCAATTGGCTTGCTTCCTGTCATACCGGGGCCTGGGTTGCACAACAAGTTTGTCTTGCAGAAAAACGCGAGGTTTCTGGAGTTGAAGGCTCCTGGAAATGTTATTTTTAAAAATTTTGTCTTGGACTGAGCACCTTAACTCCTCCCTTTTCTCTAGCACAGCAGCTAAAATGGAGCCATCCTCTTGGAGCCTGTACAGCCAGCAGTTCCCTAGGGACCCCCACACCCTTCCCCTCACATTAATGGACAGCTAACTAATAGAGTAATAGAAATAAATTAGGAAAATGCTTACTCTGGTAGATGTCAAGGAAGAAGAGAAAACCAAAGAGGAATTTAAATAGGGGAAAAGATGTATGAGCTTTACAGTTCATTGCATGAAAGAAAGCTTTTGTAAGATATCGCATAAAAGAAAATGAGAAAATGGTTTTAAACAAAATATAAAGTAAGTCTCCAAAGCTTGTACCACTAATGGAGCTGAGAGGAGGGATGAAAAATGTTAGCATTATCTCTGGCTCAGGAAGTCCCAAAACCATGATTCAGAAGAAGGTAGGAGAGTACACCAAGAAAGGATCATTACGTGTTTGACATTTTCTTATACGCTCCCCCAGGCCGCTGTCAGAAACAGGATACCCGGCTAGACAGATGTTTAGTCTGATCCTGTATGACTGTTCCTAGTTTGTGATAGTAAGACATAAATGTGGGTAGGAAGAAAGTTATGTGAAACTCAGGGATCGCATGAAACTCAAAGTTGATGCAGCCATAGCAGCCAACAGTGAGGACTGGACTCAAACTGAGGTGTGCCAGCTCTGAGCAAATTCTGGTCACTATGGACTTCACCCCTGGGAGAAGTTCATACTGTCTAAAATCCTTCTCATACATTTCAGGACTTGTCTTTAGGACATATGACATCTTTGGAGTCAAACCACTTCCCTTACTCTCCTCTGGTTCTTCTGTTACTTATTTCATTCTTTAAAAAAAAAAAAAAAGTTTCTTTGCTCACTATCTGTGAATTAATACCTGCCATTACATTATTGCCAATGTGGACATTTTCTGCACTGCATTTTCTTTTCTATGTTTTTGCAACAAAACAAATCTCCCCAATGCCACCAGCCCTTCTCATATGCAAGTCAAAACCTACTCACAAAGTACAGTGTCCATTACCCTGCCACCAAGCATTTGGGAGCTAAAGCAGACATGCAGAGAGATTTTGCAATGCCACAATGTCTGCCATAATTTTTAAGTTGTACAGAGATGGCCCAAATCATAGATCAAACACAGCTGGAACAATTCCTGGTCAGGAAGGGGTTTACTTCTGACTTTAGTATGGAACTACAGTGAAATGAGGAACAACAGTGACTAGACATTTTCTTTCAGCACAGCCTTCAGAAAGACTACCTTTTTTTTGCTACCAGCAATTTTAATTCATGTTCTTTCAGGCAGGTGTGCTAAAGAAAGTGTATATAGAAAATGTTATACAACAGTTGCAGCAGGTAGCCTACACAGCAGCTCATTTGCTGTGACAAATTGCACAGAGCTTGCTGCACACCAATACTCCATATTCTCTTCTGGGTCCCTGAATTGATTCTGGTTCAAAATCCTGACGAATTATTTCATATGATGTAAAGCCACTAAAGGACTAGAACTATTTTCTTGTGCTAGCTCAGATAGCCCCTACTCTAGAAGACAGGGGCAACATGGATGCAAGCCCACTTAGACATTTCTTGGATAACTATCTAGGCCCTATAATGTTATGCAAAAGGGAGATGGTCCATCTTTCTCCCCGTGGTAGCTGCTGTCACTGAATTTTATGAGGAGATGAAGCTGTCCAAGGATATTGTGTGCTCTGGGAACATTTACCAGATCAGGTAACTCTGATGCCATAGCATCTGCTTCCTGGACCCTAGTCAAGCTCAAGGAGCAGGGCAATGAGCTCTCCTGAAACAGGGCAGTTTTGGACCTCAGCTGCAACAGCATGCCAGGAAGCATGTAATGATAAAGTTGGTCATGGAGCTTAGGTGTCACCAGGGCTAGACTGCAGTTAAAGAGACCCTCTTCGAGACACAGTTTTGGGCTTAAATAGCTTATTCTTCCAAATCTCATTCAAGGGGGAGAAAAGGAGTGAATTCAGTGATCCATTTCTCTGGCAGTATTGTACACTCTATAAATTTATTGCTCAGCCAACTGAGAAAACTACTCACTGTTGTGTGTACCATAGTGTGATCCCTAAGGTGAGTCTTCAGGCTAGGTAGATAATACAGAAATAGTTATAATGGAAAGATTTTTACTGTGGAGGTAATCACCCCACTTAATTTCAGGCATCTGATAAAAGCCAGTATCTCTTTCATAATGGGAGGGTAATTTGGTGACAGTACCAGATTAAGGAGCACTTCAACAAGGTCAGACCTGCCACTTAAAGAATAAAAGTACTCATGAACAGAGTTTAAAACAGGTGGGACAACTGACCAAAAAGCAGTATTTTTCTCTCTGTTCTGAAGCAGACAAAGAAGCATAGACAACTATGTTAAATTAGAGCATGATACATGTGTTTGTGTTATAGTAGTGTCATCTTGCACCAAAACAAATAGGACACATGCAGAAGGATTTTTTTAAAGCTAATGCACTTTAAAGTACATTGGTATACTTTTTTAGTTAGCAGCTCTAAACTTTCTCTGCTCTCGGATTCTTGAACACTGGAGACTTGTGGAACAGGCCAGGTACACCAGATGAGATTCACACTATACTAAGAAAAAGAGAGATTCCCAAAATAGCAACACAGTTGTTTAATTTACCTTACCTTACACTGTCCACCAGAGTAACACTAGTTCTTATTGCTAAGTAAAAAAATATGTGTGTCTATGTAAAGAAGGACACAGAGATAGATATTCTGTTAATTTATAAAGTTACACCTTTCATCAATCTTTACAAATTAAGGAGTATTTATCATTTCTATCATAATGCCCATTCCAGTCCCAACACTGTTCTCTTATGGAAGACCACAGTTAATCTACTTCTTTTTCTAATAATATTTCAGTGACTTTATTTCAGATCCCTTCCACATCAATAGTCCCCCATGACTGAATCTGTGTTTCAACAGGAAAAACTTTGCTAGAGGGGGGGAAAAAAGGTAATTCCCATTAAACCTGTAATGCTTAACAATGGTTAACTGAGCAGCAAGTTTTTTGATGCTGTTTAACACCAGATGAGAAATCACTTCCTAATTAAATGGAAAAATAGCATATATATGAGGTAAGAGCCAGCTTCTGAGTGTGGAAGCAATACCATCATTTTGCAAGGTAAGTCCACTCCATTTCTTTAAAAGAACACACTTTCAAAAAAAATATGACCTTGGAAAGATTCCCTGTGTAAGGCATAGAGAAACTTATTCCCAAGACTCCACAGCTCCTAAGTGTTTCAAAAACAGGCACAGAAGAATGAAAAACCAGAGAGGTGATAATAATGGCATCAGCAAAATACCTTATGCCTCAGTCAAGTATTTTATATTCAAGGCACAAGTTACAACTCATAAATTTCATCAAATCTACCTAATTTATACCAAAATCTATTGCCTCTTTGTATTTCAAGGGAATAGAAATACACAAGAGATTGTGGACAAAACTGATATTTCTTGTGGGAATAAAATCCAAACAGAAAAAAGAGAGAGACTTAGGCTTAATCTTCCTTGTTATTTGATAAAAAAGCATTTTCTGTGTAAAGGTACAAGTTATTTGTGGTTTTGATCACTCCAGTATGCTGTTCCATACCTAAGAGTAGAAAATGTTTCAAATATTTAACAAATCAGGGCTAATTATACAGAATAATTGAATCCTTAATATAAAGCCTGAGAGACTTTATTCTTCTAACGTTACTTGCTGCTGATGTGAATACCATGAGAAGAGATAAAGCTACAGACCTGTTAATACAAAGAAGACAGCTAAAAATTACTTTCAGTTTTGAGAAAAACACTAAGCTCTGAATATAAGTTAATTATTAAAGTTCAATTCCCTTTTTCTCCCAAAAAAAAAAGTTATTATAATTACTGCTTTTTTATGCCAAGTGTCTGCTTTACTTAAGAGAAGAAGTGACTTTCTATTTGAAGCAATGCCTACTAGAAACAAGAGTTACTCAAGGGCAGTGTATTATTGATAGAGCTTTTTTCTTTATAATCATCATATGTCATAACATTTCACAGGATTCATGAGGTTCATATTTTTTCAAAGGGAAACAGCTGAAAGTTCTGATCGGGGGCTAACAAAAAACCCCAAAGCACTGTCTAAAGTTGGAGTCATTTTTGCATTTTAAACCCTCAATATAGTAGAAGTCATGGCTTCATAAAAGTAGGAGAGGTTATTTGTTACCATGAGAGCTACCATTTTTAAACTGTTATGAGTATTTGCATAAATTTACATGCACTGAAAGCACAGCCATTCAGAACAAACAGCACAGCCATTCAGAACAAACAAGGTTCATTATGAAGACAAATATGCTGAGTATGACTGAGTGACAATCTACACAATGGCTGATTTAAACTTTACATTCACCCACCATTTTTTCTGAGGAGGGGACATAGCTAAGGATGACTTACATCTTTTTGGCCACTTTTTATTTTTGATAAACGCTGGGGCTGCCTCTGTTAAGGTGAGAGAATACACTGAGCAGTCCGTTCAGCCTGTCGAAACCTCTGATATGGACTCTGACTCCTAGCAGGCAAGCTTAAATGAATCTCTCTCAAGTAGTGGAATAGGTAGGAAAACTGTTTTAGCAAAAAGACATACACAGTTCCCTTAAACAGTTCAACTTTAAGGCATGTCTGCATGCATTCCTACTGCCTGTGACAATAGTAACACTTCCTTTCAGCCTAATAGGTCCTGAGCCCCATCCTTTGTCTGCTGATTAACTGCTCTATTCATTGACCAGACCACTAATTGCATGCTCCTTATAGTTACCCTACATTACTGTAAGAATTAATGAGACACAATTACAGCTCCCAGAAATCTCAGGCCTAACCAACTGCAAAGCACTCCAACTGAATAAGAACTCCCCAAGAATAAAGAGAAAAATTCAGCCTATTGTTCACAGGAAGCAGAATGTTTTTTGTTAAAAAATTGTATTTATTTGAAGCTGTTTCATAATTAGGCCCTGGAGAAAAAAAAAAAAAAAAAAAAAAAAAAAGGAGAGAATAGAGAAAGAACTTGGGAACCAGTATTCACTGAGAAATCACAGTGGATGCAAATAGAGACACACACAGTTCAGATATGAAGAGAAAAAACATAAGGATGGAGTGCACGAAGAATTAGTGTTGTGAATGCTACAAATATCTATAACCAATCAGCTGTTTAAACAGAGCATATCCTACTGTATAGGAATTACCACAAATGCAACCTTTCATTTGACGGCTTCAGTCTTGAACAATCTAAAATAAGCATATGGCATGCTTCTGCAATAATGTCTCTACTACAAGATGGAAGAACAGGAATTTAATTGCCCACTCCCAGAATTTAATACGTATTAGAAGTCAATGTCACTAGCCATGAAAGTCAAAATGAAGGACAGAAAATGAGTTTTTTGAAAATCAGCCATATTGAAAACTGCACTCACATTTAATCTGTGTAATCAACAGCCACAGCTATTCAAAGTCTTAGTGACTACAATCGCTACCTATTAGCCTGTAAGTAGTTCAAAAGCTATTATTCTCACTTGAACAATTTTCCAATACACAAGAGACAGCATTAAGTTAATGAAGTTAATATGCAAAGTCAATATTCTTTGTTATGAAGTCATCTTGTTCCATTGGTTCCTCTTCAACGTATTTTCACCATATAAATTTGATTTAAATTACATGTATAGTTTGACAAAGCCACTGATATTCAAAACAGAGCTTGAAATGCAGCACTATTCTTTCTAGTTCTAGTAATCATTTTCCAGGGCACAATTTATAGCAGCCACTGAGACCCCAAATTACGCATGTCAGACTGGCACTGCTACACTCCAGAATCAACATCTTTGGACAGAGACAACATTTTTTGTATGACTCTACAGGGATTCTCAATAATTGTGCCTAACTGCGGTAATAGTTTAAATTCCTGGAAAATGGATGTTCTTCTGATACTATCGCTCACTGATATCACAGCACAACGCTTTCCTGCATGAAGCGGACAGTTACCACCATGTGGTGCTGAATCCCAAGCAGGAAACAAGGCACGAATATGGATCAGAGACCTTTGTGTTCAGTGTATAATAAGTCCAATATCCCTGTCATAGAACAGCAATCATTAACTCGGGGATCTTTTGTTAAATGGCCCCTGTGGCTGGACTGGTAACAGCAGGGATCGAATTTGCAATCCTCAAGACTAGATTTATCTGTCAGGGAGACTGCAAGCCTACAAATTCATGCATTTCCAAAGTAAGTCTCTAGGACGTGAAGTAAAAATACCAATTTCAATTAACCTTGGCTGATTAATCAACCTCAGTGCATGACCAAAGAGCTTACATACACAGCTTTGGCTCTGGCAGTATTATTTGAAATGGGCTTTCCACATGTCTTGAAAAAACCTTTGAGGAAAAAGGAAACCTTTGTCTCAAATAAAACATCACCTAGCTTGTTCAAGCTGTTCCTATTTCAAGCCCAAAAATAGAACAAGTCTGAATTCCTGCAGAGTGTGATGTGAAATTATTTCTGCTAGTGCAAATAATTTATTCTGGTATCTGGTCCTGCCTTCATTTCAGATGTTATGAAATAACATATGCTCGAGGCTGGCTGTAATTTCTAGTTGGGTGTCTCTCTCATAAGAGAAAAGGGAATCCTTCCTGCAGAAAGACTGTAAGAGTACACTCTTTAGGTCATCAATTCAAAGGTAGAATTTCTAAATAAAAGATAATTAGGGGCATACAGGAACTGCACTGTAAGAGACAAGGGAAGATTTCAAGTCATAACCTTAGTTCACTCCCACCATTTCTACTCTCTCATTCCACTACCAATTTCTTTAGAACGCCTTGTGATTTATGGTGCTGCATGTAGCACCAGCAAACGACAATCCCGATCCACCAAGTGTTTTCATGTGCTTATTTTTCCCAAAACTGAGTCACCTAAGGAAGCTTCCACTTTCGTACTCCTGATCCTTTTGTTTTTGTGTTGCACATCAGAAGCTTTACTGCTAAGGAGTTTCTTTCTCTCCTTTTCATTGTTATATCTACATCCAGCCTCCTTTTGTCCTGTAAGTTGTTCAGTTAGTTAAACAATGGTTATGTCTACACTGCCTCCTAAATATGGCCCCAAAACTATCCTTAAGACTAGAACCACCAACAGGACAGATGCTAAACATAAAAATTCATGCATTTTCAGGCATTATTCATGCAATTTGTAAGACAATTCTGTAGACAGAAGATGAGCAGGAGACAGTGACACATACTATGCTGAGAGTTGCTCTGGAGGTCATTCTTTGGAGTGATGTAAGCATAAGCTATCTCTGTGTGCAGTGATATGAGCTGCATATGAGTCCCTATAGGATGAGGCTTACAGTTGATTTACACTACAAAGGTTAATATAGAAATTACACTAACAAGACTCCTCTTCCCAAGCAATTTACACCTATCCCTCAAGAGAAGTAAAATGTACAGGTAAAAGAACTTCTTATGCAGCTTCTGCACTAGGATTTTTGCTGGCATAGCTATGTCAGCAAAAAATTCATATCCCTCCCTGACAGGCCTCCTTGATAACACTTTCAAGTGCAAACCAGGTGTCAGTATTTCTGTTATGACAGAAGAAGAGTTCTGTACTAGTCATGAGCTGAATACTTGGCCTTTCGTGACCTGGAAAAGTCCTTGCTTCCAAGGAGGTCAAATCCCATGATCATGTTTTCCACCAGCATAATCTCTCATGAGCACTGATTAATACAGTACTCATGTGGTACTGTATTAACACATACAGCATAGGAAAAAATATATCATTTGACAAGCCACTTATATTCTGCATTCCCATGTAAAAAAATGTATTTACACTACATTAATGCCACAAAAAATCCGAATGGGAGGGACTAACAATTCTATGCAAAAAATTCCTGTGGTTTTTAGATTATAACAAAAATAATTTTGAATCTATTAATCTCTGGACATATCAATTGGTTGTATTTGGCACTCAGAAAGATTTAGATCATTCTAAGAAGAATTCTATAGATTGAGTTCCCAGGGGCATCTGATCAGGAAACAAGATGACCAAACACAAACATCTTTCTATTTAATCAGCATAGTTAGGTAGAAAGTTAGCAATACTGGCTGAGATCAGCTCGATACCTTTTAAATAAAGGTTCAAAATTAAATACATAAATCTAACATATGGTATTAGACAACAACCCCACAGCTGAAGACTGGAAGAAGCCATGCTGTCACAGACAGTGCTGCAGAGTGTCCCTCAAGGATCACCAACCTTGTACTTGTTCCTAACCTAATTTACCATATTCTCATCATCTCCAGTTCAGTTGCTCTCTGATCGTATAAGACTGTTTATGGAATATGTTTAGGCCTTGCACTGATGGGGCAACAAAAGGCCCTTTGAAAGCATCTTTCACTGAGGTGGAGTGCGAGGGCCATGGTCCACAAGGGGTGTTCTTCAGTACAAACTAAGATGTTTGGTGATAAAAATCAGCATGAATAAAACAAAGTGTTTCTAACTACTTCCATATGCAACACTCATGGCCACCGATTAGCCAAACAGCATGAATCTCTAAGCCACAAGAAACAGTTAACCTCATTAATTTCTGTAATTAATTAATGTTCCTTTATTGAATATATAGAAATAAAACATGTTTTAAAAGCAAAAAGCAATCTGTGATATCTAAGCACTTAAATTACTACTCAAACTGTATCCTACTCCTAAAACTAAGTTAAAAGTCCAGCATTGGAAGAAAGGATTATCTTTATTTATGTTTTGATTTACTATTAATAGCTTCAGAAGGGCAAACAGTGGAGTAAATTCTGTGACAAAAGCATTAGACTGACATAAGGTTTTGAATTATTTAACTACCTGTGGCACATACCCCTCTCATCATACACTTTTTGTCTGTCAAAAGAAATAGAATTTGGCTAATTGCAACTTGTACATTGAGCATAAATTGGTCAGCAAACAGACTGAACGGACAAATGTCAGTTTTGAGCCTCAGTGATTCCTTTTTTTAGCATCTTTACAAGGAAGCTAGCTCTGTTATACCAACAGTCTTATGTTTCATATATGCCATTGTAAGAGGGAAGCTAGTCACTGGAAATTGTTTGCTGGTGCCTTTATTATGTACAGAAAGTGTAAGAGTGTAAAGAGCTGAAATGAAACAGACAGTCCAAAGAAATACAGGATAAGACTAGGAAGAAACATCTCCCAAAACAGAAGCATAATTAAGCATCGAAATTGTCAATTAACAGTAAAAAGCCAACAAGAAATATGTACAGGAGAATGCAGGGATGTGTGGGGAATTAAGAGGCTATATTGCAACTAAGCTTTATACATAGAGAATTTCAAGGTATTTAGGATCCTAAATGCTACCTAGGAACATATAGTCCCACTCAGGTCTACAGGAAATTAGCCACCTTCCCATCTCTTAGGATTTGGGTTCAAGGACCACTACCATGAGACATCAGTGTATGAGCCTCTCATGTGTCTGTCTCACTGTATTAAGCAGCCAGAAGAGCATTATGAAGAAACTCTTGATGCACCAGTGACTCAGAACAAAATTCTCACTCTAGCATAAATACATTTAATGTCCCACACATAGGACCGTTTAATGAGACTCAGTAAGAGCACTAGAAGAGCAGTTGTAGGGTGGAAATGCACAGAATGGGGGAAGGGAAGTTACAGGCAATTGCTTATTCCGAATTTATCTACAGGTTCAGAGATTTCCTCTGTAAAGCTGCCAGCCTTTCTTCACACACAATTATCATGTACTATTTGTATTACTGCAGAACCCACTAGCTCAGGTTATGGATCAGTCCTACACAGATGCAAAGAAAAAAAGAATACGATTTCACACTTGATCAAAGTCATGCAACCCAAATATTAGCTATAACAAAATTTTTAAAAAATTTATTGGCTTAAAGCTAATTACTGTCATCCATAGTAAAATTATTGCGAAAACATTCTTCCTATTATATTTGAACAGGCTTAGAAAGGAGAAATATGCACTCAACCACATGGAGAAATACAGTTTATTACAGTATTACATATACTTCAGGTAGGCAGGAGAAACACCCTCTTTGCAAGCACTAGGGGTTTTTTAGATAGCCAGATAAACTGTATTCCATGTAAATTACTTTAAAAAACTGAACACGTGGGAACCACTCCAGTAATGACAGTCTTGGAGAGCTTTCTGTTGTAAGCATGAGAATAGGTTTGGATGTAATTTATAACACACATTTCCCCAGAATAATTTACCCTTCCACTCAAAAACCTTGTATAAAAGAACTTTACTGTTACCACAGACAAAAATCAAAACAACTTAAGAGAGAGCAACAAAGGAAATTTGCATCTTTCAGCCAATCTGACACTAATATCTTCATAGGATAAAGTATATTTTAATGAAGATATTGTCAGCAATTCGTGTGTTTATGCTTTTTTTTTTTCCTTCACACTTGGATTTTATTTCATTTGTGTCATGATCTACCTTGCAAGTTTAAGAAATGCCTCATTTATTCATGACCTCTACTTTCTTTCAGAACCTCTCAGTTACACAGATGACCAGGTTAAATAAAAATCAAGTAGTTTGTCTGAGAACAGTTACTGTCAAAATATACTGTGTATGTTATATTTCTTCTAGCTGAAGTCATAACAAAAAAAACCTCAACTCGAAAACCAGTGCTTGTTTTACCTTTTTTCAGCATAAACTCTCATAATTAAACTTTCCACTTTTCCAAGTAGCTGACTATGTATTCCTGCACAGCAGGAGGTTTTCTCTATAGACATATTGACTTGGACAATAAACAAAGCAAAAATCCCTGACTGGTTTTTACAGCTAAATTTAACCATGCATATTGTTAATAAAATTTGCGTATATGTCTTTCAACATTAAGAAAAAATAAAAGTTGAAGTTCAATGAATTTGGGCACTGCACTGCTTTGCAAGAAAAAAAAATGAGATTTAAGTTGTAATTTCCATATTTATTGAGGCTGTATGTCAAAGGAAATCTGTGCAAAAAAATTCTGGTGCTGCCTTGATGAGATTTGAAAGATGACAGTGTATTAATAGCAAAAGAGCTTCTCCTTTACTCCTCCTAAGCAAAGATGGCTTAAATAATACCTATAAAATACTAATGAAGGGCCACCTAATTCTCTCTCTTTCCTTCAACCCCAAAATAAGTAAAAGCAGTTAACATGTTTTGAAGAAGTAACACCCACCATTTCCCCTCAGTGTCAACTTTCCCCATGAAACATTAGTAGATCAGTCAGCATTCGCTTATTACAATTAAAGGTGGTGGAAACTTTCATTTATACTTTTTCATGGATTTCTTTGTCACAACACTGCATCACCACTAACCCTCTAAAGACATGAGCCATCAGTAGCAAACATCCACCTTCTATTTCTAATTTGTGTGTATCTTTTCACAACATCCCAGACACTTGGATGTCTTAAGAATTTGATTAAAAGGAATTAAGGTTTCTAGTTCCTGTAAAACTAAATTGCTTTACCTGGTTCTGCCTATCCACAAAAGGAGACAATGGGATCCAGTTCTGCCAATATAAAATCTTTTAGATGAGCACAAATACTTCCACACTAAAGAGAGAAAGCCATACTCCTTTGAGGTACTTTTCCAGCATAAAAATTGGATGTATTCCAGGGACTATGCTGTTGTTTGGGTGGTTTGGGCTTATTTGTTGGGAGGTTTATCATTATTATTATTATTTTAAACTGAAGGAGTGAATTTTTTCAGTAAAGCAGTCATTAAATTATGAAAATGTTCACAATACCACAGCATGTACTTCATGGCTTTCAATAATTGTACTTGCTCTGGGCAGGATTTCAAAGGCACGTGTAACCTATGCTTAAATCTTCAGTTTGGCTACTCCTCAACTGGAGGACTGAGAAGGAATAAGGGGCATTCTGGCAAAAGTGAGGAACTTGGTCGTCACTTTAAGACATTACCTACAGTTGACTGTGCAGATAAATGGCCCAGTCATTCCTTTCTTAAGTTTCAGGTGAAACAAACACAACCATTAACACTGAAACTACAAGATTTGTAACACTCCAGTGAGATGCACAGATCACCTCACACCTCTCAAAGCACTTCTAGCACACATAGTAGGCCTGGGCAGAGAGATCTCTGAATCACAATCCTGAATTTTTCCTGCAAATGTAGCTGCAACTTTTTTCTTTTCTAATAAACAAGCCATGCTGTGAGAGATGTGCACTACAACCACCACTTCTAGCATTCAGACTGTGGCTATAAACAGCTTCACATCATCACAAGGTCTGACACTCTGTAAAACAGGATGGTACCCTACAGAGTACCCTCTTGTGAGGTTCAGGTGGCATTCAGTTATTGTGCAACTGAGATAGCTGAGGAAAGGGAGGGGTAACATTATTCTGCAAAAGTGCAAAGAAAACCAGGTAAATAACTACACTGACACAGAGGAAGTCACCAATGTCTACTTTATTCTGGTCTAGTCACAGGAAACCAAAAAACTATAACAATGTAAGACTTTCAGTGAGGTAACCATGAGAAGAAGAAAGCTCACTGGGATGTGTTCATGACACTGAAGTCAGAGGAAGTCAAGGACCACAGTTGTCCAAATACAAACTTCTGAGCAGGAAACCAAGCCAGCAGTTAAACATTCCAGAATCAGGCACTGAAATTAATGAGTTAAAGATTAATTCACTCACAGACTGTGTGTACATGGTCACCTCATGGGGCCATCACCAGGAAGACAAGAGATCTTCTTAGAAGAACTGGCTCTACCAGAGGCTAATTAACAGATATGCTGACTGTAAATAAAAGCAGGAGGAGGTAAACAGAAAAGAATAGGAAGTCTGATGGGGCTCCCAACGGATGCTGTGTGTCAATAAAAGTCAGCTGAAACTTAGATGCTGCTTTTGTGCTCTTTTAAGGAAATCATTATAATCACATTATTCTGTAACACAGTCTAGCCTAATCTCCATGCATCATACTAGAGAAGATGTTTTTGATCAACTCGACATTTGTTAATTGCAAAACCAAGCCTATTGAAGCTATTTTGTTTTACATACAGAATGAAGGAGTTTATTCAAAAGTGAAAATTATTATGTTCAGATTTACTACCCATAAAACTAACAACTATTTCTTACATCCCAAACCAGTGAATCTTGTAAAAATATTGTTTGTTTCAAAAATGCCAGTGAGAAAGCATGAGCAGCTCTACAAAATAGACAAGAGACTGATATACACAGTGACAATTAGGTTTTTTAAAAACAGAAACACTTTTTTCAGTTAATCCTCGTCATTTCCTAAACCTGTAGAAAATATGTGCCTTAACTCTGGGTTTTGGCATGAGATTCTTCATGTGTATTTTACCATAGCACTTTCCTTCACTGACTCTTTCAGAAATTTTCCAATAAAGGACTATCTGTAAGGAAAACAGTTTAGATAGTACTGAACACTGAAAAGATGGTGCTATTCATTATCCATTCTCTGCTCCACACCCCCAAAAGTTAACTCTAGCTGCAAGCTGGATTTTGTTTGCTGTTTCCTAATCCCCTCTCCCACTTAAAGACTTGGTTTGACAAACCTTTTCTCAAGCAAGCAGACACTTTAAAGTAACCAGGATCACTGACATGAGGATAGACTATTTTGCATGAAAAAGTTCTGCAGGATGTAATCTTCTCTTGTCCTTGAAGTTAAAGTAATTACTACCTACTACCAAAATTAAAGAAATTTAATAGGGGCAGTACAATTACTTATGAACACATGTTTATTTTTCATTCAATTAGTCCCCTCAATACTTCCAGTTTCAAGAGTGGACAGATTTGGCAACTCTATTTGCTTCTCACTTCTTCACTTTATCATAAAAATTCTCATTAAGGAATACAAATTATGTGAGAGAGGTTGCATTATTCTGTTATTTTTGACACACTTTAGAGACAGGATTACAATACCTCCTTTCACTTCACAAAATTTCTAAATTCATTTTAAAAGAATTTACATATTTTTACTACAGTTTTAGGAAAATATGAACATTTTATTTTTGCTACTTTGTCCAACTCAATGAAAATTTCTTCATTTTTCAATGATTATTTGAAATGACACTAATTGAATGTTCCAAAAGTATTTAGATTCCACACAAGCAGCTGGAAAGCGATACCAAAGGAGCTCTCTCTTACGCTTCAATATTGTGCTTTCCTTTCTCCGCTGCCTTTCCTGCCACGATTTGGGTTCTAGTATGATGAATCTCTTTCTCAATAATACTCAAACTATTTCTTCCTTTCAAACATTGTCAGGCTATTATATTTTCTTGCAAATATTTATTTAAAATAACTCTAAGATAACGAAAGGGAGCTTTTATTATAAAAGCAAACTTCTAGTACTAACAATGTACTATAATAAAATTCTGCTGACAGAAATCTGAATAAAAAAGTGTCTACCATGACAGGAAAACAAATAAGAGACATGACCTAGTTTGGTCAATACAACTCCCAAGTAAACTTAAACACACAGGAGTATAACTAAATGTATATACCTTCAGGAAATCATAAAAATTCTGAAGAGTTTATTAAAAATACAGAAAAAAATAGCTGCTGCCTTACAAAATTAAGCATATGCTCATTTACACATTTGATCATTAATGCTTGTGAAGAGTGAAAAAACATAGTATTGCTTAGCAGTCATGAAGTGAACTAAATTAAGCTGCCATGAAAACAAAGTTAAAAGTATCTGGAAAGATATTTCTGTAAGAGTGTTAACATGCAAAGCAACCAATAAAGAATAACAATCAACTTTTGCTTAAGAAACACCACATGTTGCCAGTTGGTGATAGATTCTGGCTACAAGCTGCATTCTAACACTGAACTAATGACAGAACATAACACGTACTGATCTAATGTAGGTCATATAAAAATTTTCCTCCCTGAATTTTAATATTTGCTTTGCTTTCTTTTCTTGCCATAATACAAGGTCCAGTGAACTTTGCAGGAGTGTCACACTTATATTCTCCCAACCAACTTTGGAAGAACACACAAAAACATTCATAGTTGTATTTAAAACAGTTGTAGCAAATTCTAACTTCTACAAAAAGCAACAAAAGAGAAATGGAAGCTGCAAAAGCAAAATAAAATCAACACAAAGCTTGAGACTACAGAATCACAATATATTCAGGCAAAACTCTCTACACTATGCTCATATCTTTTGTGATTGGCTTACACTTTTCTTGGAGTAAAGAATTTCATTTCTGATAAATTTTGCTGAATTCCAGATTGCCAAAGCCCACACTGATTCAGCAGTGTACTTCTTCTTACCCAAGGACGGCTATGGCAATTCAGATCAAACGTCCATTTAGTTCAGTATCCTGCTTTCAAAAGCAGCACAAGTCAGAATCAAGAGAAGAAAGCATGAGCAGACAGACCAAATACAGTATTATCCCAGAATAACTCTCAAGCTTTTCAACTATATTCCCCTCAGAAATTCCTCAGACTGATGTGATTTATCTATTTATCTTGCCCAATGGGTCTTATCTTTCAAACACTTAGCCAGTTATCCCTTAAACTTACATATACTTTTATACCCACAGCATGCCAAAGCGAGGCTATCCTGGGCAAAGAACTAGGAACTGTATTGCAGTGATGCTGTTTTGTGCAGTCAGTGTTCAGTGGATATGGTGCTCATATTTTCTTATTAAAACACCACCAAAATGGAGGAAAAAAAAAAAAAAGGCAAGATTGATGCACCCCTTGAAAGAACCTGAGTTTGCACATACCCCAGCAAGTTGAGTCCAGTGGGAATTAGCATTCTGAGCACAGTAAAATGCTGCAATAGCAAGAATTATAACAAGGTTGAATATAGCTTGAAAAGCAGGCAGATGTCATGAGTGAAAAAACAGACACCCTAACAAAAGCAGCAAAAACACTCTGCAAGCCTCTTTCAGTCCAACAACCAAATTTTGATCCAAGGAGGTTAAATATAGGGCTGCCTGAAAATTTTCCACTGCATCTATTTTTGATGGGAAACGAGGCTTTCAGCTAAACACTTTCTGGTTGGATTGTTTGGGGGGGTTGGCATGTCTAAATATGTACTTCTGCAAGTTTACTTTTCTTACCAAAAGGCCAAACTTACCAACCAAAATATTTTGATTGAAAACATAAAACGCTATTAAGAAATGCTAGTGTAGCATTTCATTGTATCTCCAGCTTACCTGCTTTATGTGGCAGATCTCTGTCAACTAAACTTACCATTTAAAGGAGAATTGTGATGACAGATCACTTTGAGGGATTCCCTGCTTCCAGCATTCCCTTCAAAGAGGAAAGATCATGGCATAGTGTCAAAGGTGGTAGGCAGCCTCATCCTTGCAGAGTAGGGCCAGCAGGCATCCAGGTTGTAATGTCAGAGGAGGACTACAGTAACATTTTCCAAATCAAGAAGTTTTAGTTTTCAGACAAAACCTCCCAGTCCTCTGAATTCTGTCGCAGCATGTAGTGTTTCCTGGAAAATTAAGACTAAAAAAAAAAGCTCTATTTTTTATCATGCAGAGAATTTCATGGGCCAAGCAAGGTCTTTCTTACTCATTACCCTGCAGATTCAAACCTAGCATCCGGACCCATCCATCTACAAACCAGAAAAACTTTAAACACCAGTAAAATGTTTTAAATTCTCCCTTCCAGTTCTGATATCAGGACTGTTTGAAAACCAAGGAGCTAAAACCAAAGAAAAATGAACAGGGCTCATCAGATGTGATAACTTAATGTATGAGCCCTAACTTATAAAACACCAACCAGCCTACCTTACAAAAGCAAAAGATGAAGGCAAGATTCAGGCAATGGCTATGCTTACTAGGTAGAAAATCTGTAATACAAAAATGTGTATAGCAAAATTGGCAAAGGGCAAGAAAATAAGATACTCCACTTATTATTCCCTTTCAGAGGTCTCTTATTTAGTGAATTAAACCAGAAGAAATAAATCTGAGAAGGCTAGAATAAATAGTGAGAGTAACAGCTTTCTCAATCATGCTGTTATCACCCCTTTCCTCGGAACCTCACAATCCACTGGAAGAACTGAAAGTCTTTCATCCAAAACCAGGCCCTGACCAGAACAAGACAAAGAAGCACTCAACTGATACTACCAGGGAAAATGTTACAACTAAATTTCTAGTATTTCTCTTCCCTTGTGGCTGTTTCCTGACATACAATTGCATTCCCTCCACGCATATGGCAAAATAAATGTATAATGAAAACAAATAAAAGACAAGAAGTCAACCAAGACTGCATCTCTTCTAACACTTGTGAACCCACAAAAGACAACTGCAAAAAATCTCTTACCCATGGGGTACTACTTTCTTTCCCCTCACTGTAAACACACAGGACAATTCCTACTGTCATTATGCCAATTAGAAACGAAGAAAATTCAAAGGAAGTGGCAAAGGAATATCCTTATTTAAGAACTCAGTGGGCAAAATGAAAGGAAAAACATTTTGCTGTTACAGTGAAATTCCTTTTAACACTTTGCTTTTCAATCACACTATTCTTTTACTAAAATAAAAATACAGAAAGGTTTTTAAGAGTTTCTGCTGAGACTAGGCACCAGAGAGCTCCTATAAGGAGTTCCAAACACTGCCTAGTGCTGACTCCCCTGCACAGAGTTAACATCTTTGACTGTCTAATCTTATAAAGTGAAAAGTGCTAACACAACTTGTCATTCTCAAGGCAAATTTATTCATCAAAATTAGTACAAGCCCAAGCCTGCTGTCTTTACTCATATTTGGAATCACCAACCATGTATGTGTCGTCCCAGCAAAATCAGCATAGTGAGGGATTAGTCATGATCTAACTCTAGAGATAAAAACTTGGTTAGAGTAAGTGAAATACAAAGAATCAATGTTCGAATTTAGTGATGAAAGATACATTTGTTATTTTCACTTTAATTCCAGGGCAATAAGTAATTTTAGTAAGAATTCTTCAGTGTGATTTTTATCATTCAGTATTTTAAAAATTAGCACTGTGCCTCCATCAAAAGTGGAATTGCAAACAGTGAAACTTAAAAAATGTCTACTTCAAATGTATGCAAAATATTATTCCCTTAAATTACAGAATTAGTGACTTACAAGGTACAAAAAGTAGCATCAGAATTTATAAACAACCTCATATTGTTCAAGGATTTAATGATACCTGTTCCTCTTCAAAATAGTTACACAAAGTTTTCTCATATCTGGGGTTTAGCCTTATCTATGCCTTTCAACACAAAGTGTCATTTTTAATTCAGTTCACTTCTTACTCGTAAGCGATTCACCTAATTAATTTCTCATTTAATTTACAGCACAGGAGAGGGCACATATGTAAGCTAAGGTCTCCATATATCTTATGCAAAAGTTCATAAGTCAAAGTGGACTACACTGCTTAATTTTGACTCTGCTTCAACACTGATAGCGCAGACTTGCCTAGTGCAGATGCGGCATCCTTAGCTCAAAGCTGCTTTCGTGCCTTCTTCCACCAGGACAGGCTGGGCTGGATTCCTTGCCAGGAGTCTTACAGCTCCTTGTGGTGTGGCAACTGAGCCATCCCAACTCTTATTTACCATGCTTGAGAGAGCTCTGCACTCCCCATCTTCTCTGTCGTGGCTCTTCCCTACACCCTGTTAGCATCAATACTCAGAGTTGGCAAGAGTTAAATGCACTACTCACCTGTCTGCTATCACTTAATCCAAAGGTAGATGTCACACAGTTAAGTAGGTCAAGTTAATAGCTGAAGCCCCCTTAATTCCTCCAGCACATCTCACATCAAAGACCAGATACCTGCATGCCATACCATCTTAAGGCCAGAGAGTACTTATTATTTGGAAGCTGCTCACCCCAGATGGCCACATCTCAGACAGGTAAGCCAGGTGGATATTTACCAGAAGCTTTGCAGGGTTTTACACCCAAGTTGTTAAAACTCAAGTCTCCAAAACTGAAGACTGACCAAATGGCATTCCCAATCCATGCTGGGAATAACCATGGTGAATGTGCCATTTGAGCATTTAATGAGATTTTGATGGAGCATGGAGAGAGAATCACAAACATGACCACAGAAGTCACTGGTGTGCCAGAGGCCTGGACATGCTCTCACTTTTAGAAGAGAGTGGTGCATGTTTATACTCCCACAGACCAAACCTCTCCTTGCCAGTCTGAATCCATACAACCTTGCTGAGATTCATGAGTGCATGTTCTGGCCGTCGCCAGAAAGTAAGTTCATGGTTACCTGGGTAATCAGAGGAAGAAAACACTACTCACTATGTCCATTATGGTTAGCAATTTAACTGCATGATATTTGTCTTACTCTCCAAATACAGCAACAATGAATCAACAGACTGTTTAACTCAGCACAATTTGTCTTCAAAAGTCACATGATTTATCATGTGTGAAACATCACACTGTGAGGTATTACAGGCTGTAGCACGGGTGAATTATAAATACAGCTCACTAAATAAGGGGGGGGGGGGGGTGTAAAAAAATTATATTAAGGAAAAAGCCCTCAGGAACACATATTTTTCTTCATAATCCTTAGAATCTGTATGTTCTTGCATTCCTTCCTCCCGCAATGTTTTAGTGGTGAAAAATGAAGCAATTACACTGAGAGAGCAAATACATTGCAGCCTGATCATCAACTGCATAGTGTGGGAGAACAGGGCTAAAGCCCTTCAATACAAGTTCATCTTATATTGCCCTTGTGCTGAATTGCTGTTCCACTGAGTCTTACACTCATTCAGCTGCTCGTGCTGCTTCTCTAGAGAAACTCATGAATCCAAAGCAGCTTAAGGAAGAAGTCTAATCATGGTCTGCTCCCATGTTCAGCCACATTCAGGGCCACAACCTGCAGCTTCACCATTGGAGTGATCCTCAGACCACAGCAGTGATGAATCATTTTGTCATTGTCCTTTATGGTAAAGGGACAGCAAAGTGCTCTTCCAGCAGTTTCTCCTCCTCCTCTATCACCTGCTCACTGCACTCCAGAAGTTGCTATTGCAGCAAATTGTATTCAGCCCATTTTCTTTTTGCCTAAAGTCTCTCTCATGTCTCACTGACCAACAGCAGCATCGTGGTCCTGTGCCCATCCACAATCAGATCTGACATTCCCAAAAAGATGCAAGCAGGCGTTCTTGTCTACAAGAAGTTCTCATGAATCACAATAAAATACAGTCCCAGAAGATGTGCTTTTTTTTGTTTGTTTGTTTGTTTTTGTTTGGTGGGGTTTGGTGGGGTTTGGTGGGTTTTGTTTGTTTATTTGGTTGGTTGGCTTGGGGTGAAAGGAAAAATAGCCATCAAACTATAAGCACACTGTGCTTTCTCATCCCTATTTCTCTTCAGTTTTACAGTGCTGGATTTTGACTCATAATTTCTGCTTTGCAGACTCACAGAAGTCCTAATCAATTAGTTCTTTCCCATACTTGGATGGCCCATCATGTTGCTTAGTTCCGGACTACATGTGGCATGTGAGAGAAAAGGCTGGATTGAAAAAAAAACAGTTTCTCTTACTTTTTATGGTACTTTTTAGGGGAAAGCCGTACATAGTAAGATGCAACAACTCCACTTACTCTGTCTACTAAATCGTCTGTAAAAATACTTTCTTCCTCTTCCTATTTACCCTGTTCTCAAAAAGTTCCACAGTTTCTAGTTTCATGGTGTTGTTCAATGTATTGTCCATGCAAAATCCACCATGTCTCGTAGCTAACCACCACTTGTGTAGACGGTCTCTGGATAAAGCTCTGTGGCCTGCGATAGGAAGGAGATCAGCCTAGCCAGCCCTTCTGGGTTTAATCCATGAAATTACTGCCTTCAGTCAAGGCTTCTGTCTAATAAGATTATTTGAACAATTTCCATGGACCAAGTTCTTCTTTTTAAACATTTTTATAAAAACATCATTCAGTGACCTATCCAATGCAGACCACGCCATACTAAAATTTACTGGAGAACAACCAGTGGGAATTAAAAAGCAATTTTTCAGTCTTATAAACTAAATATCTGTATTTTTACATACACAAAATACCATATTAAATCAAAGATTTTATGTGGATCTTTCATTTCCAGTTTAAAAAAAAAAAAAAATCAAGAGCCAGTTTACTTATTTTGAACTAAAATGCCCTGTAGTTACCGTTACCTGATTTGGTGGGACCCGCATAACCCCAAACGCAAAGCCTTAGATGCACACAAAAATTAAGCTTATGTTAGAGGGGCCAGTAACAAAACTAAGTATTTGCATAAGGGAGATGTGAATATCTGTGGCAACAAAGACTTGGAGTGACAAAACCTAGTCACAAAGTGACTAGACTTGACAAGAAGTCAAATCTGTAAGTTTGTAAAAGGGTGTAGTATCTGTAACACACTTGCCGGCTTTATATTTCTGCATTATTTGATTACTGCACGTCTGTTTTGAAATCCCAGGGGAAAAAAAAAAAAAAAAACAAAAAAAACAAAACAAAACCATGTTCTAAAGTATTCTGTATTGCTATAGCAAAGCTCAGCTTTTCAGAAAAAGCAGCTGCTGTATTTTCTGGAATAAACATACAAACCATTTTAAAGACTTGACCCTTGATTCCTTCATCGCAGGACTACTAGGGACTTCAGGAAGTCTCAGAGTATGAGGAACACACAATGGGCTGTGATTCCAGAGTCTTGAGCTATCCAGGCTGCTTTTCAGTCACATAAAGCAAAGCAGCCTCCTCACAGCTGTGCTGTTTTCTATACCTGAAAGACAATTTTAAAAATTGTCATGGTCTTACTAGGGAATTTGGATATGCAGTCATTACTAAATTGCCATAAAGTTCCATATTACCAACTCTGTCATTACTGAACAGCTTCAAGACACACAGTATCTTTGTGCTGCATCTCTTCCCTTGCTTTAAGAAAACAAGAGCATATGAATGACAGTAAAAATGAAGCCAAGTGTACTGTTGAGAAACTTGGTATTCTCTTATTTCTAGGAGAGTTATAGTGTAATTCTAAACTGCAGCATTCAGCATGTCTCCTGAGCTTCCTCGCTGAAATATAGCAATGGAAATTTTACAGCATCTGTGTTGCTTTTGGAAGCCATCACCTCACATCTGCTGTCTCTGTAGTGTAGAGTTTAAGTTCAGCGTAAAAAGGTACTTTGTAATAGGCAACAGGAATCCTGACAGAGCAGTAATTTACAGACTCGCTCGGCTCTCCTGACTAGACTCACTCAGTTTTACATTCTGTAGAGATTTTTAAATAAGGTACGCTTCGAACAGCCACCAGCAAAACATTCACTTCTTAAAAATGGAGCATCGCATCCGGACTGGAGACTTTTTAAACCTCTGTCAGTCACTGAGACCTCTGCCAGACCTTTTCCTCACTGGCCATTGTTCGATCTCCTAACACTTTTCAGTGTGGTGTTAAATAAATTAGCACAAAACAACCATCCGCTACTTCTGGAAAAGTTTTGATTGTGAGCAGAACCAACACTCCGCGTGTGACAGCGGGGCGGGTTCCCGAGCCGGGCTGTCCGGAGGGCGCGGGCACGGCCCCGGTCCGTCTGCCCTCGGGTGGGCTTTGGGAACGGCAGACGCGGCGTTTGTTGCCCCGTTATCGCCCATTTCCTCCCGGCGGGGTAATCTGCCCCACACCGGGCGAGAGCAGCTTGCCGGCTCTGCCGGCGAACCCGGCGTTGTTCCTCCTTTGGCTTCACGCGTCCCATTTCCTCCCGGCGTCCCGCACCGCCCTCCCGGCCCCGCTTCTCCCGGTGTGACTCCCGCGAGTCACACAGCCCCCGCCGCACTCCCGCGGCTCCCTCGCTCCATCCCTCCCTCGCTCCATCCCTCCCTGCTCCATCCCTCTATCCTTCCATCGCTCCATCCCTCCCTCGCTCCATCCTTCCATCCCTCCCTGCTCCATCCCTCTATCCTTCCATCCCTCCATCCCTCCCTCGCTCCGGGAGCGCCCCAATTACCAAACACACGGCCCGTCCCGAGAGCCACAGCCCCCCGGCCCGGCCCGGCCCGCGCCCGCCGCGCCCCTTAAGGTGGTCCGGCTGCGCCGGGGCCGCCGGGACCGCCGCGCGGCCCCTTCCCCGCAGCGGGCGGGGGGAC
>JAWWEE010000074.1:12249562-12276391 GCA_035221455.1 Xenops minutus
GGGCGGCGGGCGGCGCGGCCGAGCTGCAGCCCGAGCTGGCCGTGGCCGAGCACGTGCGGTACGAGAGCACCGGCCCGGCGCTCTGCACCGTGGTCTTCCTCCTCGTCTACTTCTTCGGCATGGCCAGCTCCATCTGGTGGGTCATCCTCTCGCTCACCTGGTTCCTGGCCGCTGGCATGAAGTGGGGCAACGAGGCCATCGCCGGCTATGCGCAGTATTTCCACCTGGCCGCTTGGCTGCTCCCCAGCGTCAAGTCCATTGCTGTGCTGGCGCTGAGTTCTGTGGACGGGGACCCCGTGGCCGGTATCTGCTACGTGGGCAACCAGAGCCTGGAGAACTTACGGGGCTTCGTGCTGGCACCACTGCTCATCTACTTGGCCATCGGCTCCATGTTCCTGCTCGCGGGCTTCGTCTCACTCTTCCGTATCCGCAGCGTCATCAAGCAGCAGGGTGGCCCCACCAAGACCCACAAGCTGGAGAAGCTGATGATACGCCTGGGACTCTTTACCGTGCTCTACACTGTGCCAGCTGCCAGCGTGGTCGCCTGCCTCTTCTATGAGCAGCACAACCGGCCGCGCTGGGAGGCCACGCACAACTGCCCCTGCCTGCGTGACCAGCAGCCTGACCAGGCCCGCCGCCCTGACTATGCCGTCTTCATGCTCAAGTACTTCATGTGCCTGGTGGTGGGCATCACCTCTGGTGTCTGGGTCTGGTCTGGCAAGACCCTCGAGTCCTGGAGGGCCCTCTGCACTCGCTGCTGCTGGGCCAGCAAAGGTGCTGCCGTGGCTGGGAGCACAGGAGCAGGAGCAGGTGGACAGGCAGCAATCACTGCAGCAGGAGGACTTGGGGCTGGAGGTGGTGGCTCACTCTACAGCGATGTCAGCACTGGCTTGACGTGGAGATCAGGCACTGCCAGCTCTGTCTCCTATCCCAAGCAGATGCCCCTGTCTCAAGTGTGAGGAAGGGGAAAGAGGCCAAAGGTTAGGGAATGAGGGACACTGGCCTGCCTAAAATGCCCCCTCACTGTTTGGTGCCATTAATGAACCCCTAATGGTCCTTATTAGCCACAGCTTGTATAGAACAATGCAGCTGGCAGAGGCCCCAGGCTCCAGCCCCCTCCTCCTTCCCCTCCATTCATATGCAGGGAGCATGTACTTCAAGGAGCCAGCTTATTATTTTGCTGGCAGAGGAGGGTAGAGTCTCACCCATGTCTCCAAGAGGGCAAGGCACAGCGGCTTCTGAGTCACTCTGGACTAACAGCAGCTCTTTACTCATGGGAGGGAGGGTCTTCCTCCCCCCCATCCTGAGGTGGGAGTCTGCTGGGACTGCAGGTTTTTGGGATGTTGATGACCAGGCAAATGCCTTACAATATAGACTGAAACAAAACATGTCTTAATTATACACCCCAGCTAAATACGGGTTTCCTACATTAAAGGATGTATTTATATAATTATTTGTTACCTTGTACAGATGTGTAAAATATGTATATATCCAAAGCTATACAGTCTGTAAATTTTTTTGTAAAAATGTTTAGAGGCTACCCCTGTAAGAGCAAATATGAGTATTCTATTTTGTCAATAAAATGACTTTTGATAAACGACTTTTTCAAGCTTTTCCCCTACTCCTGCCCTGGTTATTCCAACTGCTATACCTTTAAGTAGTTGTATAAACTATGGAACTACGTTTGTGGTCCACTCATTGCCTGCTAAAGCAGTGAGTTGGTGACAGAAGAAAACAAGTCCCTCAACAAATTCTTCTGAAAAAGTGTTTGCCAAAACTGAGAGATGTCTTACCATAGTTCTCTGCTTTTTGAAAGATGACAGTATCTTTAAACTGAGCCTTTACAAAAGAGTCATCTCACATGGCATGTTAAGTATCCTTTTAAAATGGGTGTTATTTTAGGAATGTGCACACAGGCCTCTTGTATCTGTTGTCTACACTTCTGTAAGCACCTGCCTTTCCTGGGATACATACTGAAGTGTAAAAGGTTAATGTTTTAAATTCATAGATCATGTACTATCGTGGAGCAGCGAGTTGAGATTTGTTAGATCAATCTCTTCTTAACAGATTAAACTAACATCTTAACTTTTGTATATCAAATATGGTCCTTTTTGAAGAGAAAAGGTATTGTTCTTCTGTCAGGACTAAGCTAATTTATTTGAGCAGAAGGCTGTTGAATTAACAGAAGAATGCTTTGGCAATTGTTGAACTTTTTACCTGTCTGCCCAGTGGCTCAGAACATCATTCCTTTAAGAGGAGCTAAATGAATAGGGTTAATCTGTAGGGAACTTGGTTTCTTTTGAGTTTGAGAAAACTTTGATCTTTTCTCTTCACCAAACGTGATGTATAGTCTGAAGTTTCTTTCCCTGCTGCCTGGTTCCTCTTGTTGCAGACCAATTGGCCACCATGGAGCCTTAAAGTTCTTCAATTAAAGGGACATGGGACTTTTTTTTTTTTTATTTTAAGAGGAAGACTTGTAACAGTTAGTGAACACCAGAGGGAAAAGGGAGAACAGCCTTTTAAACAGCTTTTCCCTGCATTGTTAGCCAGACTGCAGGCAGCAAGGCATGGCTTGGAGCATTATAGAAAAGAGCTATGAATGCCCTACAGGTGGTCTGCTCACATAATCTCCCCAATTTAAAACATTTTCCTTTACAGGACAATTGCATTACAAAACTCCCTTCTCTTTTTCTCCTAATTGAACCAAAGAACAACTACAAGATTTTCTTTAAAAACTGAATGTCTAAAAAAAATTTAAAATCTATTAACTACAGTCTGATCTGTTTTCTAAAATGAGAGAGCTCCCAATATCAGGAGGGAAAACTGCATTAGACATTATTCCAGATATTTTTATGTCATCTGCTTATATTCTGTCAAATTAACAATCATTAAAAGGAATTGGTTAGGTTGTGTCCTAGCATTGAAAAGATAGCCCCAGGTCCCTTATTAACCTGCCAATCATGATAAGAGATGGGCAGCTAGCCTACTAATGACACAGGTATCAGTCAGGATTTGTGGGAAAAACCTTGTTTCATTGAGCACTGACTTGATTATTGGTGTCCCTTTTAAAGATCTTGAAACTTAATAGACTCTACTTGTACAAAGTTACTGGGATCATGAAAAGGAGGAATTTAAAATGCTCCTAAGTCCTTGGAGGGAAAACTTATGAAATGCAAAGGAAGTTCCCCTGGGATTTATGCATGGTACCTATTTAAACACCAATTGACCAGGATTAGAATATTGATATACCTGTAAGTTGAAAAGGCCCTTGTATATTGTTAGAAATGGGGGATGGGGGGGGATGTTTCCTGATTTTTGAAACATTTAAATCAACAGGGCACTTCCCCCTGCTGTCAGCAGGGCTGAGGTAGAGGTCTTTTTACTGGGGAAGCCCCACATAGGGAGGCACAATCAGTTCTGCAGATAAAAATCTGAGTTCCTTCCCCTCCAGCAGGTTCTAGCAAGGGAGACAAGGAGAGGTACAGCCACAACTCTTCTCTGAGAATTTGTTTAGATAAATCTCTCGCAGACGGCTGTTACAGGTTGCTAGTACTGAGATAAAAGCATTTTTAGTAAAAGAAAGGAAGCAGCCCTGTGGCTTAACCTATCCTGAAACGAGCCAAGAGGTGCTACAGGTAAACTTAGTCAGGAAAGGAGTCTTAGAGTTAGTCAGGTTACCAAGATGCCTGCCTTGGAAGTGACTAATAATGCAAAGGTTAAACAAATAAAAATGAGGCGAAATTCAAATCATTAGAAACACAAATGTGGGGAAATGGTGCTAAAAAAGTTAACTTCCAAGTGCAGATTTTTGTGATTCAGCATAAAACTTGTGTACAGCAAAAACAGAGAAACACAAGCAACAAGGCAATTAGGTATAAAAGAAATAAAAATCTACAACTATAAGAAACATTATTAAAATGCCTGCTGTCAGATTTTAAGGATAAATTTTCTATAAGGATCCAAAAAAGTACCAGTGAGTTGGTAGGAACTGTACGTCAGCTTTCATGATCTGATGATAAACTGCCTTCTCCCTAAATTTGCCAGAGAGCTACTAAAAATAGCCCCAGCAGACCCTTGCCTGCAGAGCAGGAGTGCCCTTGGCATCCCTGCTGGCATAGGCTCATCCATGGGCAGGGGCAGCACCCACGCACACCAGCTCCAAGAGCTAAGGGAAAGCTTTACTATCGCTGATGTGGCCCATAGCACAACATGTATAGCAACATCTTGAGAGCTGGATAAATGGCAACTAAGAGCCTCCCACAGCTCACAGAAAGGCCTAACTAAATGCCCTGTTCAGGCAACTGACCAAGCTAGCAGAGAAAGATGGTTTGGAATTTTTTTCCTTCTCTAATAAGCAATGTACCTTTACAGTATTCTTTTTCTTTCCAGGACCCCTCCTAGCTTTACATGTTCCTGCTTCAAAAGAAAATGCTATGGATTATTCTCCTCCTGCTGCAAAGACTGAGAAGTCCTGCAGCCTCCCAAGAGAGCTGGCCTAGCTTCTGGTGGGCCTTTTAAAAGGAGGCAGAGCAGTGCAGGTGTGCTGCAGAGCCTCAGCAGGGACACTACACTTCCACCCTGGGCCCTGCTGCTAAGTCCCTGAGGACTATCTGGAAGTGGTGTGCAATGTGCTCCAAAGTTTTCCATGTGCAGGAGAAGCTTGCCTAGAGCTTCGATAATCAATCATGGAAGGGAAGGGACTTCAAACAGGGAGGAAATAGGTAATTCTCATGTATTATAATAATATGAATGTGGTCAGGCTTTCTGGGAAGGCTATGAAAGCTAAGATTGGCACACAAGGAGTTGCCTTTTTTTTTTTCTTCTTTCTTATATAACATTTAAAAATCAAAGTATTGGCATGTTCACCCATTAAACAGTTCTTCAAATGTACTTGAGTAGTCCTAAAAAGTGTCCTAGGAGGGGTAGGAAAGCTGGAGGTAGGGGTGCCTCTGTGCACACATTGCCCAGAGCATGTTTTACACCAGCTGCTGAGCCCAGGCTCTTTCTAGGTGCACTCGAGAGGACACCTCACTAGACACGTGAAGGTGGTTTGTAGAAGAAATTGGCAGCAGTTTTTCACAAGAGAAAACCAGTACCAGGAGACAGACCACCTAAGGTGGGGCAAAAGCAAACTGGTGATAATGAACATTGAAAAATGATGAAAGATGCCACTAGAGTGAAAGCTCTCCTACAACTGAGATCATGCTGGAGGAAAGCTTGATGTGGGCCAGTCAAACCAGCTTGTGGAATCACAACCAGTTTCCAAAGTGCCTGTTACAACCTGCCTGTAGCATGCCCTGCTCCTGCACCCCATTCCAGAGCCACACGGCTTATGTTTCTCTAGGCACACACTTCTACTCCCACACACCATGGTGAATACAGCTTCTGGCCTAACAGGGAAGCAAATGAGGAACAATCTCACTCTGTTGCCAGTCCTGGCCATGTTCTGACTCTTTTTGTCCTGCATACTAAAACTGGGTGATATGGAAAAGATAGCACACCTCCTCCTAAGGTTGAAGAGGCTGGGCAACAAAGGTCACCCTGGAAACAATAGGATGAGACTAAGAAGAATAAAGGGATCTACAAATGATGCTCCAAAGAAGAAACATTAAACAGGGTAGGCTCCCAGCATGTGGTCATGATGAGTTCTAGGCAGCCTTTAAGACAACTTAATTAGAAATCTTCAGACAGCTTTATTTATTTAAGCTTTTATAGCTGCCCATCATTACTGTAATCAGGTATATGAATTTCACTAGTTCAGCAGAAAGTATCACACATTGTAAATGCTATGGTGGTATGGAAATAACTAGTGTCTGGTATTAAAATGTGGAGCAATAATCTGAGGTGACTAAGGATAGTCAAATCACTTCAGAAACTACTACCTAAGGTCAAATGCTGAGCCAAGCTTTTTGAAGGCTGAGATAACACTTTTTCACTCCTACAAGTCTTTTATCTGCAATCTCAAAACCCTTTACATTCACTTCTGAATTAATAGTCAAATTTCTTCTTGTGAGACAAAAATTGCAGTAACAATACCCAGCCTAACGAAACTTTTACGCAAGTCTAGGGAAGAACGTGGATTTCCTGACTCCACTCTGTGTTTTCAGTAAAGCCCCATTTTACGAGCATTTCCTCGCACCTTTGCCCTCCGCACCAGTTTCTCCTCAGCAGTTCCCGGAAGGCCCCAGTCCCACATTCCCGGAGAGCACTCTGCTTCCCAGGAACGGCACCAAACGTGTCACCGGGGAGACCGTCGCCTTCGCCTGCCCGAGCCAAATCGGGGCAATGGATGCTGAGGGGCCGAACTGAAATCGGCTTTTAAACGACTGGAGGAAAATTACTCATTCCTCCCTTTGCCTAGGGCAGGCAGGTATAGAAAAGAGGGTTTGCAAAAATTCTGGAGTTGCATGGGGCAAGGAATCCCGGCAGACAGAGAGGCTGCGGTGGGAATGGGCGTGCGGAGAGCCCCGGCGGAGTGGCGGGACCGGGATTCGGGAAGGGGCCAGCGCTGCGCTCGCCATCCAGCAGTGCCCTCCGCTGGAGAGACCGGGAATTCCGCCACCAGGCCCTTCCACGGCTGCCTGCTGTCGCAGGGCTCGGCAGCTACCGCTGTCACCTTTCCCTCAGCCTCTCCCTCCTGTCCCGGTGCGCGGCGGGGTCGCGGATGGGGCGATGCCTCCCCCTCCCTGCGCGCTGACCCCGCGCACACCACCGCTGTCCTCCTCTGGCCAGGGGTGACCGTCGTTGCAACAGGCAGAGAATATAAAACTAAGATATCCTTTTTTAAAATGCAGCTTTCCAAGAAGATAGAAATTTAGTCAGAAAAACTTGGCCACACTCCTATAGATGCCCAATATATTAAAAAGGAGAAAGCTGGCTTATTTCTCTTGAACACTACCTGATTTTTTTAATATGTTGCAGAAAAAGAAATGGTTCTTATCCTATTACTTTTGCCTTATGTGTGACTTGCTGGGTGCTTTCAGGTGTGTTTTAAATGCATTAGTTAGATACTTTTTCCTCCAAACTTTTGTCATTGATAATTATATGTAGCGTTCTTCACAAAGAAGCATCAATCTCCTCAAATTACTTTCTTTACTTGATTTTTCCCCCAGAAAATAAACCTACAACTATAATGTCACATTTTCACATCTTCTGAAATTAGAAAGAATAGTTTTCATGCTATGAACTGACTTGATTCAAAGTGTGTTTGAAACAGGATACCCTCATCTTTTTCAGTGGTTGAAATCTAAATGATCTCTTTCAATGCAAATCAGAAAACATAGCAATCTAGCTTATGAAACAAATTACTTATTTTGGCTTTCTGTCCAGATGTAGAGCAGGAACAAAATTAAATCTGACTTCTAGGGAGGCAAGGGGAAATGTTTCCTGTGCAGCTACAGACTGTGCAGCTTTGGGCACCATGTGTTCTGTACATCGCTGCCATCCGGAGCTGCAGCCTCCCAGCGTTGTGGAGGGGAGAGCAGCCACTCTGCAGGGAGCTGCACGACTTTGTTTCTCCAGACCCGCAGGGCAGAAAACACATTTATCATTGTGGGGTTTAAACTGAAGTTACTTTTTTGCAAAACTCTAGGGAAGTGGTATCTTGCTATAACGATTTGGAAAATCACAGTTTTCCAGGATACAGAGCAGGGCATTAGGAACAGCCAGATCAGGAAACCACAGAGACCCACATGGAGCTTCATTGCTGCCATCCTCTAGCTCATTAGTGTACAAGAATTGTGTGTGTTGTTTTTAGCAGCTAAAGAGTTATTTATGGCTTCTATGTTCTCAAGCCAAAGTGAGTGAGGGGTGCAACCAGGGCAAACGCATCAGAGCAATGCAAATCACTGACAAGGCATCATGAATGCAAGCTGAGCAGAATTTAAATACAATCCATGAATGAGAGGAAAGATTTGCATGAGGGAAAGAATCATTAGAATCTGATTTAACAAGCAGTACATAAAATGGGCCTTTGCAGCTTAAAATGAAGCAAAGCACATTCACGTTACACATTCTTAATGAAAAAAAAAAAAAGCAAAATCACAAAAAAACCTAATTTATTAGTAGAGCTTGGAATAGAAATGGTTTTCACAGAATACCTTTAGATCCTGATTCAGAAACTTGTGCTTGATTGCTTTCTTGAATAGAAGTGGATCATAAGCATGTAGGGTGGTAAGGACTATTTAAGTGCATGCCAAAGTCCAATTGATTTCAGTGAGATTTTATAAGATGCTTAAAGTAAGTATATGCATAAATGTTTTCCCGAACAAAAGTGCTTCTCTGAATTAGAGTTTAACCCATGAATTTACACAGTGCTTTCAAACACAATTCCCTCTGGAAAAATAAAATAAATAAGAATAGGGTGTTTTAAAATTTAATATTTCTTCATGTCTTAAAAGATGGTAGTAGAGAATTATTCTGGGTACAATTTTCTGTAAGGTCCAAAAGCTAACAGTGATCAGTCAGTGGAAGCTGAAAGTGAGTAATGTCCATAGAGCAACTTTGATAGGCACTCTGTTGGTTTCATCCCAACTAAATCATGGAAGATTTTTATTTACATATTGTCAGTTTCTTGAAAGAGAACAGGTATGTTGTCTTCCATTAAGTGATATTATATTCTGTCTTTGTGAAAAGTAAGATAATTCTTTTAAAGAAACTCCTGCCAGTTTTTCTTTCCAGTCAGTGGTCATTAACAGTGGGCAAAACAATTTTTTATGTAATGTCTCCTAAAATAAAATGTGTCTGTCTCTAAATGTCTTGTCTTTAGAAGCAATGGCTGAGGTGGCAGATTCTGATGCATTGTCTTTTCATATTTCTCTGTCAACACTGGAAAATCTTTTTGTTTCTATAGAAGCATTGGTTGAGCTGTGTATTTACATCTCCTAGCATATTTTTTTGGAGCTACAACCCTTCTCTTTATGCATTTCTTTCAAGTAAGTCATTATCAACAACTTGTACAAGAATTCAAAGAGCTCAGTCTATCGCTGTGTAGCCATATTGACTGTACTTGTGAAAGTTAGGCTTTACTGTCAATTTTTCTTTTGGGATTTTAGGAGTGTTGCAGTGGTGGTTTGCAAGATATCTTTTTGAAATCTGTGAAAGGTATAACCAATGTGATTTTTGTCTTTCCTGATCTTTTTCTAAATAATTCTACTGTGAGAATGTTTGACATCATGTGATATTCCAGGTCAGCATGGAAAATTCTCCTTGCTATTCTCCTTACTATCTCTCTTTTGTTGACTAAAAACAGCATCACATTTTTTGAAGGGTAACATCCTCTACAGTAGTACTTCTCTAGGTGTTATCACTGCTTAAATATTTATCAATATATTCATACTTTTTTTTTCTCTTCCCTCCATTCCCACTTCCTGCAAGTGCTATGTTTAGGTGAAGGCTGAGGCTCAGCTTAAGACTAAGACATGTAAATGCAAGTAGGTATCTAAACATGTCTTTTTTTTAAAAGGTAAGGTATTGTGTAAGCTCTTGTTGCATTCAATAGAGTGTTATTAATGTAGTCAGTGGGTCCTGGAAGCTGAGTCCATTCTCTCTAAGTAATGTAAACCTTAATTCAGTTGCCCAGACATGGCTCCAGGTGGTTCTTGAGACTCCTATCCAGTTTCTACCTGCCTCTCCAAAAGAACATGGGTCTCCTGTAATTTTCTGTCATGTCTGAAAGCCCCAGGTGAATATCTCAGTTACCCTGTGGAAACTCTAATAACATGGGACAGTTTTGTGGCCAACTTCTTGGAGCCTAGATCTGGATTTGGCCGGGTCTTCTCAGAGAGTAGTGGGACTTTGGACACCTACCTCACAGCTATGTGTCAAAATGTAGATGATTAACCTTGAGCTGAATCCTGCCAAAAGAGGCTTGTGATTATTTTTATCATCAGTCACATCTCTGTCGCAAGATTTCAGTATTCTCTTGGTGATGGGTTCTTTAACTGCTGGTTCCTCAAGTTTTACACTTTTTGCTATGCTCTCATGTCTTTGTACAAGCTGGCACAATGTATAGTCTTGATTGTTCAATAGAGAGGCTGCTTCTTAGCCAGTGCTCTGACCTCTTTGATCCCCTTAAAAGCATTCTGCACATTATCTACTAAGGATTTGGGAGGGGGGGAGGGGGATTGTTCTTGGCAAGGCCTTTGGTATAATAGTAACTTATTTAGTATAATAATAATTTATTGAAAAAGTGATATTCTACTATCATCTCTTTTGGCAGCCCTCTCAAGCACAAGGATATCTATGTGCTTTCTTCTACTTCATTCTGGTATATTAACGTCTCTGTTCTTTACTTTATACTTCAAATTTTATTTTGCTGCTGCTTCATTTCCTGACAAAATTTTAGAGGCAACTGTTTACTTTTGGTTTGCTTCCTTTCTGCAGTTTTCTTCATTTGTCCAAGTTTTAGAACTGCTTAAAGGACAAAACCATGTATCCTTAAATCATGCAAGTTCCATCAGCTCCTCTAGAGAGCAGCAAATATGTTCAAATAAAATAGTAACATGACAATCTAATGTTTTCTGAAACACAATCTTTGTTAACTCAACTTGCTATATACTGTTAAAGAGCAAAAAACTATAAGGAATGGAGGTCTTATACCTGAGTCTGGCATTTTCAGACAGTCTGAGAACTGTCCTAGCCCTGGCATTTAGTGTGGATGCATCCCCCTACCCTCTGTAAAAGCCCTGCTTTAGCTCAAGCCCAGCTCACCAACATCTTATGGCAGAGGGGAGAAGGAAGGCAAAAGGGGGTCAGCCTGGGCTGGGGACCAGAACTGGATGCCCACCAGACCTGTGGGCTGTAAAGCTTCCATCTCTACACAGGACTGCCAGCCAAGAGGAAGCATTCACTTTAAGAAAAACACCCACAAGTTCTCCATTCCTCATGGCCATCAGTGGGTGTTTGACAGATGGGATTCTGGTTTCTGGTGTGCACTAACTAGGATTTAAGGGAACTTGGCGCCTGACAGCAAGCAACATTTTTTTTTTTTTTAATTTTTTAAGAAAAATAGATAAGGTAATGTAAAGTCTTCCTAGCTACAATCTATTCAGACTAACACCACCATGTGTTTGGACCTAAATGATACATAAGTCTTCAAGAGAAGGACAAAGACCCCTCTGTCCTTTGAGACCTGTCTCCAAAGCAAGACTGACAGATGCCTGCCCGAGCACTCACACAGCTGGTGCAGCCCTAACAGCAAGGCAAACTCATTCTAATGGGAAAACCCGCATAAAAGAGCTTCCAAAAACATACTCATGTTCGCAGACCTGTCTCTGGTAAGGTTTTCTGCCACTAGAACTTCCTGGTCTATGCTTGAATTTGTACTGATTGTCTAAAGCAACTTTTGCAAAGGTTTTCCTCTCAGATATAAGCCTGGCCAATTAAGGCAACTTAAGTCACCCCAGATCTGCAGAAGGCCCACGGCTGCAGGCAGAACTTTTCCTCAGAGTTTCCTGTAACTCACACATGTTGTGACCACTACCACCCCTGCTGGTGACATTCCCTTCTAGTTGTCCGGGTCTGAGGTACAAACGAGAACCACCTTCCTCAAAGGAAACATCTGAGCTCTGTTAAACATAAAGAACCCTACGACATGGCTCTGGAAGGACAGAAAACAACACCAGCGTAAGAGCAGCTGCTGAGGCCATGGTAAAGAAAGGGTGCAAAATCCCATCTGGAAAATGGATTTACTAGGAGTTGGCATCTTCCACTGTCTCAAGGTTGCTCACCTTGTTATGTTAGCATAATATGGAGGAGACAGAATAAGTCAGGCAACCAAGGGAAAGAAAGCTTTGTATGCAGCTAAAGATCATTTTCACCTCTCTTGGGTCACCCTTCAAACCAGGATCCTGCCTCTTCAGTAGCTGCATGGCACTGGCTTCTGCTGGCAGGCTGGATACAGTCAGATACAGTCAGTACAGCAATGCAGGCAATCTGGTAAGCAGGTTCTGCCTCATTTTTGGAAACACACTGCCAAAGACCCTGGAAATTATGGGTGTGGTGCTGCAGGGTGGGTGGTGGAAGCTGCACCTTGCTGCTTTCTGAGGTGTGCTGGCACATGGGACAGCCTCACATGGGGTGCAGGTGGAAACATGCAGCCTTCTGCACCATGAGACCCCACTGGCATCACGGCAGACAGACTATAAAGAGGCTGGCAAAATGGGAAGTAGCTGACGCTCACTAGCACTTTCTCTTTACAAACTGATTCCTGCAAACACTAACATGGACATTGCATGTTGGTGTGCTAAATTGCAGGGGACATTCTTTCAGGGGAGCTCAGTCCTCACTGAGATGGTAAGTGAATTCTTCTGGCAGGTACTGACTGAAGTGCTCATATCCTCATTGTATTCTTTGTATAGTCCATTTTTGAGGAAAATCCTGCTGATTCTCCAGTCGAGTTTATCTGCAGCTGACTTTGTAGATACAGAGGTGTCCAATCAACTCCTATTTTCTCTCCTGTCCCCTCTCCTCCCCTCTCCTCTCCTCTTCTCTTTTTAATTCTCCCCACCCTCACCCTCTCCCACCCTCTCCCAGTACTATTTATTACTGTCATTCTAAGGGGTTGTCAATATTTCTTTGTAGAACATCATTAAATATGTTTCTCAGACATGGGTAATTTGAAGAAATTATTTCCTATTTATCTGTACCTTTCAGAGTCTTTGCAATATACTCTGAAAATTAAGATTGATTTATTCTAAATTGAAGTAGCTCTGTGTTTCACATAACTCCAGGCCATGAGGTGGGTTGTTACCACATCCATCCATCCATCCATCCATCCATCCATCCATCCATCCATCCATCCATCCATCTATCCATCCATCCATCTATCTATCTATCATCTATCTATCTATCTATCATCATCTATCATTACAAAAAATATTTGTGTTAGGACCATTCCTTAATACTTGATCACCTTGTGAATTTCATACAGTTTTGTGCTGTATGGGATCAGTTCTGAGTGACTGATGTGAGACAAGAGTGGAGCTACAATGCAAATTCTGTGGTTTTCTCCAGCATTCAAAGATCAGGTCGTATCAAGTCATATGTGAAAGTCTCTGGTGAACCTGTACAAACAGGTATCTATCAATGCCTCACATTTGGTAAACTGTGTTACAGATATTCTATGCTTACATTTCAGCAAAATGCTTTAGAAAGAAGCTTGCTGCTGAAGAAAAAAAGTTTGAATTTGTTAGCCAATGCATATGAGTTGTTCATCTACCTACCTTTGAATATCTCCACTAGGTCTTCAAAGACAGCACAGAGATTTAGGAAAAAAGGTTGTACCAGAAAGAAGGAGCTCATTACACTGTATATGGTCTGTCAGAAGTAAGAATCACTCACACTGACTTGTAAAGAAACAAGCAGAAAGAGTGGGTGTCTAAGTAGGTGTCTGATTTGTCAGGACAAGTGGGGCTCTAAAAGCATCTTCTCCTGATTTCTCTTTAAAAAAATAAAAACATTACCTATCTCCAGTGTAAGGAAAAGACAAGAAATCACAGAATAAAAAGGAAAAATTGGTTCTGCTAGGTCAAAGTCTTCTGTTTATTTCCATTTCTTAGACAAAAGTAGTATTTTCAGTGACAGAAAATGCCCAGACACACTCTGGTGTGTAGTACCTTAAATCTCCCTGGCAAAATAGATGTTACACACATAGGAAAGCCAGAACTGAAAGAACTTACTTCTGATTGTTGACCCCAAATCCTGAATCTTTCTTGAGAGCACCATATATAAACTTCAGTTTTTAAAGATAAGTTCAAAATCTGCGGTCCTCTTCACTCAGTAAATTTCATCATCTCAGTAAAGTTCATCAGTGAAAGCTTTTCAAAGCTAATCTAGTACTCAACCCAAAGTGTTACCTGCAGAAACTGAATTAGACATAGGTCTCTATCTCCTGGCATTTCCGTGGTGTGAATGGCACAGGATCATAAAACAGTCCTTGGACTTAGCACTATATGTGTAGAATTATAATTAAATTATAGCTGTGGAGATGGCCTGGGACATCCTGCCTGTCAAACCAAATGATAGAGAACAGGAGAGAAAAGACAGGAAAGTGGGAGAAGTCAAAAGCAGTGAAGTAGATTGTGATTGTAATCTATCTACATGGATGCTGGATAATTTTAATTGTAAAGGTACAGTTGATACATTCTGATCAGATTTCTGCCTTAGTGAATTCATTTTTCAGAACTGGTACTACTGGGCATCACAGGCCAAGAATTCATGTCATGAGTGAACAGAGACCATCTAATCTGCAGAATATTTTAGCAACTCAATTACACTGGAAGAGCATTAAGTTGTAAAACTACTTCTCTGTCAGTTGAACATCAGGCTATTAAAAGTAGTACAAAAGACAGAAGTTAAAGAACAGCCTTTTAAATTACTCTACTTCCTATTTTTGAAGATGCATTTCTTTATTATCCTAAAATACTACAAGCAGTAATAATTTATCTGTTCTCCACTGTAATCATGACATTACAATAAAATAATGTCCAATTAATATGCTCTCTAATGATTCCTTCTAGAAAGAATCATTGCAACAATGATGTATCATGTAAGGCCAGATAATTTTAATAACTTGAAAGAATACACTGAGGATCTCCCTACATTGCTAACTTCAGACTTAATACTCACTCTGGGCTGAAATAAGAGATTCATGGAGAACAACTGCTGCTGACAGGAAATTATGCATTCCCCAGACACCTGTCTACAGTGCCTTTCACAAGAGAAGAGAGAGTCACAGCTTTCTGTTATGCTGATAAGAGTAAATCAAAGTGACCCACACTAGAGAGTGCAAAAAGAAGATAAAGTGATTATAGCTGACTGAAACTTGGGGTTTGGCTTCTATTTTGGTTTTAAAAATATTTTCCAAACTAAAACAAAACTAAAGAAATAGAAAAAAATTGTTTAGTTAAAAAAATTAAAATCTATCTTATTTAGCCGTAACAAAATTGTGTTTTTTTTTTTCTTTCAATCATGCTGATACGGCAGAAACTCCCAGTGATACGTGATTTGCTGCATAGAAAGCATGGATATTCTGGGTCTCCAGCAGCCTACTACATGCTTATTTAGCAAGAGAAGTGCTATAATCCAGTTGAAGACAGTAAGAAAATGACATTTTAAAAGACATTTTATAATTTTTCAATAACAAATTTGTTTCTTATGTGAAAACTATTTTATCATAGATTCCAACTCTTATTTCCAGGGAGCTCAATTCCTTTCTATATAGTCTCATGGTCAGTACCACATAAGACTGGATGAGCAATATATTCATCTATGTATTGTTCCATAAACCCACCTCAGGGTGCAAGTGACACCTGCACTGCAGCTATGGCAGTCTTGAGCACAAGGCAAAGCTCCCTGAGGGCAGTATTTGGAGTACTGTGCTTTCAACCCATCTTTGTAATGCTTTTCTGAAATAGATAGGCTAAGAAAAGATTTAAAGACGCACTGGCAAATGTAACAAGCATCTTTTGTAAGTATTCTGAGTATGAAATACATTCTGAGAGGACTTATGAAACCAATTCACAAATTTAAAAGACTAAATCTTTGTTTACACAGCAGAAAATCTTGTTGCTTCCTTGCTTCATGTCTGTTCTTTTGCTCACTCTTTCTAAGACATCTCTACGGCACCTTCATATTCAGTGATATTGAAGGTAAGGAGAAATTAGAGATGATCCTCTTTGTTCTTTCAAATAGATCTTCTTTGCCATTTTCTCCTCCCCATTGTGGATGCCATTCCCAACCATCACTTTTAATTTCCTTGAGCTGTGGAATTTCACAATAGTTCAAATACCTTTGCACATCTTCCCTTGCTGGTAGATCCACCCAGTTTGTAATTAATAAATGTGACTTGGAAATAGTCGTGACTCTGAGACATTCCCCTAGGAGCAGGTTGTTGATGCCAGAAGCTTCTATTCACTCTCCAGGGAAAAGCCCATAAAAAATCTTGCTCTTTTAATACACAGTTTTTATAAACACATTAAGTGCTTGTTACACTGACTCTGAATTACACATTAACAGGTCCACAAGTCCCAAGAGCAGTCAGATCTGCAGCAGAGCAACAGAAACCAAAGGCCACAATCCCACAAGAAGTATCTGCAGTGCAAGGAAGTAGTTCACTTATTTCACTTTCCATTTCAAACACAAACAGGGTCTTTCTCATTTGCAATGAGACTCTTCATTCATTAAAAGATACCTAACTAGAGACACAAAATAAAGCAAACTGTGTCCAGGCACAAGGCATTTATTATTTATCCTCCCCTATTTATATCTCATGCTGAGAGATGTATACGATAGACTGAATCCACATTTGTTCCTTGCATTCCTTCTCGAAGCTGAGAAGATGCAAAGAATCATAAAAGGTTTCATTGTTGCAATGTTTTGTCATGGCATGTTTAAGCAGCACAGACCCCATTAAAGAGGCTTTGGAGGATGAGAAGTTTAAATATTTCATGTTTTTCTGCCTATGATAAGTTTAATAATTAATGCTGCTCCTACCTTGGAAATGACAAATCACACAACAAGCATGCATGATAAAAGAAACAAATAGAGCTAATAGAGAGGAAAAACTTACTTAGAAGGTAGTAATTAAAAATGGCTGTAGCATACCTCAGAATCCCAAAGTACCTTGCTCCTGACCCAAAGAGCAGTTCTGTCTATCTATTCAGCTACCTAATTTGGGGGGAGATGCAGAAGATGGGTGATAATTGCTAGTCTTTACCTTACACACATGAGAACTGAAACATAGAGGTTTTGAGCCAAACTGCCTTAAAGACTTCTGCACCCATAGGAAGGAAGAACGTGAGAGCTCTTGTTCCTTCATGTTCTGCACAGAGGAGTCAGCCACTGAGTTATTACAGAAGCTTGTTACATGGCAGACAGAGCAAGGTTAGACCTGTACCTGCTCTAAATAGTGTCGTAGCTACTCCAGCTCCAAGCAGGATCTACAAATAGCAGTTCTTGACACCCTCTGAATAATTCATTTTATAAGACACTACCAGTAGTACATTTCTCTGAGTACGTGCTCCTACATATCCACTCCCACTGATGATCTGCAGGTATATGCAACCTTCAACCCCCACTGACTGATAGCTAAAAGAAAACTCATCTCATGCACTGTAGTGCTTCAGTATTGGACCATGCTTATGTAAATGAAACAGAATTAACATTGAAGAAAAGCACAAAGCATGACTGCAATAATATCTTCTTCTGTGATTCACTCAGTTTTGATATGTTTTCGAATTATTAGCATTAGCAGTCTGTCAGAGAAAGAGGGCGAGGACATTGCTACTATAACCTTCTTTCAGGGTAGAAATCATTTTCCCTAAGCCCAGGTATGAGATAATTATATTGTGGGAGAAACAGGCATATCTAGAAAGTGACTCATCTTACCTTCAGAGATGCCTAAAACAGGTCAGGTGACTCATTCCTGCCTCCTGAAATCAAGGGCCCAGTGTGACTATTTCAGATTGAGAGAGGTAACACATTGTCGACGTGTCAGTAGTACACCTACACCTGGGCACAGTCAGTAGAACCAGGGCAAGGGCACTGCTGCTCAGACCCTTGCACTGCCAAGCTGCTGGAGTGCTCCCTGGTACCCTTCTGGCTCACACCCCCTAGCTGTCTCCTGAGTAACTCTCAATCACAGGACCTTGCCCAACAGATAATCTGGATGCAGCCACCCTGCTTGGGAGGCTGCTGAAGTTCACAGAATCATGGAATGGTTTGGATTGGAAGGAACCTCAAAGATCATTTAGTTCCAACCTTCCTGCTGTGACCAGGGACACCTTCCTCCTAGACCAGGTTTCTCGGAGCCTCATCCAATCTGATCTCAAGCTGCAAGGGATGGGCCATCAACAATTCTCTGGACAACCTGTTCCAGTGCCTCACCACCCTCACAGTAAAGAATTCCTTCCTTATATTCAATGTAAACCTACGCTACTTCAATTTGAAGGCATTCCCGCTTGTTCTATCACCACATGGTCTTGTAAAAAGTCCCCCTCTGTCTTTCCTATAGGCCCCTCTAGATATTGGAAGGTGCTGTGGTTGAATAACTCAGGTATGGTCAGACTGCCAGCTGACATCAGTGTCAGAGGAAGGTACTGTCATGGTGTTGCTAACAACGAGAGCTATTGCCTTCAAGAAATAAGATCTAAGGTTTTTACACATTAACACTTTGCTATAAAACAAGTATTTTATTTTTATTCACAGTCTAGTCTTCTTGCTTGAATATCCTTTTTTAGAATGGGCTTTTGAGAATTTAATATGAGGAGATAAATTAAGTTTTTGACAGTAGATAATATAGAACTGTGTTTAAAAGTCATGTCTTTCCTAAGGTCAATCTTTTGCAATAAAACTAAGTTAGGGTAAACAACTGTTCACATGTGCTCCCAGAAAACCAGGTCAGATACATCAGTGACATAGATTTTTAAAGTCACTTACACTCAGAAAGACATAAAAATGTTACATTTTTCAAAGAACAGTTCACTTAATGTAATATCTTTCAAACTCTTATCCAAAGTTTTTGCTTCTTTGTCAACGGAGGAACACAGTGTGGTAGAGTATCTCTGCAGCATAACCATAACTAAGGGGTTCAGCTGAAACCTCCTCAGTGATACAATGATTTACCTTGTCAAGGTCACAGGGCAGTGTTCACTCTGGGGTCTATACCCATTCTGACTTCTTTGACCTCAAACAACTAGTATTGCTATAATTTGATTGTGCATCAAGGCTTTTTAGCTCAGCTGAAGGGTAGGATTCTAAAAGCTTGCTCTGAACTGGAGAGGAAGAAACTCCAAGGTGACACCTGATTTGAGGTTTCATGGCCAGGGTAGTATCTTTAATGAAGTCTTGCTGAAGTCTTGGTCTCACTCGCCTGCTTGTAGTTCCCAGTTGGTCACTGGCACACAAGGGTTCTTCAGTGCTACCTTGCTTAACATCAAGATTTCCTGATATACAGTGCTTACTGCTGTTGCTGTTAAGGTTAGGGCTGGCAGTTTTCTGAGGAACAACTCCAGAATGAAGAACTTCCTCTTCAGAGAGAAGTGAGCAGGAGCCATCACTGGTCTGGCATCTATTTGATACAGGGCAGTCTTCATTTTGAGGTGTAGAAGAGCTTCCATGCTGTGGTGGGGGAAGATTTAAAATGCACTCCTCTCTGCAGAGGTTTGCCAGCAGCTTGTTCTTTTGGCTTCTTGCTGTCATTCTCTGGAGAGCACAGACAAGATCAGCAAGGCTAAGCACAAAGGACAGGCTGCTGACTCCCCAGATGAAAACCATCATGATGGATTTTTCAGTGGGTCGGGAGATATAACAGTCAACTGTGCTTGTGCAAGGTGAGTGGTAGCAGGAAAAGCGCTCAGGAACTAAAAATCCAAAAAGAAAATATTGCCCAGCTGCAAAGGCAGCCTCAAGTAGGGTCCTAAAAAAGAGATGAACAGTATATGCCCCAGAAAAATTAAGGAGGCTTAGATTGTCTGCACCACACTCTACTCTATTGACAACAGCACTTGTACAGAGCTCCTTCATGTCTTTGGGGCTCGATAAACCCTTGTTCCCTTTGCATCCATGCACCAGACAGTGCATTCTTACAAGGAACATAGCCACCTTGTGCAAAACATAAATGCTGAATGCAGCATAAGGTAGCAGGATAGACACAGTCTGAATGAGCCAGAATCTAAAGTGAGACACAGGGGAGAACAAATCATAGCAAACGTTGGAGCATCCTGGTTGCAGAGTGTTGCAGACAAAGCGCTCCTGCTCGTCTTGGTAGAGGGGATAGCCTGCTAACACTACCACTGCCATCCGCAGCAGAATTGTTAACATTAGCCAGATCTTTCCTAGAAGAGAAGAAAAAGCACAAAGAAGGGTCAGAGCACTGAGGAGGAAGACAGATAATATAGTGATGCTCCTTCTATACATAAGATATTTGAAGAAATAGCCTCTGTAAATAGTATCCCCTTTTAATAGCTCCTCTTTGGCTTTGTTTTGACTAAGATTGAAAAACTTGTGAAAATGTGTAGCTGACACATTCCATAATCTTCATCTAGACTTGACAATGTTCGAGTTTAATGTACAATGTCATGTTAAACAAAACTTAATGAAAATGTTCTGAACATGTCCAAATCTGATAAAAAGAGTTAAAAAATGAGTTAACAATTTAGGTTACAGTTTTTCACTTGCTGTTGGGTTCCTATCCCTGCACCTGAATTTTGTCCTTTTTCAGTAATATAGATAAACTAAGACAATCATCTGGATACAAAAGATTGTTCCATTTCATAGTATTTGTTCTTGGTCTCGACCATGAAATTGTATGTAAAGTTTACTATGGCAAACAAAATCTCTCTGTTGTATCTAGAATGGTATTTACTAGCAAGCTAGTAATAAGTTATTATATTTATTATTAGGAAACTTATGCAAAATATTCCACAAATATACATTTGTGTGTGCACACATGTAGCCTGATCATTTCCCTCTTCTGCTTCTTTGGTTGCCCCATTTTGGTCATGTCTTCCAACCTTTGTTCACCTTGGTGTGCAGCTTTTCATTCAAAGCTTTTGTCTTGATATTAACACCAAGTTAAGTCTTACAAGCTTGGCATTTCCATACATTGCTTACTTCATCTTTCCCTGAATTCTCTTGTATAATTGCTGTAGGTAGGGTTTGGTCTTGTCCAATGTTGGTAGAAAAGGTCAGGCCTTATCCTTATTCCATTACACTAAGAGCAGTGAAAGATCATGCACTGGTACTCTAGGTATCATACCTTCTGAATGAGACTGTACTGTTTATGGTAGTTTCTTGGAGGATATTTGGACAGGGTAGGTTTTTATTAAATTTTTTTTGTAAACTTATAAACACTGCTATATTACTGACAAAGTTATTTAATGAAGAAAAAAAAAAAAAAAGAAAAGAAAAAGCTAAAAATCCACAGCAGAGGGTTTGGAACTAGATGATCTTTAAGGTTCTTTCCAACCAAATATTCTAAGATTCTATGAAAATCAAAATCCTTTTCCTGGGCAGGATAGGAAGGCTTAAAGATATACTGTTCTATTGCCAAAAGCTAAAAATACATTCTGTACAAATGATAGAAAATTAACAATAAAACAATAGAAAAATTAAATATCTGAAATTTAGTTTAGCACTTGAATTTCTCAAGTTTCCTTTTAAGTCCTGTCACTAGTTACCTACATAGTTTTAAAAAAGTGATCTAATTTAATAGCCCCCTTCAAGAAAAGAGGAAAAAAATCCACTTAAGAACAAAAAGAGACAAACACACAAAACCCATAAAAAGAGTGATCAGATCAAGTCTGCATTTTAAAGAATGGTTAAGACAACAATTGTAACCACAGTTGGACAAACAGCAAACTCAGCAACTGAAGACAAGCATATGACATGAAATTAATGGCTGAGAAATGCACTGAAACCTCAAGTCATTAATAGTGAATGCACATCTCACAGGCACACAAGGTTTTGAAGGCAATCTGTGAAATTGCATCCATACGTACTATCAAGACTTTTTAAAAATACAGATGACAAAGCATTTTACCTATAAAATATAGAATTATTTATACGTATTGTCTTGAAGAATTTTCTTTTCTATTTCCCATAAAGCTATTTCCTGGTAGATGGTGTGAATTTTAAAGATTCAAGTATTTCCACAACATTCTGCAATACCTATTATTGTACTGAACATGCAGTTTGAGTGCCCCATAAAAACCATTTGTGGCTAGTAAACTAATTATGGGCTAGAACAGTAACACTGTAGTGGAAAACCAGCTGCAGAAAGGCTAAGGATATATAAGGTTTATGACAGATCATCAGAGAAATCTGACATATCTACAAAATCATATATTATCTAATCATAAATAAATTGAGGTCTTTCCATTTTATCTTTAATCACATGAACTTTAGTGGTGGTTTTGCTGGCAGGCTGTACTATTACTCTTCACCATAGTGTGGGTCAATAGAAAACACCAGCTCTACAGAATCAGTCATCTTTAGGAAGCCATGTTTCGTCCTTGGGTAGCATTTTTTCCCTTCGAGGACCTCAAAGTGTTTGAAGCACATTAGTTAATTAAGCTCAAAATACTACATGCTATTTCGCTATCAATTTTTAATTAGAACATGTACAATAGGGAGCACTGCTTAAGAAAAATCAATGGCTCCTTAGGAAGTAGTTTAGTATGACATACATTTGAGAGATAACCCCTCCATGCATCACCTTCCCTAAAGACTCAATCTTGATTAAACATACAAGAACAAGCCCCTCCGCTGCCCCTGCAGGGGCTCAGTTGGATGCTCCCAGCAATGCATAGCACAGACACAGCAACTGCTGGAGGAGAAGGGTCTTTGAAAGGCCTGTGAAAGTTTTTCTCTGGTGCACACTTTGTTCAAAGTAGCCCATGAAAGAGGAACAGCACCCTATTTAAATAAGAAGGGTAAAAAAAACCCAAACCACTTAGTCAACTGTTGAAAAAACAACTGTATTTTTTGCTTTGTTTTGCCTTTTTTTAGAGTGCACATGACCTTTATTAATTTATAAAAATAAATAATGAAACACAATGGTAATTAAAATAAATGCAGTAGTAAACACAAACTTCTTCCTGTAAAAGACAGGGTGTTTTCCCCCTACTTTAAACTATTTTAGTCCATCACTAAAGCTATTGCATACATTCTAACATTCACTTTACATGGCATAAGGTGTTACTTCTGAAGTTGTCGCCATGATCCCTACTTCCAGCTGACTGGAAGATCAGTAATCAAGAAGAGCCAAATATGAAAACCTTGCCAGAATATTTTACATGAAGTTCAGGAAATATCTATCAGAGAGGGAGCAGTAATGAGTTCACCAAGAACAGAAATACATTAACCTCTTATATCAAATATGAAGATAATAACTTACTGTAAGAATCAAAGAACCATAGCTAGAAATTAAAGCTGATTATCAGTAGGACACTTGAGTGCCTTCAGGATATGAAGCAGCAACAGAAAGAAGGTATCTCTTTTAAAGTACTTACCTACAATAGTCACATTATAGTTGAGTGTGACAATCAAAAATCCCAGCGAGTCCCAGCGCTCCATGTCTGAACAGGCTCAAAATACTTCCAGCTCCTGATGTCCTAACAATTTTGTCATTTCCAAAGGAGACTAGAACTAGACAGGGAAGAAAGAGGGGGGGAAAAGAAGAACAAAAAAAAAGGAAGGAAATTTTGCTACAGGTCAAGGATGGAAATCAGAAACCCAGCCACAACAATGTATTGATGAAGGATTATTTTGATTATTTGAACAGGACTGTTAGTTTTGAATGGTGGAATAAATCTTCTTAAGGCTTTAACAGTTTGTCTTGTAAAAGCTCTAGCTTGTCCAATCCAACTGCTCCTACCTCTCATGTGGATCCTCTGTCCGGACAACTGCAAGTGGACAAACAACAACAGGAGTGATCTCTGCCATTGTAGACTATTCTTACCCTCCCAGGGCATACCAGCCTCCTGGCATTGCTGAGATACTTCAGTGGTGAAAGACAGGGAGAGGAAAAAATAGCATAGACCAGGAAATAACAGAGACCTCTCGGTCACCCCACAAAAATTGCAGATGAATAATAGAAGGAAAGAGGGTAGAAAAAGATGAGCATCCCTGTGTTCGAAAGGCAATTTCAGTTCTGGTCACTGGAAGCTATCCCATTGCAATTTCCCCAAACTGTTTTGTTTCTAAATCACAGCCTCTCTGACAGAACACCATGGCCCTGTCAATCACAGCCGCACCAAATTTTCCTCTGTGTGCTGAGCCAGCCAGCAGTCTGAGCCTCCCTGCAGACATGATGAAAAACAGGGGAAGCTTTAAAAAAGTAAACCTAAGGGTGTGGCTGTTTTTCAAGATGCCACTTACTTTTAATTTATATCAGTTCTTTCTGCTGAAACTGCTTGGTACTGTGGCCATCACCGAAAAGACCGTAGGGCTGCTTGACCAGCATTCTGAAACCCCAGCAGTGACCAAGCAAACTGCCCCCTTGGAGCAGGATGCCCATGGGGTCAGCACTCCTTGACTGCAAGGTGCAACTGCACAGTGTGTCCTGGACCCTGTGTGACTGTGCTGTACCCCAGGAAAAAAGCATGGGTGGAAATAAGACTCTCAGCTTTTCTTTCCTCACCCCACTGCACCAAATTCCCTTAGGGAAAGTAATCTACCACCTTCTTACACCTGCTGTTCGACTAGCTATGGGTTTTTACTCAGTCCTTTTTAATCTGTTCTGTGATAGGGACAAACATAACGTGGACACTTACTCAGGAAATAGTATCAGTCACTAGAAAAACAGCTGGAGAAGGAGCCTGTGTGTGATATAGCAAGGGAGAAAAGTGATGTCGTGACAAGCTGACACCTGTAGGGTGCCAGCAGCCCAGGCACAGGCTCGGCCCTGCAATCCACACTGTTCCTGGGGGAGCAAGGTGAGTCGGCTCAGAGGAGCTGGATGGTGATACTGCATGACTTATGGGCACTGAGACCAGGCTAAGCTTTATAACTGAGCATATCTTCACTGCACGATAAAGTAAAATATAACTGTACAAAGACTTTCTCCCCAGCTCTCTGCTCACAGGCCTTGCAACGCCTTGGCAGAACACACTGATCCTTTCTGTAGTAAGCCTTATCCTAAGGGAACCCTAAAAGTGGGGTTTGAAAGTATGGCCCTTAAAAACACTTTCTCCATTATCTGTGTAAAGAGACTTTTAATTGCAGCAGTAAAAAAAAAAAAAGTTTTCCTGGTTTCAGGATCTGTGTAATATATTTGCCAACCAATCATTTCTTCTGTTACACAGTTTTATTTATGGTGTGTGATAATGGTTTTAGCTTCACTTTCCCTCACATGCACACTTTTTCCTTTTTGTTTTTTTGTTTGCTTTTTTGTTTTGTTTTTGTTTTCCCTCCTGAGATATGTGTGTGTGAGAAATATGGGAAGAAGAAAAAGCTGTAGGAAGGAAAAAGATGCAAATGAACAAGATATAACCTATGCTGAGATATGACGGTATTCCTGGTTAAGCATCCTTTGTCAAAAATAAAGTCAGGAATGCCAAGATGGTGGCAGCTGCATCCACACAATGGACTATAAATTGTCTCTCAGTATTGTCAGTTAAAATATCCTTGTTCATCATTGCTATGAGACCTCTACCATTTGTGTAAGAAGGATAACAGCTAGGAATTTAAGCCCCCAAATTGTTGCCTGTGGAACTATACCAGTCAAGAACATCTGAACTCATGCCATCGACATGCGGAGGTAGGATGGCCCATTTTCTTTGAAAAGAAAGCAAGCACCCTCCAGACTCACAGTGGAGCCCTAGGTTAGGTCAGAAAGCATGAATTCTATTTTAGCTTTTTCAGACAACTTTAGCTTTTTATTTTAGTTTTTATAGACAGCTCATATTTTACTTGAATCCAGCACTTCTCCATTCTGTGGTGTGAATTCTACCCAAGTCCCTGTCACCAGTCCCAACTTTGGGGTCTAGGCAGATGTGGTTGTTATAAAATATTTGGTCTCCACACACCATAGGCTTTAGTTTCTTTATCCCTTGGCTCAGCACTGTCTTTCAGGCCAGGATTCCCATCTGAAGATATTCACCACACAATTCCTTGTTTATTATTTGTCTTTAGCTGTTCCCTGTATTCTCTGTCTATAAAGCTGGTAAGGAAATGAGAGCAGTGCTACAGCCATGGATGTAGAAGCAGAAGGACTCCAGCTCCAAGTGCCACTGGTTGGTTTGGCACAATCTTCCACATCAGAGGACAGGCACATGTTGCACAGTCCTATCTCCCCACATACACTCCAGTACTAGAATTGCATAGACAGCTCTTCCCAGGCTATAAACTCATCAAATCTGTGACCTTGCACTGGATTCTAGTTAAATAAGAGAGGCAGGTAGAAAACACTGGGATGGCTTTGGGTAAAGTTCAACTTTGAAACCCAGCAGTATCTCATCATGACTGATTTTAGGAGGGGCCCTAAAAGGCACTGGAAAGCTGTCAGAGACCCACAATGAAACATAAGTAGATGCAATTAAATCTATTTTAAAATTCACAACTGCTGTCCATATTTCCGGCCTGTTACCACAGATCTAGGGCTTGACCCTGCAAAAATTCACAGATGTGACTCCATCACTCTGAGTGACCCATGGAAACATTCTGTACTGAAACTGCATCTTGCTGCAGTGTGGACCTGTGTCACATCCCTGGGCTTAGACCTGGGTTACCTGGCACAAAGCCTAGCAAAGACACTTCAGCTAGACCTTGGTTTGGAATGAAATCCAAGTGTAAGGTACAGTTAGCTTGAAGCCACTTTGGGGTTTCCCAGTCCAGGATCAAATCAGCCACCTCAAGGGTGCCACAGTCTACATCACATGTCAAAAAATTCCCCAGAAAACTAGAGGTATTCCTCTGGCATAGCAAATCCCAACCACATCTGTCTTACCCAGTCAATACCTACACTAATGATACATCAGTGCAGTGAAGTGGGAGTTACTAAGGGAGACTGCACCCTGCACGGCATCTGGCAATGAAGCAGCCTCCCTCTACCAATTTAATTAATGTTAAAGGAAAATGGGTGAGCATAGCAGCTTCCCTAATACAGAAAAGGTCTGATATTTTAGTCCAGGTTCTTCAGCAGATCATTTTTTAAGACAGAAAAAACACGGATGCATGTCTAGTATTTTACAGTCTGATTTTAAAATCTATTTAGAATTTTTCTAGTTAGCAAAAATGATGTATTAGTAACAAACCCTGCAGTAAATCTAGCCCTTCTGAAGGTGATCTGTAAATTCCAGTGGGGAAGGGGGGGGGGGGGGGGGGGGG